>KB672902.1:2212614-2224974 GCA_000349145.1 Anopheles dirus | reverse complement strand
TCGCACGCCGCCCCGGCCGTGTACGCCACCCACCATGCCGCCCCGGTCGTCGCCAAGACCGTCGTGTCGCACGCTGCCCCGGCCGTGTACGCCACCCACCACGCCGCCCCGGCCGTCTACGCTTCGCACGCCTATGCCCCGGCTCACGGAACCGTCGAGTACCACGGAAAGGCCGCCGCCCCGCTGGCTTACTACCACCACTAAGCGCATCACGATGATCCGGACGAAACGGCCGAACGGCGGGCTGAAGCTGCCCGTTCGCGGGGCCCGACATCCTGCCTGACTTCACTGCCAAACGTGTGGATATTTATTTCATCCTCCCCTTAGCTCTATCAATCCTCCTGCTTTGGAACGTCCTGACTCGGGCCCCGGGCAGCTTCAGCCGATCCAAACCTTACCTCTTCTCTCCCGCAACGGCCACCGCTCTACTGGAAGAAAGCCCTTCGGAACATCTCTCTGTCTTCACATTTCCCTGGTACATGAGACGCATCGACTTCCGATCGTGTGTTTGTGTTTGAACTGCACAACATAGTGAGTGTTTTCCGAGAAAAGACACGATTTGGTCAGCTCATGGCTAGTTCTTGTTTTTTCCTCGGCATTCACGAAACGAAAGATTTCCCCCCATCGGTTCATTCCGATTGTAAGCTTTGCTTTGCGACGTTCGGGTCAACAGGGTGTTGCTGTTGTGAGGCGCGAGCTCCACGATCGTAATACTCAACATGTGCACGCGGAATCGTGAGGATCGGGTGCAATGTTCCGGCGCTTTCTTCATCGTGGCTTTTCTTGCCGGTCTTGCCGGGTTCGCGCCGGTAAGCCCGGAAAGAATTGCCCACTTGTACAGAATGGAATGAATACCGATGATGATATTAATTTAAAATGAAGAATAAAACTCAAATGTACGATGAAAACAGTGATTTTTTATTGATTTGGTACACATTCGAAAGAACTTCTGAGATGTTTGGTTAAGACAATGTGTGTTTTCTTTTTATTCGCTTATTTTCAATTAAAACCAGGTAATTTAAACTTTGACTAGTATCTTTGCCTTTCAACAGTCCCTGAATTAAAAAGTTAATTAGGCAATTCAAAAGCAATGTGAAGTCTAACTATTTGTGAATGAGCTTGATTGACTATAGAATTTGAACATTTGACTAATCATCGTGCAAATGGGATAAGTAATATAAGTTCATTGTAAACAAATTAGTGTTCCAGAAATAATATTTTTGAATATTGCGGCAATGTTGTGATTCGTCGCTTAAGATTAAGTATGATTAAGTTTAGCAGGATTTTTTTAATAGTTTCTTTAGTTTGAATGTTCGAAACAATACCTGGAGTACAGTTTGTTTCTTTATGTTATACTTGAAGATCGCTCTAAACAATAACTAGTTCCAAGTTGCACATTCCAGGTTCGTCGCTTGCAGTCTTTTGTTAGTTTTGCATGTAAGAATTCAATCCAATGAATATAAATCGATTTTATTGCAATTAACTACTGAAGGGATTGTGCTTGTTTCTCTATTTATTGACAATATTTTAAAAGAGCATAATTAATAGTGTTCTGGGAAGTAAAAAAGTAAATAAATATTCGAGTCTAATGCTATGTTCTAGTCCCCTTTTCTACTTACATACTAGATGCAGCATCGGACGTTTACATAAGATAAGTAAATAAATCTTATCCGCATGTAATACAAAATTGACAAATCAAACAACACTTTTTCAACTCTCGAGGTTTCCAATAGATTCTAAAATAGACTTGTTTCTACATTTGTCTTATTTAGCATTCGCATTTTATTCCAATGCTAAATATTTATCCAAGATATAATTCCAAGATATAATAATTATTTATTATAATAACGATAGCTTTCAAGAATACCTTATTTTTATTTTATAATGTTTAAGGATTTTGCATAATAATAAAGAATACTTTAATCTAATTCCCTTAAAACAGAACAGTGCAATAATAGTCTTAATAATAATAATTTGTTACAATATTACTTTCCTTGCTTCTTATTGACAGGGATATTGCCGAAATCGGCTTTGAACCGTTTTCAAGCGAACTCTTTAATATCTCAAAACAAGTTCAACTAAGTTTGAATTTATGAGCTTTGAAAAATGAGCCTTTTAATCACAGCAGTTTACAATATGCATTCAATTAGATTTTCTCTTACTCCATACATTTTGAAAACGCTTAAACGCTTAAGAAACGCTTAAAGCAAAAGTGTTTGATACAGCCTACATTTAGGCGAAGCTCGATCAAAACGGTACCTGGTTGAATATTGAAAACTGAACGGGCGGAAAACTTTGTTTGATTGAAAGTAATCTTGGTGTACTACAATAAACAATAAACGAATTAATGAAATTCATTCTATACGTCAATTAGCAATAAATGAAAAAATTAAACCAAACAAAATTCCACTTCAGCGACGGTCGGCCTCCACCATACTGCAACGTCGTGAAGTAAGCCGCACACCCAACCGTGCTGCTCCCAACCGGCCGACTCAATTAGAGAGGAGGTTCTGCATATCAATTCGGACTACGGCACGGAACTAACAACGCTCGGCTTGCGCAAAATGTTGCAGAAACCGGCGGGCCCGTTGTCAACCGCTCATTTCCCATCACTTTCGTTGCGCTCGATTGATTCCGGCCCGGCCGGATTGGGTTCTGGTTGATAAAACCGCCAACAGTGTCACTAATAGCCGCAAATATTGACTGAAAAGCCACCGGACCGTGCCAAACCGTGCGGTTGATAGTATTTTATTGCACCGTTTTAATTACGTGGTGTGGTTTTCGCATTCTTTTCAAATGGAAGGTCGCTTGGGGGTGGTGGAACGTTTTAGATTTTGGCGATAAATACTCCCTCGGGCTTTGTTTCTTTTTTTTTTGCTTCTTTCGTGCACTTTTAGTTTCATCCGCTTGAGAGGGAAAGCCTTTGTCATCGTCGCCTTCCGCTTGAGTCGCACGGTGGGCTTAGGCAAATAATTCACACAGGGTCGCTTCGGTTAAACGGCTACCGGATTGAACGCTTTGCGCAAGGTATCATGATTGTCATGTTTGCCGAGCCTTATCTTGATGAGTGGCGTTTGTTTCGGTTCTCATCCCTCACGAGCAGCAGCTGATTGCAGCTGATTTGCAAGAGACTGTTCAGAAAGAAGCTGTCCCATAGAGACACGTCGGAATCGGTAGGAGCCCAGTGGCTTAAATAATATCGTCTTCTTGCCTCATCTGAAGAGTATTGTCTCAGCCGACACACTAGCAGGTATATTTTTTGCATCCAAACGATCCCATCTTGATGAGCCTCCCGGGATGATTATTATCATAGTCACAACGGCATTCGATTCGTACGCAACGAACGTTGGCGCACTTGCGGAGCATCTTTCAGCATCTTCACGCAAGATTTATGCATTTTTTTACGGAGTGCAAATTTAAACATGTTTTACTAGCCCTGTCCAAACGCGAGGCTGGCGGTTCTCTAATTGATCGTCTTCATTTCGCAAAGTGACTGTAAAGTGTGCCTTTACTATCACACTCTGGGGCACTTAATGGCTGAACCCAGCTCCTTCGGGCATTTGTTACGATGATTATGAAGCCACACTCTCCGAACAGCGGGATTGTTTTTCACACCGCACTCGACGACATCTCGGCGAGACCCATCCCAGCATCTGCAAAAATATCTTGCCGAGCCAAACAAAAGAGCAACGTCTCGTCGCGCAATGCAAATTTTCCCACCCCAAAATAGAGTTGCGCTTGCACTGGACAAGCGAACAAAAAAAAAAGAAATGGAAAAAGAAAAGGGAAACCACTTGTTCGCTATCGGTGAATCTTCACCTCGCCTCGAACACGGTAGGATGGGGCGAAAAGTGGGTGATTAAATAATAACTGGAACCCAGTCCTGAATGGGCGTTCGAAGCAGCCTAGATCGGATTGCCGGTTTTCCACCGCGGTGTTGTACGGGTTCCTACGGGCGTCGGAATTGGGTTGATGGATCTATTACGATTAAGAAGCCGCTCAAAACCGCCAGCTCACGGGGTGGGAAAGGCAGGCGGTTGGTGATGTTGAAAAGCCATCGCCAGCGCCGATCGTCGGGAACAAATCGCACAAAACGAAGCTCGAATCGATCGGGGTGAAGATTGGAAGGCGAGAAACGCGGCCCTATCCGTCGATAAATAGATTATGCGCTCGTGCCACACGACGGTACGAGATGGGTTTAAGTCGAAGTTTTCGCTTATGTCACTCGCCGCGATGATACGTCCTCGCGCCACTTGAATTGCTTTCTTTCGGCTGCAATCTCGGCAGCCGGGTTGTTTTGCTTTTCACTGGGGCAGTGGGTGACTATGTTTCAGGAGCAGATCGAAAACACGGGGAGATGGAGTTGGAGATGGAAATGTAGTTAGAAGAGCGCCGGACACGTAACGCGCCGGCGATGCAAATTGGCCGTAATGTGGTCATTTTAGTGTGAATCCGTTGATTGCGCTTAATAAATTTAATCACTTCGAAAGTTAATCTTGTTTACCTGACGCTGGGACGTTGAGCGTGGCTCATTGGTTAGTTTTGCAATGATATAACGTAATGTAACGTAATAAACCTAAATAAATAAATGACATAGTTTTTTTTATTAAATGAAATGAATCTCATAGTAAATTAAAACTGAGTAATATATGATTATTTTAAGCAGAGTCAGTAACATTGAAAACCATCTCAATGCTTCAATAAATGTATTAACATATTATTTTTCCATTTATTCACAATTTCACTCCAAACGTTTTGGTTGGATTTGTTGTGACGTTGAGTGTCTGCAAAATTATGTGATGGTTATTGTGTTTCAAAATAATGTTTATTTTGCTAGAAGAAAAACACAGAAAATTTATCTAAGTCTAAAATAACCCAAAAAAATAATTAATAGAATACAATAGAATAAAATAGATAGATTCGAAGAACAATAGAAGCACAATATACAAATCAGCATAAGTACGCATTAAACAAATCAGTCCGAAGTTGTTTTAATAAATTTTCTATTTTTGGACAAAAGTTTTAACAATAATCAGAAAAAAACACTAAAAATGACGTGAATATAATTAAAAGAAACAACGCTAACAATAGTATAAATAATAAAAAAAACGCTAACAATAATAACAATTATCATGAATTACAATAACAATCAAAATAACTTATTTGAACTGATTTTTTGAACCCAAACGTTGGTTTTTTTTATCGGAACTAGCTCGTAAAATCCTTTTCGAAAGAGTACATGGACAGTGAAGCTGAGGAAGGTCCTGACTTAAATGAACTAATGGCTTGGAGTCTTCAGACAAAACAGTTGCATAAGCAGTTGAGGGTTTAATTGATAAGTAATTAGGATAAAATGAAGGAGCAAAGGAAGTAAAAAAAACAGTTAACCGCTTTTCTAACAAACATGTCTTAAACATTGTAAAAAAAATCACTAAGGTTACGATTTGTTAAAATTATTGAATTGTGTTTTATTGTAATTTAATAAGTATAAAAATCCTAATGTTTTAGTATCAGTGGCAAAAAATCATCAAAAATACTATTGTCATTAACATTTGTGTTACTTAGCTCAAGTAGTACTGAACCGCCACAACATGAATGGACAAAATCTTTACACACACACACGTGAATGAAGAGTTCATCAACATCGGCGCGTCGGGCAGCATGAAAGCAACCATCCATTCTACGAACCAGCCCGTCTCGGGGACCTTCAACCGCCGGGCAAAGAATAAGCCGCTCGGAAAACGTCTCGCAAGCACTATTCACCTTGGTCGGGTTGTGCTGCGCGGCGCAACTCATAATTAGCATGTTGCAAATCGGAATCCGAAAAACTTCCTCCGCCCGCCTGCAGTGCGACAAGTTTTGTCAACGCGCGCGGCGATGGAAAAACCTTGCCGCCGACTAAGCTATTCCAAGCGGGCGGAATGTGCTTTTTTTTTCTTCATCCCTCTCTCACTCTCGGTATTTTTCTAGTCAAGATTCAATGATGAATTTGTAGACAATCGTAGAGTGTTTTTTATTGTTCGTCAAAGCCGACAGCTCCATCTGGTGCGTCCACAATTTGGAGGGCATTAATTGAATTGCCGATACAACATGCGTGCGTGGCGCAGCTTTATGTCTGCGGCTTGCGCAACCCTGCATTCACTGGCTTTGTGTGTAACGAGAGAGAGAGAAAAAAATAATCGCAATTAGCCCGATTGGTAATGTTACTAGCATGAGAGCGTCTTTTTTTCGGGGGTTGAGAATGCACAATATCAATTAGTACAAAGTAATGTCAATTCTTCGTAAAGGGAAAAACACTCGAACACACACATTTGCCAATTGATTATGCAAAATGAGTAAAAAAGATTAGTTCACACGAGCAGTTAGGCGGGAAAGTTGAACCCGGCTCAACTGGATTGTGTTATTACCCTGTCCCGTCCACATTGTATCAAACCGAACCACCGAACGGCAGGAAAGCGACGCTTAGTTGACCCCATTCGGTGGTGGGCTCATCTCACACATGCCGATGACTTCTGCTTCGGTGTTGGAAAAGTGTTGCTGCCCACTTTCCAGCCGAGATCGATTGCGCAAAACGAGTAATTGTTCCATCGGCTGTACCGGGGGTGCATCGGCTGGCCCCATTACTGTTTTGGCCCCCTTATGTCGCGTCATCCACCTTTGCGGACTCCCATCTCTCCTAAACGGTGCAGCATGCAGATGAGTCCATAAAGCACACAGCCGAGTGCAGCAATTACCGAGCTCGGCACCAGGCACCAGGCGGTCGTCGTAAAACTATCGCGCGACATTCCTCCGAAACCCGGGAGTGTGGATGTGTGGACGGTGTTGTGCAAAACTGTGCCTGTCGAAATGGCGACGAAGGTGCGCGTGTTCATGAACTTTGGGTCAGCGCCGTGTGCTCCAAATTCGCGTCCGAAAACGGATTTACGGACGTTTCAGGCGTCCCTAAGCGAAGCGTCGGCATGGAGAACCTTGGCGAAGGGTGCAAGTACGCGCCGTTTGGATGCGGATCGGGCCCGCACTGGAGCAATCAGCACTCGAAAGCGAAGCGATGGCATTGGCGGGTATTAGCCAAACTTTGCCGAGCGGCTCATGTTTGTACCTGGGTCGTGTTTTTCACGACGCGGGTGTCAACGGTACGTTCAGCCGTTGGAGCGTACATGCTCGTTTGTTCCGTTCTCACATTAAACCGTGCTGGTCGTAATAGTGTAATGATGATGGGAGGCGGTGCTACCGGTCGACTAATTGCGAGATTAAAAGCAGACCTTCCAGTGGTTCGCTGTGGCGAATAGGATAAAATCAGCTACATGACAGGAGGTAGATTGAGAAGAGGTTGTACTGCAGTATGTCATAGAAAAAAGTACTGATTTTTGTTTTATTTTCCCGAAACGATCGTCGTTCTTGAATACATTTAGTTTGTGCATTATATCACTGTGATATGCACTGTATTTTCCGCTATATCGGGCAAAAAATAGTTTCTTGGACTGGGTTGGACTTGGATTACTGTATTAATCTGTATACAATCTTCGAGGCGGAGCAAATGAAGGCATTCATTTCTTATATATTTATTCTTCGAATTTTGTATCAATTTCTGTTCTCTTTTACTTTATTGTTTCTCTTTTTCTTTAGTACTCAGTTGTTTTACAGTCCCACATGGACTTTCAGGAGTCAGAAAGCACATATGACATTTACTTTTTAGGACTTTTTAGGATTTTGTTATTACTATGTTGTTGATTATTTATTGCAAGTTAACTTGTACAAAACTTTGGTTTGTTCGTACTCGTGCATAATAACTCTCAAGTGAAGCATATATCCAATATGAAATACAATAAAAAATGTATAAAAATGGAACGAAGAAAACAAGATAAGCAAATTGAAATGACGCATACACATGAATGAAACGACTCACTCCACACAAACAAAGGATCATATGTACGAAGATGACAGAAGATGACGAAGATGATAATAGTAACATTCGTAGTCCTAAGACGAAAACAGCCTATTAACAAGGTCTGCGCCTTATCACATTTAACTTCCAACGAGTCTGCAGTAGCAGTTGGCAATGTAAACAAATGGAGAGAGAAAGTGTCAGTGAGGCCGGTTCCGGTTCGTGACACGACGGAATTCAACCCATCTTAGCTGCAAATCAAGGAAGAAATCGTTTCCCATAATTACCCAAGGAACTATTTCGGTTAATGGCTTTACTGAGATAAAGAACCTTGATCGTGGACCGTTCAGAGCGTTGCTCTGAAAATCGTAATCGTAACACGGCAACAAACATTCCATAGAGTGTCATGGTGTCATGTACTAAGTACACAACAACATGGATGATGATTCTATGCACTGAAAATTGCTTGACTTCTAGCCAAGTATAACTGATGACGAAGTCTGGAAGTCCAAATTGAAGTATTCGAAATATGTTGCATATTACTGAAGGGCAAATGGGCGCACAAATATAATTTTGAATACCTTTCTAATCTATCTAATCTGAACGTGTTATTGGAAATATCACAACGTTAAAATTCACCACAATTACCAAAACTTGATAGCATTTTCATTCGCATATGAATTGGTTTCCATACGAGGACTCCTTCCTTCACGGTGTAACATCAAACCAGCACGTTAAGATATGTCTCCGCACGAGCACGTCGTTAAGCAGGCGCCATTCGCGCTTAACTGTCACGCGGATAGAGAGCTCGAGATAACCGCATCGCAAAACGGCTTAATCACGTGCTCGTACAAACAATCAACTAACGCGTCGCATCCGGCCACAAAGCCCGCGTGAAGGCTCGGAAGGAAGGTTGAACCATTTTCGTGCCGGCCGACCCAATTCGCGCCTAAACCACCGGCCGATGGCGTAGGTCGATGGCGGATAGTTGCTCTTGAAATTAAGTGGTCCTTTTTTACGACCCAATTCGTCTGGACACCATGCTGCTGCTGCTGCTGCACCAGCTGCCGTTGCATAATTTGCCTCCGACGACGACAACGACGACGCCTGCCCAAGCGTTAGAGTGTCGCCGAAGCGGGGGATGTGTCGTAAAGCTTTTCCCTCTCATTACCCTCGCGCTAGCCGGCCCGTTGTGGGAGGAATTGGAGGCACTTTTTTGTGGCCGCCGTTGTCCTCTCTCCGTTTAATTGGTACCATGCCGTGAAGCCTCCTGGCACTGCACTTTACCCGTGAGGTGGTTGGATTCGGTTGGGCAACCGCGGCGACGACGCCGTCTGACCCCAGGTCGGCAAGTGACTCCTACGGTCGCGCCGATGCACCAGCACCAGCAGCAGCAGCAGCAGAAATCGGTCACCGTGTGGGAGCACTGAGCTCCGGCCGGAGGAGACAAAGTGGAGCAAACAGCGCGCCCGGCACGTTTGTCAATGCCACGGGAATTATGAGTAATCTCGGAAAAACTGCATTCGTTGCAATCGATTTGATAACAATGGTTTGTCTTTGTTCATGCTGCGCGGACGACAGACACGGGCCCACGAAACACGTCAGCTTAGCCGTTCCGAAGCGCACCCTCGCTTTTCCAAGGGGGGTTTGGTGCACTTTTGACGAAACCGTGCATCGGTGCTCGGTGCAGGGCGTGCCATAAACATAATTGCTTCAACCTTGCCTTTATGGCTCGTTATGACGGGGCCATTCGGGGCTAATTTTTGATTGAGGAATTTTGGATTTTTTGGCTTTCGGAAATGGGAAGGGTGAATGATTGCTTCTCAAAAATTCGATTCCTCCTGCATGATGAAACAGCGATGAGGGTTCGTAGCCCATTTTTGATCTACTTTTGGTGAGTCATGGGAGCGTTTATTGGTGGCTACGGGTTGGGTTATTATGGTAAAATGTGCACTCAAAACGGGATCATAGAAGGAATATACAGCCATTTAAAAAAGGTAGACGAAAGGTGGACGATTGGACAGCTTTATTCAGAGCTACGGGAAGGAGCTACTGAAGTGAATATTCATATTAAATTATGAAAAATATTTTCATGTATGTCAACTCATATGACAATTGACTCAATGAATTAACACTAAGTTGATGTAACGTTTCCTTAACCAACATAATGGTGAGTATCTTCATTTACTTCTTTCTCTCACTGCATCTCTTATATATCTCCTCTCTTTCTATCTCTTGCTTTCTCTCTATATTTATCTCTCTATCTCTTTCTCGCTCCCTTGGACAGGTCGTTGGGAACATTTATACGGTTTCCCAACAAATATATTGAAAGGTTACCAACTATAACTATTGCAAGATAAAGTTGATGAATCATCTGCAGTTAGAACAATAATATAAAAAAAGATTAATGATAATATCAATATTTATATGAAATGAAAAAAGTCCCATTAAAACTAACATTAGCATCTAACAACAATTACATACATAATAAATAAATTAAAATTGTGTATAAACTAAAAAAAGTAGTAGTAAATAAAGAAAAAAGACTTGAAGAAGAAATTGAACCTAAATTAATGTTCTATTAACTAATTTATTATTCGTCCAACACGTATACAATTGATCATAGTGCACAAAATAAAACATAACCAAATAATGAGCTAAAAACATAGAAAAAGCGAATAATAAGGTGAAACAAATAATAAAATTAAACATAGAAAGATTCCATCGATTTTTTATGACATTCATTGGACTATAGGCACAAACAACTTCAACATCTTCTAACCTTCAAAGACCCTTAAAAGCACTCGGCAAAAAACGCCCATAAAACGTTTGATTCGATCATATCAGCCCGGTACCATTGCGAAACGGGCCAGCCCCGGTGCTGGTCACTGAAACGATCGGTGCGGCACAATGTTCTGCAAAAAAAAACCTCCAAACCCTCCCCGAAAGCGGGTGCACCAATTCGCGCCATCGCGCGCGATCTAAAACAAATTGCTCAAATTACCTTAACAAACAACCTTTAACCGATGGTGCGCCAGCCATCCGGCATGGTCTGCCCGACACGGTACGCTGTCCCTGGCCAGATCCGCATCCGGCTTGGCGTGCATTGTGCTGCGGCGTGAGGCATAAAAGTGAAGTACGCCTGCCAGTGCTGATTGCCATTTCCGCTCCGGAGAAGAAAGGAAACGAGATAGCAGCAGCGGACAGAAGAAAAAAAACAGACACACCACAGAATCTCCCCAACGCGCTCCGATACAACCGAGAGCTCTCAGAACCTTGTGCGGTGGGCACGGACGGCCGGTGGGGCTGGCGCAGACGGAAACTCAAGGATTTTCCTTCCACCCTGCACGTTTCCTTTCTTTCGTCTTCGGCGCTTGCGATAATTATACCTGGCCGGGCCGGGCGCGATTCGGCCGGTGGTTTATATCACTCGAAATATTCTCCCATCGTGGGGTTTTGCTCCCGCTTGGAGGCCATTCAATTTTCCAGCCACCACCAGGCTGTGAAATCGTGTGCGGCGGCCCTTTTCGGCTTCGGCGGTGACTCGTGAAAACTCGTCCGAAACACCCAACCCAACCCGGGGCCGATCCCCGTTCCGAGCCTTGAACGTCGTCGCGTTGCGCGTTAATTAGCATGCCCCGAACAAACGCCGCGCACAACAATCTGCATCTGCGCACCCAGACACTCTTCGGCTCGTCGACGCTTCTGGGAACCGAGCGGTGGACGTAGAAAGGGGCTGCTCCGCGTGTATGGAACACGGAATGAAGTTTGTTTCAGCCGGTGGCCGGTGCCATTGTGTGCTTTGACGTGGGTTGTGGGTGGGTTTTCCGATCACGGCACTAGCCGGGACCGATGGAGGCTGGGAAAGAATTGGATGACGTTTCCGATGGTTTCCGCGTCCATCAGATGCAAAGCAGTTTGCTGTGGTGTGAACATTCTGCGATGGAAGTAATAGTAATTTAAAAAATGCCAAATTTGAGTTAAACGTCCCCGAATTTGATGGCTTTTGTAACAAAGAAATCGATACTAGTTTTATGAATATATGTTGGTATTATGACAACACAAAGATAAAGTGAAGTTTTAACCCTCCCGTCAGCTCGAGGTAATTTGTTTGTTATCAGCACTTGTTTCTCTCTTTTTAATTTTCATAAGACATTCAGTAAATAATTTGGTTTATTTGTTTCGTTGGTTTATTTGTTTGTTTCAACTAAGTGATTGAATGAATCAAGACACATCCCTATACCAGATAGAGATGCCTCCGTCTTGTTAGGATTCTTTCATAGACACTTAGGTACATAGTTTTCATAGTTTATTACACTTATATAATGTAGTGTGTTACTTTCATTTTTCAATGATAAAACGCGTAAAGTATCAATTTGGTTATTTTAATGATCTATAGTTTTCTTGCATATTACTTAAAGACTCTTAACATTTGAAGCATAGTTTGCTTTCGTGTTTTATTAAAATAATAATAA
>KB672902.1:2190178-2210564 GCA_000349145.1 Anopheles dirus | reverse complement strand
CCGCGAGATGATTCCTTCGCAATTTCGTACTGCTGTTGACAAATTTGAGATCGAGCCGGGCCGGGGTGAAGCAAACGGTCGAGAAGGTTGGGAAAATTCGGGTTGATAGTATTTGGAAACGATAAGCGCGAAGACGAGATGTGGTTCGCTTTGGAAAAAATGGGGGAAAATGTAGAAGTTTACGTCTCTGCTTGTTTATTAAGTTTGCTTTTGTGATGTTCGCGTGCGATGCTTACAGAAAGAGTATAAGAAGATTTTAGAACTTTCAAAATGTTTTTGTCGGATCTGTTTCTGATTCGGATATCCATTATAATTGTAGGAACATAAATGTATGTCGATTTATCAGCAACCATAATCTGAGCAGCAACATATTTTTTAATTTATTTATCATAATTTACAAGTTCAAGCACCCAATCAATATCTAGCGATATCTAACTAAACTGAACAGACAAAAATACAAAGTATATAGATAATAGGAATAAAAAAATAAAAAAAATAATGAGAAACAAAATGACTTACATTTACATGATACGATCCCGTGTTACAAAACTCAAGACGAGGAAAGGAAAAACGGATAGAGAAATAATGAAATAAAACATTAACCGGAACATAGAATTAGAACAGTTGTTTTATAAAATCGTTACAAATTCGATTTATCTCTGTATTTTAGAAACTAAACATATATTTTAATTAAGGAACTATCTAGAATTGTTTCATTAATGACTAATTCTATATAATTTATGAAATATTTCATTAAACAAACATTGCTTTGTTTTGATATATCCCTTTTCTGGGGGTACAAGCATTCCTCACACGACACTCCTCGTATTCCAACCTCTTTCCTTATGGTTCCATTAAATCTCTCATTTTGGTTTTACATTACTACAGCTGTGGAATTTATGTTTTAAAGTTTCACATTGGTTGCTTTTTTGACATTTATCGGTGTTGCTCGTATTCATTTGCATGAGTGTTTAATTAGTGTTAATTTTGCCGTGAATTACGTTCAAACATAAATTTCTTTGTGCAACCGTTAAGTTCTTGTTTGATACGTTCTTCCACACACGTTTACAATTTTAGAACAGTCATATATTACTGAAACAAAATAATCGCTCCTTGGAAAAACATTCCTGTGACATCTAAATTTGCCAAAAACTTATGGTGCTTCAAACAATACGATGATAAATTGAAGTTTCTAACCGAAGTTAACTCTCCACATAGCTAAAGCTTTAGAGATATTTTTATTTTGCTCCAAGATTTTCATCAGCAATAACCTAGCTTTCAACTTATTGAATATTGAATATTATTTTATATTTAAAGCAAACTGTTTTTGTTCAAAACGACAATCTTCATAACTAACAAAAATATATTTCTGTTGTTGTATAAGTAAAAACCAACATCAAATGACCATAATTCCCTTCTTTGCTGCGTTCTAAAATTCGCAAACCGTGTCCTTCTACGCGCGACCAGCTCCACCCTCCAACCGGCGCACAAATTAATTGAAACATTAATTGAACATCATCGAAAACCCCGAAATTAGAGCTAATGATCGGCATGTTCTTACCGCGCCTGTTCACGTGTCTCCCGGTGGCGACAAGCGGTGTCCACGCGAAAAATGCCACCGATGACTGAAACACCGGTGGGAAAGCGTCAACCTCATCCCTTGTCCGGCTGGGCCGGCTGCTTAACCCTGTTTGCCACCGGTCGCTGCGGCGGGGGACCTCCAGCGAAGACAATGCCATGCCATCGTTTGGCATTCGTGCGCCCCCCACGGACCCAATCCACTGGAACCTCTCGTGGAACCTCTCGTGGTGGAGGTGGTGCTGGCTGACGTTGGTTGCGGGTGCCTATGGAAGGGGACGGTACAGTCGCAGCCGTCGCCGGTGTCGATCGATTGCAGCTACCACAAGACTATATAAAACCGAAATTACCAACCACCAAGCGTACAGTGTCTCGTCAAGCCACGCTCAGCAACGATCGCGCTCATCCTCCCAATCCGGCGCGCAAGTGTAACGTCAGTGAAAAGTTCTCGGCCAACACAACAAACAAGCAAACAAGTTCCATAATGGTGGCTCGCGTCTGTGCTACACTGCTGCTGGCTTTGGCCATGTTCGGAAGCTGCGCCCTGGCACGTCCTGGATACGCTGTTGATTACTATGTGAGCATAGCGAGCTAGAACGTAGTTCTTAAGAACGTTGTTGTGTAGAATGTATCGGAGAAGACGAAAAAAAATGTCAAAAATCCCAAAAAGTGTTAGAAGTGAAGTCTCACAGTGCCATAATGAAGAGGAAATATTGATGTTTGGTGTGAAAAATGTGACTCATGGCATTTGGTTGAGCGAACCAAATTGTTTGTGCTTAAATTACGAAGAAAACCAGTTCGCATCAGCTCGCCTTTGGATACGATGATCAAGTAGAGAAATGAAAATATTTGATAAAAATGATTTTTTCAAATATTTTTGTACACTAAATATTGTGATGATTTTTTAAAAGAATTTTGAGGAATATGACGATTTATCATACTTTTTACTACAAAATTCGCTCATGGCCTGCTCTGTTTTACGCTTATAGGGTTTAGTGTTAGATATTTAGGATTTGATTACATTTCTCCAAGTCTGCAATATTCGTTCCTAATCGTTTCTTTACGATTGTTGTAGCTTAAATAAATTTACGAGAGCCAAATTTTGATTAGTTAAAGAGATTTTTTTATCAATCATGAAATATTTTTGAAACTTTACGAGATTAAAACACAATCCTAATGAAATCATTGACTTCAAAATAATTACAAACCTAAAAATAAGATATAAATTAGTCTCATGATGCTCGAAACTGACTCAAGGCCATTCGGCGAACATAAGTTTGAAAATTTCCTTTCCCTGCATTTCGTTACAGGATCATCCCAAATACGCGTTCAACTACGGTGTCGCCGACCACAGCACCGGGGACGTGAAGTCGCAGCACGAAACTCGTGACGGAGACGTTGTCAAAGGTAAGTGCGACACATAAGTCACTCCAGAATTGCGCCAGAACCGCGAGTAGAATGCCGAATCCGAACAAAGGCAGACATCTGTAACACAAACAGCACTCGCTGCTTGGCCCTACACGGCCACAGTGACAGCTCGTTCGGGTGTGCTTGGAAGAAGAGGCAATCGAAAAAAACAAAAGATCCCAGGCCACACGGTGGCGAGTGGGTGGCGTCGTGTTTCGGGTCCCCATATTTCACACATTCCACCACGGTCTCATTATGTACTGCTTTCGGTGTTGCCCCTTCGCATAATGGCTGCAGTTTTCGCACGATTGCACCACGCCGTTGGTGGCTTTGTTTGGACAAGATAGCCGCGGTAACGGCTCGAGCAAACAGTAACGGCCAACCGATACGGCAAACAACGCAGCTCCACAAACGCTTCGATTGATGCAGCTTCACTGCTCGCTCGGGTGAGGGCTCCATTCACCGGCTGCACCATTCATTCATCGCGTGGCGCTGCATTTACAAACACGAAGTACGCGCGGTGTGATTGACGGTATTTAACCGACCTCGTGCAGATGGGTTCGCTGCTTGTTTCGACGATCAAATCGCCGAGATTGAACCGAATGCTCACACCCTATCTAACCCGCCAACAAAGGAGGCACTGAGAAGCGCCATTTCGCACACTTTTTCGCACACGGTAATGGGCCATAATTTCACCTTTTCCGAAATGCAAACAGGAGCGCAACAAAGTGCGAGAAATTGTGCAAATGAAGCGTGAACGTCCCGTCCCGTTGGCATGCCTGCCCGAAACTGGGTGCCCTGGGTGGAAAAAGAAACGCACAACAGCAACGAAAAAAACGATGTAAACGGGCCCATTACGCAATAATTGTTCACTTTGGAGGTCTTTTGACCACCCGAGACAGAGAGAGCGAGAGGAGGCACGCTCGGAACACAATACTGGAAATTAATTTGCAAACCGTTTGCGGAACGGATGGGGCACGTGCGGACAAATTGGTTGCATCTGTGTGCGATACGATCGGGCCCGCCCGTTCCAAGCATAACGCGAACGCGTGCGCGTACGTATGCAAAATTAGCCGCTTCATTATGATGGACCCCCCGGCGCCTTGGTTCGAGTGATCGGTGCCGTCTTCTTCGATCGTTATCCGATCCGAACCGGTGGTTCGAACATCGAAGATTGAAGATTAAGATGAAAGACCCCTGGCGGGTTTTTTACGCCTCTCAGGGTGAGCTGTGTTTGGTACTGTTTGATTTGCTGATTTTTCTCATTCGGATAATTTTTATTAAATTGCATTCGCAATTTTCGGTTCAATCGCCTAAAAGAGGTATAAACGTGAGATAAAGAAATATGAGCTCCATTTGGAAGTCTTAATCCACAGCTCTTGGAACTGGATTGAGATCTCGAATCGTTTCCAAAATATGAATATAATCGTTTTTTACTTTATACAATATCGAGGCATTCTAGGGCCAAAGTAAAACATCCTGAAAGCAATGTTTTCTCGTCTGTTTAATACATTTTTTAGAATTTTATAAACCATTTCACGTGGAGTTTTTGAATATAACGAAAGATGATGTTTCCAAATAGGACCAAACTAGACGGTTACATTCAAGTTCGTCTATAGTTTGTTTGCTTCTGTTAGAATAGCTGATGTTATGACCGAATATTCACTCGATCCCTTTAGAGAGCCACCTTCCAAACAATGTCCATTCGAAGGGCGAAACATACATAACAACCATCTTGTGTACCAAGCAAAACATTAACCCTCTTTCCTCATTCTCCAACAGGACAATACTCGCTCGTCGAGCCGGACGGTTCCGTGCGCACCGTCGACTACACCGCCGATCCGATCAACGGATTCAACGCGGTAGTGTCGAAGACGGCCCCGCTCGTCCACGCGCACGCCCCCGTCGTCAAGCACGTCGTCCCGGCGGTGAAGGCCGTCCACCACGTGCCGGCCGCTCCCGTCCTGCAGAAGGTCGTCTACGCTCACGAGCCGCTCGGTAAGTAGCGAATCTCGAGGCCACTGCAACCGAGAGCACTTAGAACGCGGTCGCCACCGTTCCAAACATGGAACGCTCGAGTGACACTCGAATGCTCACACCGGAGAAGCTGCAAACATGACGGCTTGCCTTGGCTCATCCGCGGGGCTCACACGAGCAGCAAACTAGGCCACCCGGTTCCAGCCACAATAAACTCCGCATAATGAAGCCGCACGGTGATCGATAATGTTCGGGTGCCCAATTGTGGTACGAACGCTGCTCGACCACCCGAGTAACCCGTGTTGTGGCCGATGACGCAGGAGTCCTTTGATTTGATAAAAGAAAACCCGAAACTCGCACCGAAAAGCGCCACGGTTACGCAAGTTTTATGCTCCTGCTCCGGTGTGCTTGGACCGGTTTCGGGATGTTTTCGCATTCGCTCTCGATCTGTTAATTGTGGCAAAGCGATTTTGGCACTGGCACTGGTCGCCTTTTTTCCGGAAAGATGCGATGGATTTGGTTGCGTTTGGTACGCGCTGGTGGTTCGACTGGTTTGTTGAGATGTTTTGTGTGTCAAACCTGAGTGCGATAAGACACGTGATATAAGATCGGATGCCGCGGATCCTTTCACTTCCCTTCTGTTTCCGGATTTTTCGATTTCGCCCGAGGAACCAAACGGCTTGCGAACGTGGCGATACATTAAGTAAGATATCAAGTTATGAGTTCCTTCACTGATCCTCCAGACAGTAAATAATAGGTTGGTTTAGAAACACGTTTAACATTCGATTGTTTCGATGTTTTTTTTTAGTCGAAAGGCTTTGAGAAAGGCATCATAAAAAATCTTCCATTTTTTTAAAAGGCCGAGCATGAATGTTAACTGAGCCTAAAAGTTGTTAAACGAAGATCGCAGCAGATTTAATTACCCTTCAACTTAACAATGGTGCCGCCGATGTGCTTGCCAACTCATAAAGCATAAAGCCATCCCAAGGTCCTCTTGTTGACCAGGCCAGAACACCAATCCTATCATAAATCTGTAGTTCTGCCCAAAATTGCCCATCATCTAGCACATCCGCTGCAATCCGCCGCACAGTAGTGTATAATTTAAATATTTACAACTACAAGGCGCACCGAGTAGCAGCGGAGGGAGGAAACAACAAGAACAACAAACACAATCCCTCACGCAACGGACGATCATTAGTGCGCGTGCTGGCTGCCGAAAGTGGATACGGCCCTAATCAGGTCAAGGTCCGTGCGGGCTGGATGCGCGACAAACGCACCGCGTGTGAGATTTTCGCACAGAACCCGCCGTTCTTGAGATTGGAATCGCACCGCTCAGCTGACGACGGCGGCGAGGGCGAACAATGCAACATTGTGCCGCACGGAACGCGCTCCTACACTGACCGACCCGAGCCCTATATTCTTGGCACTGCCGGGCCAGCTGTCACTATCCGGCCCGCTGCAAAAGGGCTCGCGTTTAATTTGCATGCAGAGCCCGCTTGTAAAAGCAGGCCGGATGATTCTGCGAAAGGTTAATTACACCCGTGGAGAACGTGGAGAACATAATGAGATTTGTTTTTCCCTTCTTTTTTCTTGCTATTCGGTCTGGCGTGTTAGTTTTCTAACCCCTCCGAGCCATTCCAAACGCGGTGCCAAACGGAAGAGACCTGAGTGGCTGTCGTGATCGCCTCGAGATCCCTTCCCGCGGCGATGTAAATGAGATCACAACAACGCGATCGTCCCCCCAACGAAGGGAAAAGGTGATCGTGAACTATAGAGGACGTAATTGTTTCGCAGGGTCACGGTAGAAATATCGATTAGGAGCAGAGTAATGCAGGAAATTATTTGTGCAATCCATACCGAAGCAAAACCGCATTTGAAACGTCGTTTCGGAAATGGAAAAAAACATCGTTCAGAGACAAAAGACTTCAAGCGACGAACCCATTAATTTCCAAGCGAGCGAACCTCCTTTCGAGCTGAAGTAAGCCATTATGCTGCTGTTTTTGCATAACGATACAATTATGAGTCGAATTCAAGAAGCGCAAAACACGCCGCGTGGATTAGCGTTTCGCTGCTGGTGGAGTGGCTCCCGCGGCTGACATTTTGTTTGCATTTTGTGACAAACGAGTTTGTTTAGCGAGTTTTCACAGTCTGCCTCTTGTGCGTCGCGTGGAGCCGCTTGTCGTGCAGGTTGATCGACGGTCTGGAGGCCGGGCTTCATGTTTCAATCACGGTGCGATCGATTCGCTCGAAGCGAGTCGGATCCGTGACAGCACGATCGCGACCCGCGCGCGTGCTGCAGCGTTCTACGCTCTGAGGCTACCTGTGCCTGGTGCTCGTGGCAGCTGTCGATCTGGATCACGAACGTGACTCTTCACCGTGCGGTCAGTTTCGCTGGCGCTGGCGGCAATTGCATTAGGAAAAGTGGTTTGTTTGAAATGTCATCTCATCGGTCGGTGTTGGGTCGCATTCGATGCGCTGGAGTGGAAATTAAGCATTCACCAACGTCTTTCAGCGGGAGAAGCTCTCCAGCTCTTGCGCAGCTCTTGTTACCTTAATTAAAACAAATATTGTTTTTCTTTATTGCTCCTCTTCCCCAGTTCACGTTGCCAAGACGGCTCACTACACGGAGCATGCCCCGGCCGTCCACTACGGTGACTACCACGATGGATACTACGGCCACTACGACGGTCACTACGACGATAGCCACTACTACTGAGAACCTCACTGGGCGGTTCGTGCCGGCTTTCCGCAACGGGCACCAGCGAATTCTCACCCGAAGATGACAAGAGCTGCTCCTGATTACGGCTTCGGTGCTCCGACACCCATCATACACACACCCACACACCTACACGTCTCACGTTTACATCCCTCACAACCAGTATTGCATAATTTGCATTAGTTCGTACCATTAGATGCGTAAGTCTGCCGGTGATGCAGCGCAAGACGACGAGGCAGAGCAATGCCGCCGCGTGTAAATAATAATCATGCAGATGCTGCCGATATCTGCCTCTTAATCTTCCTGCCCACTTGCTCTTTGCCACTCCGGCATCAATCCGAAAGCGTTCGCTTGTGTTTCGTCTGGGACGGGGTTCAACACCTACCTTATCAGGTTAATTTGCGTAATAATTGTGTCGGTCTTATCCGGGCTATTCTTTGCGCGCGCGCGTTCCATGATGTGGGTAAAACAATTCGAAAATTAGCACCTCGTGTCAATTCAAACGAATCAGAGGGTGGAAAGAAAACTTTTGTGTGTGTGCTTGCATGTTTTACGCCAATTTTCTTCTCAACAATGCGTACTGCGGCGCGATGGGCTGCGAATCGGCACGATAACGATGGTGAATAATTATTTCGCTTTCGTTAATCAAATCAAATGAATCAAATGATGCCTCGCCGGGTTTGCACCACCCTTCTTCGTATGCACCCGGCACACTAATTCCTCCGTTCAGTTATTGCTGAAGGCCTTTTTCGCAGCTAATTGAGCTTCTGCTATCTGCTTAACCGACAGTACTTTGTGTGCTTTGAGGGCTTTCTGCAGACGATTGGGGTTTCCGATTCGGCGCGTTTGATATGCTTACCTTTGCTCCGTACGCGTGCTAGAAGGTAGTAACAAAGTTGTGAGGATTGTTGTATTTTATGTAATTTATTTGTTTTTCTGGCAGTTGCATCATTATTTCGTCATTCGGAAAGGAAGATAGTTTTGGTTATGCAGCATGCAGCAGCAAAATAATGATCCACAACTTGATAGGTCATAAGCTTGGTAGATGTTAAAAGGCATGCACATAAAAATGTTCAAAAAATTCAAGTCATTGAAATGTGTTTATTTTTGGTTGATATACTTGAGCTTATTAAAAAATAGATAAATTGAATATTATATATTTTATTTGATATTAATAAAATATTATCAAATACTATATTAAAGAAAGCGTTACGATGAATTTGCCAGGATGTTTTTGATAAAACTTATGATAAATAATTCATTTGGGATCTGAGAAATACCATGTGCCGTTTTCCTATTCAATTGGAAGATAGTATCGAAATCGAGGCTAGAATTAGCTCTGTTTGAAATATTTACAGTATTTGTTGAGTGTAATTATTCTCTGCTGAATAAAATGATTGCAGAATCAAGAATCACCTGTATATTTATGTGTCAAATTGAGTGAAATCGAGTTTTAACTCAAATATATAACGAACTAATGAGACTTATGAGCTTAATATAGTGGAATAATGTTCATGTATGAATGTAATACATTTGTATCATATAATATAAAAAATAATAATAATAATCATAACAACAAGAAGAAGAAACTTAGTAAGTCGTAAATTTACTGACTGGTATTTTTGCCACCCTGTTACATTCAACAACAAAAATGAAAACAATCATAGAAGAACTAGCTTAACTTATTTATTTATTTGTTTCGAACTCTAATTTGATATAGAACAGACCGCAGATCGTAGATAAGGAAAATTCTATCCGGAACTTGAAAACGTTGTATATTTCTCAATTATAAGCTAAATTCGCACGTGTACGGCTTTAGAGCAGTGTTTTTCTTATCGATAAGATGGGTGTCTAGAAGTGATGCGCCAAAATGTATGCAATTCGTTGTTTAGCTTTAGCTCATGTAGAGAGCTTTCGCTACGAAACGGCGCTATTGCAGATCGAAAGCTCGTTGCGCCGAATGTTCGAACATTGCATAGTGGACTTTGACGATTCGACCTTTCGATCAGTTTTTTTGCTCGTATGAATTGAACTATGATTTTTATTATCAGGAGTTCCGCACATATTTATTCTATATCATGAGGTAAAAAAAATAATTTAAAAACTCTGTATTTATTTCATAAATAACTTATTGGGTGGGTTCACACGAGTCGAACTTTTGATGACGAACCTCACGCACACTGTTACTGGATAACCTTTTCTGGTTGAAACAGACTCAGCGAACTTTGCTTGACTCACTCATACATTGACAAAAAAGGTTCGCAGATCGTACTCGTGAGTTCGACTCGTGTGAACCCACCTATTAAAGAAGATTAATTTTAATGTTAATCCAATTGACAGAGATTATATTTTAAAAATTTTAAATGAAACTACAGATGCTTCATAAATCATCGACAAAGAACCGAAGCAGTAATTACGAATAAAACAGAACATATTAATAAACCAATGTCCATCAATTTTATTTATTAGTCTTCACTTCAGTTTTTCCACTCTAAGATTCGTAATTTATAACTACAGCTGCAGTTGTTAACTGAAAACAGAAGAAAGATTCATATTGTTCATGTTTTGCTAACAATTTCGCTTTATTACTAAAGTTTAGTTAGTTTAGTTAACGTGAAATAAGTTTTTATTTACTTTATTTAATTAATATATACGCGGTTACACTGGATCTTGTCGATATTGTTCGATTATAGAGTCGTGACGACGTTAGTGGAATATGGTCGTTTATGTAATCTTCCGTACATCTTTTGTTTATCACCCGTCCGTCTAGCTAGAAAAAAAAACAAAATCGTTAGAAGGGTAAGTAAAGAGTAAGAAATATTTAAAACTTGAAATCTTTCCTACATCAAATTCTACACCACTGGGTCAAAGAGATCATCGTCGCCCACTTAGCTGCTCACAAACTTCGGTCATAGCTCGCGTACCGAAGGATGATTGACTCGTTAGAAGATACCTTAACCCAAGCAGATAATTCCTTTTAGTCCCATCGCCATAAACATCTCCTAAATGTGATGCATTTTAATTGAATGCCCCGTCGCTGATTGGATGTCCTACGCGTGGAACTACACGCTTACAGACTAGAAGCTGCATCTACCGGTTGACATACTGAAGAACTAAAAGCCCCCGCGAACGGCAGCCATTCCCATCCAAACTGGTCAATAAGGTGCGTGAAAATACTGTGCGAACTTCGCTAACTCACCGTCGATGGCTGGGAGTTGCCGAGCCACGAGATGAATTTCATCAAATCCCTTCCGTCACCATCCAGAGAGAGAGAAAAAAATCGCAATCCACCAGCCAAAGTCGACTCCCTGCACCCGGTATCATCGGGTAGACACCCGCAGGGCGATGGCTCTAATAAGGCTCAAACCAATTTGCTACCAAACGCGACCAATTGGCGAGTTCGAGCGCGATCTTGCGTGGAGCGCAGAGCGTGCGTGCGAACACTAGAGGAGTGCGGCCGAAGCAAAAAAAACAAGTGACAAACAGCGGCAATCGTAACGAGAGCTACCCTACGGCGCACTAAATACCGTTTTATTTCTGCTAAATACGTACCGAAACAGACGAGACCGAAACGAAAAAAAAACACCCTCAGGCAAGAGATAAAACGTTCTCGGTGTACACGAAAGGCCTCCCGTCCCTTTGGGCAGTTCCGTTTCGAGATTTAGAAACCCTGGTCCCGGGCCGCCGTTGACCTCTTGAGCGTTGATTTGACGTGATTCATGGTTTGCGTCGGATCATTACTGTTATTACTTGCGGCGCGGCTGGGGAGTACACGCACCCGAGGCACGTGGTCGGGTATGTCACCGGGCATGTTGTGGCAGTGTCCGCAACCACAGGACATATCTCAACTCTCTGACCCCTTCTGATGCAACGGCGCGCAGTTCGATGGGAAAAATGAAAACACG
Organism: Anopheles dirus; assembly: GCA_000349145.1. Classification (NCBI taxonomy): domain Eukaryota; kingdom Metazoa; phylum Arthropoda; class Insecta; order Diptera; family Culicidae; genus Anopheles; species Anopheles dirus. Next base: position 2,198,981 of record KB672902.1, on the reverse strand, counting down.
CCCAACGCCTAAAGAGCTCGGACGCATCCAGATAGGGGGGGGGGGGGTCTCTGCAGAAGGTGACCACAAATCGGATTTGGTTCGAGAGGTCCCTACCCTACCACGATGATCTCGATCCTAATCGATGTACTTCCACTATCTTGGCCGCAAGATTGATTGAACTTGTCAATCTGTCGATCATACGCTGCTTGAAGATCGTTCATGCTGTGACGACGCCCTTCGGTAACGCTCCAACGCTCGGGTAGTGGCCCTTTTCTCCATTGCCTGTCCGGACCGCTTGCGCCGCATCAGTTTCACAAGAACGTTTCGGCATTCGCTCGGTTCGGAAATGTCGCTCAGCTGCACGCCATCCGAGTCGAGATGGCCGGCCGGGGCAGGCGATGACATTCTCACACGGCCAGCCGCCCCATTGAAGCCGCCTGCACGTCGCACCGGACCATTTCGATGCGGTGCAGGTTTGGGCAATGGGCCGTTGGACCGGCCGAGATGCCGAGCTGACGTGTTGAAATGTTTATTTGAAACTAATTGCATCGGCGCGTTGCTTTTTTCGTATTTTTGGCAAGTTCTCCGGTCCGCTTTTTTTCACCTATTCGTTCCCATGACGCCGATGTCGATCGAACCCTGGCTGCAGCTGGGCGTGGAGGCGTGCGGAGGTCACACGCGGCACACGGCGGGGATGCGAAATTATGTGCGAAAACACCATAAAACTGTTCATCAAACCCGCGGCGTGCGAGGAGACAAAAGGCGAGGTCTTTTAATCAGTGGTCATAAAAAAAATCGTCACGAATCGCTGGTCATCGTGGTTTTGGGTGGAGACGGTTCTCCCGTGCTCCAAAAACAACACCCCCTCCTCAGAGAGAGGGAGAGAGCAGAATGTGATCGCACGTGACGTGCGGGTCGTTGGGTTGCCAAATTTTGATGACCTGAAAGTTGGAGCAGCGGAAAATGAAGCCGTTCGCCGCTGGTGGAAAATGATCTATTGCCGCTTAATGCAGCGTGGGAAACAGGCGTTGTAGTGCAAGCTTGGGGTTTATAGATGCGCTAAAACTCATGCCCGAAATGAGCATCGTTTTGTTTTATTTCGCACAAAATGTCACAGCAAGTGAAAGCTCTTAATGCGGCTCTTTAACGCAGGACGGTTCAAGTTGGTGTTTTTATTGAAATGTCCAATGGTGGAATCGCAGTATGATAGCGATGATAATCAAGTAAGTTGCTCAAATTGGTATATTTTTGTTGCAACCAATATCACGTAAAGTGTTGTGTATGATGTTTTTTTTCATAAGATAAAAATTTTCACCTTTTTAAATTAGAAGAAAAAAACAAACGAGCCTTCAACTAGCAGCAAGAAGGGTTTCATTCTGATACTAAAAAAATGATAGAAAAGTTCGCTTTAGTTTTCTAGTGAGTTTTAAATAAATAATAAATTGATAAGCTTTTGTGTAATTTTATCTTACACACCTGCAGTCTGATAGCTAGATGATGTTGATGATCGTGTGTTTACCTCGTCCTGATGATGATGATGAAGAGGGTAAACGTCGTAATAAAACATCTAATCAAAAGTTGTTTTAGTTTGTTTGTTTGTTTGTTTATTGATCGAGTCCGCCTGCAGGCTTCACTCACAATTTTAAACTTAACCTAACTTAAAACTAACATACTAACCAATTTAATGTATTAAAAAAAAACAAAAAACAAAAAAAAACAAAAGTGAACAAAAGGAACTTAAAAGCTATAAAACCGAAGATTGCAGGTATTAATAAATAGAAAATGGTAAGGACCTGAGGAAAGGTAATAGAAAGGGATGAAGGGAGGAAAAGGGAGTTAGTTTGTTTGTAGTGTTGTTAGTTTGTTCTCGAACAAAACAAACAACCAAGACAAGTTCAATAGGGTGCTCTGGCAATTGGCTGTTGTCGTGTGGAAATGTCATCCGTTGCATCATAACAAACCCTGCATTCATTTGTTATTTTTTTTAATAAATTACAACACTTTATTGTGATAATATCCACGTTTTAATTGTAAAAAAACTACCTCGCAATTGTAAACAAACATTTGTGTTGACGTTTTATGACGGATTTATCTTCAAAATTGAGGTATGTGTATGGACAACAGTTTGACATCAGTTTGTTCGATACTCTGTTTGTCCTATTTGTTTGAGGGTGTCTCCGCCATATAACTCCATATAACTGGGTTTATTCGTGTATTTTGTCTTGTTCGATGGCTTTAGTTCATTTCCTAATGTTCTATATTGTTCATATAGAACACTTATTGTTGGGAAACGCCAAAAATGTGCCAAACGACGTATCAGATAGGATGAAGAGGCGTTCTGCGAATAGAAGGCAATTTTTTAGCGCTCGCCACAGCGGGCAACAAATCTTCAAATCGTTTCTTTTATTTCATTTTTCAACCCTTCTATTATTTTCTATAAAATAGCATCAAAATCAAAACGTCACCATTCTGTCGTCGTCTTCTGCATTCGAATGCGTTTGAAGTGTCATTCTTGTACATACTTCTAGGTATTAGTCTTACGCTCCAATTTGCTCACATAGAGATTCATTTTAATGGTACTACCAAATGTGCTTTTAAAATAAACTGTTGAAATGGAAGTTGTAGTTCATCATTATAATCACCATGAAAATAATTGACTCCAACTAAACTAAACGATTGTTTACATAAAGTTTGATGGAACATAAAACTATCATCATTAAATTCACTTGAATGATATCTTTCAACGAATAATCTATCTTGCAATCTGTCATATCATCATGGCTCGCATAGTTTTTTCGCAGAATATTCTGTTGCCAATGTTATTGAAGTAACTATCCTTACCATGCATCCAAAAAATGCACTCACCATGAAGCGGTTTGTTAAACACATGCCAACAACGTGTAAACAGCGGACGGAACTAAGGACATTCCGCCGAGGCGCATGTTGGCCGCTTGTTTAGGAAGCGATTCAAATTTGGGCCAGCCACTAGGTCGTTCTCGTTGAAGATTGTGCCTCCACAGTCTCAGCTGACTTGCGAAGGGCCACTGTTCGCGTTCGCGAGCCTCAAACGGACGGGCCCGTATGGGTGCCGGCCATTTGCATATGATTTACAGCCGACCGATTCGCTAATTACAATCGAACGAACCGAGCAGCGGCCGGACGCCGGCGCACACGAAACGGAACGGCTTCGAAGGCTCCCGCACAGGGCAAAAGATATTTATAAACCGTACCCACCACATCGCACCGGTTCAGTCGATTGGTCTCACACACGGGCGGCAGCTGGTGCACACGCTCGAGGAATACTGCACAAACACAAACACCCGGCCGTGCAGATCGCTTTGTTCGCTAAAAGAGAATCGATAAATCGAACCACCGAGAACATGCCGGCAGCCCACGTGCAGCAGAGCGTCCTGCAGCGATTGATTCCGATGCTGGTGGTGCTATCGATCGCGGCGGCCCTTCCCGCGGGTCCGGTGCGCTCCGGGTCGCGCAACGCCATCGCCGACATCAATCAACGCCGAACGGGCCGCGCGCACACCCCCCGGTACGAGTTCGCGTACGGCGTGAAGGACCCAATTACGGGCGACCACAAAGACCAGTGGGAGCGACGGGACGGCGACCGCGTGCAGGGTGTGTATCTGTTTGAGGAAGCCGACGGGACGCAGCGCATCGTCGAGTACGAGGCGGACGACGAGCGCGGCTTCCGGGCGATCGTCACCAACGTGCCTCTGCCCGGCGCGAAGGGCACCGAACGACGCGATCCGATCGCGCACAGCTACAACATGCTGCGTGCAGCGAGTTAGGAGTCGCGATCTTGACAGACGCTCCAGGATTGACCTTAGCCAAACAAACACGGGAAACAGATCTTCCCGTATCGACCGAGCGCGTCGAATTGGATCGATTTGGAACGAGTGCAATTAGTAGGTAAATAAACATCGATTCCTAACGTGATAAGTGATTCAATTAGGCTCCCGGAGCGTAATGCGTCATTCTAAATTAAGAGCTCAACCACTGTGAAGAAATACAGTCAACGATGCGAAATCGAATAAACCCCCAACACCCAAATGCCCCTGAAAGGTAGGCAATCCGCTCCCCAGCCGGGCGGGCGTTCATTAGCGTTTCATTCCAATTTCCATCTCGCTGGGCTTTCCAGGCACGCGGGGATTACGCTGGATGGCTTCGAGGTGCGCGTAAATGCCAACGCTCCATTCGGCGTCCCTTCAGCGTTTCGCAACCACCCTAGTGCGGCTCATTAGGGCGACCTCATCAGCGGCGCGCTTCAGCTGCGAAAGTTCGGCCGGGTGTCGCGCGTCGAATCAAACGTCGCGCCTTCGAAATGGCACCGGTTCACGGTGACAGCGGCCGGCTATTGCAACCGTGCCGCCGCGGACGTCATTCCTGGGTGTATTCTTGAGCGGTACGTGAGCGTGAGCACGGATGCGATAAGCGCGTTTGCTTAATTACCCACGAGACCTAGCGTCTTCAGCAGTCACGGTGCACGTGGTGCCTGGAAGAAAGTGTCTTTTCACTGGTTGCCCTGCCCATAAGCGTCATCTGGTTGTAGTGGCTGCAAAGTGGGTTTTTTCCTTAGGAATGGTAAATTCCACATATTGGTCCACACCGTGGTTTACGCTAGTAAATCAATGCGACCGAGATTGGTTGCTTACGGGGTGAATAATTATCACCCGTGTTGGTTGTGATGACTGAATAAATGTAAAGATATTTCGTGTTGTAATTAGATCAATAAGGAATTGGAGAAAACGTCTGGGTTTTTGCGGCTACATTGTAGTATAAAGTAGGATTGTGAAATCAGGGGTAATTAGTAGCAAGTAGTAATTGTACTTTAATAAATCCTAATGAATAATTGAATAAAGTGAGCAATTGCTTAAAGTGAGAAAAATAAAACGTTAATAAGTCTCAGCATTATTTTATTGAGAAGTGTTGTGTTGGTTTTCAACAATTGATGGTATATTATTAGAACATGTTTACAGTAATATTTTTGTTTTCTATCGTTTAGGGTAATTTTAAAGGGTGCCAGTGTTTGACATATCATTCATTTTTGTCTTATCTTATCTTATCAATTTTGTTTTACCATTTCGGTGATTTTTGTAAACAACACGATTAATATCATTAGATTTTATTTTTCTTTACAGTTCATTTGAACATTTCATTTCATTTCGTATTGACTTTCCTTCTGTCATATTTTGCTATTAAATTTGTGATTTCGTAACGCAAAGTAAGACTTTCTAACATAATTGACAACTGATAAAACAGCAAAAAAAACATAAAAATCAATACTAAAGCATTTACGAAACTTTTGCGTAATTAAAATTGCATAAATTAAGGGGCATATCAACCTAATCACATCTTTAATATGAAATCAGTTAAACAAACTATTCAATAATGCTTTAATTACGCTTCATTAGTGTTTGTTTAATAAAACTTGCCGTATAGTTGAGAGCAAATAACTATTTCGCACTGCTGATTGGGATAAAAATATGCCATCAGAGAGGTAGTATGTATTACAAAACGCTGAAAAAGTAAGTTGAAAGGTTGATAAAAAAAAATTCTTGCTTGAAGTCTACAACAAGCTCTTATACAATACACCTACATCATCGTTATTGTTTAGTAAGCGCATTGACCGCATACACTAACAACAACAAAACTAGCTAATAACATACAAAAATCAACAATAGATTTACTTTCAATCTTGAGGAGCGTGGAATCCTTCAGAAACTCTCAAGAATAGGTTAGCGACTGACAGAAATATCAATGATAATGCTGTTATTTACTTTACAAAATTATTTTAAATTCATCACCAAAACACTGTGTTTAAATATTTTCCCTTGCTTTAAAAACTTCATTTTTAGCGAACAAGTACTTTACACATTATGCAATATTAAAGCTTTTTTGAGCTAATTGTGAACATTCCGGTTAATGAGGAAATTTTGTTTTTATTAAAATTGATAGGTTAATTGTCGAATGTACAATATTTCTTCAAATTGACTCAGATGTCAGATGTGATTCGTTTTTTGAAGAACAAAAGACCGTCATACGAATGTCAACACCCATTGATCCAGTTACAACTTCAGTGCATTGCATCTTCAGTCATTTTGAAAGCAAAGCCATTTTTTCAACCCAAACATAATGAAAATTATGATTCCAAACAATGCACAATTAGCCACCGGTTTTCACTTTCCGCCGCACAACCACAACAACGCCTAACCTACCATTAGGCATTCACACCAACGCACCAAACGCGCAAACAAGATCTGACGCGAAAAACCATTCGTTCGGCAGCGACAGAAATCGCACAACCTTTTCTACCACACGGCCTCAAGGGTTCTAGAACCGAGCGCAAAGCGCGAGAGTGTCTATCACAGTCGATTAATCCTTCGGTGGCCCAAAGCTGGCCCAGATTCGGTCGGGCGCTCACGATCAGGCGAACGAAACCGATTTTCCTTGCGAGCTGCCCGCTTAGAATGCCGTTCGTGGTGGTTCGACCAAGAGCCGGCACGGTACGCATATGAGGCAGATTTGGTCGAACACATATACTTCCACAAACACACAGACACGATGGGGGCAGCAAGTGAACAGCAGAAGCAAGAAAGCCAGACGAGGGCAGCTAGGTGCCTATGTCGGAAGTGAATCTAGGCCGAAAGTGGCCAGCCAAATTCGAACCCTGCGCGAACAATATTCATCCGGCAGACGAATCGACCGGGCCCGGTGCATCGGTCATCGGTTTCGCTCGGTAAATCGTACTGCTCGATCTAGTCAGTATAAAAGTTTGCGCAACCGCCGGCTACTGTATCAGTTCCTTACCATCGATCGTACCGTTGAAATCGTTGAAGCCTCTCCGTTTGCATCCGTGTGCTGTGCCGTGCCGTTGGTTCTAATTACTGTCCCGTTTTGGATTAGAATAAACACCTCGGGCAATATGTTGAGCGCTAAAGTGAGTATGACGCACGAACGCGTGGGTTTTGTTTTGTGACGCGCTTAGTAATGTGCTGTGCTGTGACACAAAACTTCCACCTCCGTAGGTTATTCTGGTCGTTGGGGCGGTGATGCTGTTCGGGCTGAGCGGGTCGGCGGCGCAGACGAGCGCGGAAAAGGATGCCGCTCCGGAAACGACCACCGCGTCCGAGGCGGATCTCACTACCGAGCGTTTCAACGCCAGCCGCGTGCTCAACGCAATCCGGGCGGAAATCGAGCGTCGTCGCGGCGATCGCCGGCAGCAGACGCTCCAGCGGACCCAGGAACGGCGCGAACAGATCCTGCGCACGCTGGACGATCTGAGCGAACGGCGGCGGGAGTTTGAGCTGCGCCGCCAGGAGGCGCTGCTGGACGCGGAAGCCGTGAAGGAGGCGCGCCGGCTGGACATGGAGGCGCGCCGGGCCGGACGACTTCCGCAGCGCGAGCGCGAGCGTGCCAACCGCGTGCGGCTGGAGCAGCTGGCGGAACAGACGACACCGGAAGAGAACGAGATCGAGGACTCCGTCGCCGACGAGCTGGTGGGAGGGGGCGAGGAAGGGACGGCGGGTGTGGTTCAGCGGGTGCGCAATCTGCTGCTGATCGAGGAAGCGGACGGTAATCTGCGGCTGATCGATCTGGACACCGAGGAGGGCCAGCAGTACGTGCTGAACGGTGGAGCGAAGCGTGAAGAACAGAGCCAAGAGGGTACCGAAAAGAGTGCGGAAGCTGTCGAGGCTAAGGAGGGGGAGGAGCAGCAGGCCGAGGAGGAGAAAAAGGAAGCGGAAATGGAGGCTGAGAGCACGCGGAAGCTTAAGACTGGACAGGTGTAGAGCGCGTGTAAGATTAGAAGGAGAATGCGCGATTTCATTTGAGAGGCTTTAGCATAAGTAGTTCTTTCATCTTTCATCGGTCGGTAGAATCATCGTTCGGAATGTTCCAAATGCCATTGGATTAGTTGGTTTAGAAATACAAATTTAGATAAAAAACGATTACGTTGGTGTCGTGGGTTGGTTGTGGTTTATTATTTTTGAGAAAAAAGAACAAATATGATCTTGAAGTTAATAAAATATTATGATAGGTAAATCCTGATCAATAACGAGTCATTTTACTTTGTAACATTCGAACATTAGATTCTTTAACATTCTAACATTAGATAATTTCAATTACTTTTTCCTCCACTTGTATGTTTATGTTTTGTGTATTATTTACTCAAACAGGTAAACAACATAAGGAAAGCAGTAAGCGATAGTGAGAGAAAAGGGATGTAATGAAACTTAGGGGATCAGACTTGAATAAAAAAAAATAAAAAAAGAAACATATAAAAAGAAACATATAAAAAGACATTTTTGAATGATAGCTGATAAAAAAATGATCTTTATACAAAATTTAAAAAAACCTTTCAACAATTATGAAAAGAAATCAAAAGTGCATAAGCAATGAAACAGTAAAAAATAGCGCATACATTTTTTAAATTGCAGAAACATTCTATATATCTTTTCTTATACCTGCTTATCATATAAATAAAGCATTTCATGATTGATAAATCCACTCATTATCATTATCATTATCTTCCACTTATATGCCGTAAGGTTCTTCTCTGAATCTGAATTATCTTCCTCATTTAGTTCATGTTAACATCTCTTCATTATTTTGTTCTTTTTATTCAATCTTTCCAAGTGTTTGAACAGGTTTAATAATTATGTTTAATATCTTCTATTATGTCATTGCATGAATTACAATATGGATCATCCACTAATTTCATCTGATACAATATGCTTTTTGAAGCCCTAGTCTGTGTTTATGTATATTATAAAAACATATTTCATTTTAAATAAATAATAATCTGGTA
>KB672902.1:2125829-2189920 GCA_000349145.1 Anopheles dirus | reverse complement strand
CCATTTTCGTAGGCTAGAATAAATAGACACGACTGTCACAACAGTGTTAAAATTCATTTTCGCAACCTTGAATAGTTTCAAACTCGAGTAAAGATAATTTTAAATGCTCCGTTTTTTTCGCTACCACCCCCAGTGGAGAAACGACAAAAACAAACCACCAAAAGCTCCCCAATAAAACAGTGAGCCTTGCATTGTGGTTCCCTTTGAGGTGCAAATTTCGACACTGACCTACAAACTGGAGCAGCGGGACCGACACCTTCCACCAGACCCGCCCGGTATTGTTCACGTGGTTGCAGTCAACGACACCTTCCCTCTACTCAGGTCTACTCTACTCTCACCTTCGACTCAAGCACACCGTGGCATCCATCCATCGTTGTAAAGTCGGCGAGGGTGAGGCGTGTCAATCGCTGCGGGCAACATCGTTACGGCCGAGAAAATTATGCTCGCCGGGGTGTGTGTGTTTACAATTTCCACCTTTATTGGTCGCCAGTTAGCGCCACTTCCGTTCACCGTCGACGTTGCGGCGTTGCTTCGCGATCATTTCCTTTCCAGATCGGAAGCAATCGCTACAGTTGTATGTTGGGTTTGTTGGACCATTTCGAATCGAAAGTTCGTTTTTGGCCCGTCGATGGGGTCTGAATGTAAACTTCCACCTCAGCACATGGGAAAAAGTGAGTCCGGTGCGTGAGTGGAGCCGAACACCTCGAAGAAATGCAAAGCTCTTTAACCTTGGTGTGAGATTGCCAGCCGGCGCCGGGAAAGTAGGGCGCCGGCGTTGCGTGTTGCACGGTACACGATGGTCAGCAGAGAAGCGTTTCGTGGGATAAATCATGCACTGTGCGATTTTAGCGTACAAGCTAATAGAAAACGAATTTATGTTCTTCTTCCATGGTTCACCCTACCACACGGTGATCGAGGTAGAAGTTCTTGGTATAAAAGGCAGATATCGCAAACAATATGCTATCAGTAACGTTTTGTTCTAGCAGCTAACCACAACAACGCTTTCAAATCAATTAAGCTATACATATAGAAAAACATGAAGGTAAGCTAAGTTTGAAATTTCTTAATACAACAACCAGATAGATGGTACAATTTATCATTTATTTTCAGCTGTTTACACTACTGGTTTCCCTCGAACTTATCTGCCTCGCCTACTCAAAGCATCCATCGGCAGGAGATCGTAAATTGGTTTCATATGAATCTAAGATCAATCACAAAATTCCGGATAAAACTATCGCAGAGGAGAAGATTGAAGATCCAAAGAAATCGCAATCGATCGAGGAATCGGACGTAACGGACACCGACGAATCTTCCATCCCGAACTACGAATTTGGCTACGGTGTGAAGGATCCGATCACGGGCGACCACAAGGACCAGTGGGAAAAGCGCCACGGCGATCACGTCAAGGGAGGCTACCGGTTCGACGAATCCGATGGCACTCAGCGCGTGGTGGAGTACGAGTCGAGCGGCAAGAAAGGGTTCGAGGCAACGGTGAAGAACGTCGAGCGCAAAGAAGCTGCCGCGGGTGACGAGGAGGGCACGGCCGTCGAGGCGAAGAAGGGTGGTGTGGCCCACAGCTACAGCTACCTCAAACGAACTGGCCACTAACCGGCCCGCCCGGAATGCGATAGTGGTCGTCGATGACGAAAGCGTTTGCTAATAAAATGAACCGGACTTCCCAAAAGCATGGTGGTGTCGATTGCAGTTCGTGAGCTCTCCGCGTCCCGATCGTATAATTTTCTCTGACCCTGTTAGTGCCGGCCGTCGGAATGCACTGGCATTATCGCGGGAGTCGTGGCTTCTATCGGGTTGATTTTTGATTGTTCCGGCGAGTTCACTAATATTTGACCGCACTTTGGAGCGCGGAAATTGAAGTTAATCGTGGGGGTTGTTATTATTCGGTTGGCCGTGAAGAAGTCATGATGACTAGATGGGGGTTAAGTGATTAGCTTTTATTCGATTTTGTTTTGGCCAAAGCCATGGAAGTATTATTTTAGATCTTTCATTTCATCGCAATTCGAAGATCTTAGTTCAAGAGTTTTGAAAGATGATTTTAGAATCGCAAACAAAAGTAATCTAACTATTTTTCGCATAATCGTTAAACTATTAATTGCATACATTGTCCTCATTCATTGCTTTCATATTTCATTTATCAGGAAATTAATCCAATTCGTGTTTTTTATTTGGTTGTAAGCTGCTGTAACTTCAAATAATCGAATAGCGATTGTAATGTTTGATATTATACCCATAATAATGTGGATAAAAAATTTGCACCAAATTGAATTTAAACCTAATTTCCTTATGTCAAAGCATACTTGGAAAAACTTTAGTAGTTTCACCAAATATTAAAAAGGGATAAATAGTCAATTGTTTGTTTCATTTATTCATTTTGAAATCAAACCAAAGCTAATCCAAACCAAAAACGGCAAACAAACCATTATAATGAAAGAATGTGCTAACGGACACATGTACTTGATTAATATGAATTACAGTCTCAGGCCAGGTTAATTTACTTGGATTCCAGTGTGTTCTAAGCATTAGACACTATTCACGGCATACAAACTAGCGGATCAGTCATAAATTCAGGCAGACAACTAATTCCTCACATCTCTCACACTATAGTATCTCTTATACCAAAGACGATGACAGGCTCATGATGAACATAAATTGGCAATACATTACTTGAGTGTAGAGTAACATTTACAACATCTCTCTCTGCGGCAAAATCAGTTATAATTAGCTTCTTCTCACACTATTGTAGCTGATTTTTTGTTGACCCAAGCTTTCTAGAGTCTCGTAACTATTGATTTTTCGAGTATTCAGGTTGTTAAAGTTTCGGATTTAAGAAAAAACAAGGACTGTTCATGATAAGAAGCTGGAAAGAAGAAAATGAACTTAAGAATGAACTCATCAGCAGTTTGATAGTATTTGAGTTGTGTGATACAATACTAATTATAATTGATTTTGATGAATTGATGATTTCATTAACATAAAGAGTGTTGCCCTGTTAATAATGATTTAAAACAATGATTTCACAATAATTTTAAGATGTATTTCATAAACATTAATGAGCATAATTAGTATTTTGATTATTTGCTGGAATAAGTAGTTTGGACACTATCTCAACTGTTTATTTTTAATATCAATGTTACGGGAGAAGCACAGTTTTGTGATGAATTGAGTATTTCGAAACATATTTTGAATACAACAAGCATATGCAACAAGCTTTATTCAAATACACAACAATAAACAACCACGGACGTTGTTCCATTCGACGATTGTGGAAGCATTGTTTCTATAGATTCAATGTCTACAAGATCACGAACCGCTTAATCTACCTTCTTGAGCGTACTGTAGCTCTGAGCCACCTGCCCATCCGAATGTCCCCAACGAACATCACCCCGGTTGCGCTCATCGATGCGGTCGATCTCCTTCACCACAGCCTCGAATCCTTTCTTATCGTCCGCCTCGTACTCAACGATGCGCTTCGTTCCATCGGGCTGATCGAGCGTGTACTTGCCCTTAACGTGATCTCCGACACGCTTTTCCCACTGCTCCTTCTTATCGCCCGTCGTCGGATCATGCACGCCGTAAGCGAACTCGTACAGCGGGAAACTGTTGTAGTCACGGTCCTTCTTCATCTTCTGTCCCGATCGCTCCTGCTCCTGGTCCTGTTCCCACTGCTTGCGCTTTTTCTCAACGAGCTTTTTCAGCAGATTGTGCTTCTGTTGGTTTTTCTGGCGACGACGAGCCTCCCGCTCGGGAAGACGGCCTTCGGCACGCTCCATAGCTTCACGGTTGCGTTCCGCACGATCCTCAAGGGCTGCCGCACCCGAACGTTCCCGTTGACGCTCCATGAACTCACGCATTCGATCCGCGCGGCGTTCGGTTTCGGATTGTTCGGTGGCCTGCTCTTCGTCCTGCTCTTGTTCCTGCTCTTGATCCTGCTCTTGTTCCTGCTCTTGCTCCTGCTCCTGCTCTTGCTCCTGCTCCTGCTCCTGCTCTTGCATCTGCTCCTGTTCCTGCTCTCCACGTTCCTCCCTATCGGAAGAGATTCCAAAGACTTCATCGATCATATTAGCTAGCTGTTCCCATTCCATCGTGGTTCTGCGCTCCTGCAAGAAAGTTCCCCTCGATTGCTGTTGCGATTGTTGGAATTGCGGAGCCGCAGCTCCCAAGACAACAAGCGCAAGAAGAATCATCAAAACCTATCAAAGAAGATCGGGGGAAATCGATTATGTATATAACAATTCACAAGCTAGAGCCGTATAAGCTACCTTTGCCATATTGGTTTTTGGTTGATTTGCCTCTAGATGTAACAGGTTGAAAATGCGATAGCTGAATGATATAGATACAGAGGAATTCTTGAGCTTTTATACCGATTATGAAGTGTATTGGAAGTATGGCGTGACTCAGTGAAGCTTCCTTGTCAGACTGACAGCCCGGCGTCGGCTGACCTTTGGCGATGGTTCTTCGGTAGGCACGCAAGCGCGCTGTAAGTTTCTCACCTGGTCAGAACATGTAGTTCAAGTGTGAGCTGACTGCAGACAGGTTGATTCGAGCAGCCAAGCAACAATGTCTTGCCACGGTCAATGTCGATGAAATGAGAGCAAAAGTAGTAAGTTGTGTTCAAAAGATTTAGAAAAGTAACGCTTTATTTTAAATATATACACAAAGTAAGATTAACAAGATTTCAAGATTTGAAACAATTATTTCTTGAAAACCCCTTTCAAATGAGTTAATCCTTCAAACAAGTTTAAAGATCGGGTCATCATTACTGTAAAACTTATTCAAACAGTGACATAAGACAATCAATTAACAGGTCAATAACAACGTTTTTATTAACTCTCTACGCGCTATCCTTAAACAGAGGTAACAAAATGGGTGCGGATTAGGATTCCATGTTACGCAAAACAGCCTTCATCTTTCAGCTTCAACCGAACTGCTCTAGTCCCTCCAAAAGAACCAAACCAAAACGCACTCAGTTTAGCTGATCTTCTGGAACTTCACATAGCTTTGTCCGCCGTTGGCACTCTTCAAGCCCTCGACCTTAACGCGAGCCCTCCCGCCGGGCACAAAGCCAAACACGGGATTGTCCACGTAAGCCATGGGTCCTATCTCACGCACCGGCTGCGGTTGCCTGCCGTACTCCAGCCCACTCCACGACCCATCGAACGGCATCGGACGCTCGGACTTCACCTTCTCCAGGAACTTTTGCGACTTGAACACACCCTGGAACGACTTCGAACCGCCGTACCCGATCTTGACCACCTTCTCCTTGCGAGCCGACTTCAGCGCACCCTTGTTGACGAGCAGCTTCAGCTGGTCGAGCTGCTGCTTCTGGGCGGCCGTCGGTCCGGGAAGTGCGCCGGTCACCTTGGCCGACTTCTTCCCGTTCTCGGCCCGTATGTCGAAGGATTTCGTCGGATCCTGGTTGGTGGCGGCGGGCTCATCCTTCGTGGTTTCGGTGCTCTCGTTTTCCAGCTTGGCAAAGTCGTCGATGTCGTCGGCGGTTATCTCCTTCTTGAGGTAGTCCTTGAACAGCCGATTGAACTCCGATATCGTAAGCCCACCCTGCCGTCCGGCCAGAATCCGCGTCATTTCGTTGATGTCCAGGTTGTCGTCGATGTCGACGGGGGTGTTGTTGCCCGCTTCATCCGTACCATCCTCACCAGCGTCCTCCTCACCTTCAGCGGGGCCCTCCTCAACGTTCTCCTCGATCGGACGGATCGAGTCTTCGAAGTCTTTGAAATCTGCGCTCAGATAGTCACCGTAGCTGTTGCGCAGCTTGTTCGGCGTGCCGCGCGTTTGCGATCTCCAGCTGGGAGCTTCCGTTGCCGGGGTGCTCTCGGCGTTCGAGTTCTTCGTCGAGGTGGACACAGGCGCCGTTGCTGTGGTCGTTTCGGCGTCGCTCACAAAGTAACCGACGGTCGTGAAACTTCCCCCGGCACGAAGACCTTCCTGGAGGAAGTTATCGGACTGCTGGCCTTCCTCTGCTTGGGGTCGTCCCCGCGATCTCGTGTTGGAACGGTTGCTTTGCTGCTGCTGGGAGGATCTCGTTCGTGATGGACCGGCTGCTCTTTGATGGTTTTCACCGACACTGCCTGCATCACCGGCCGGTTCCGTGCTACCGTCTTCCGCGTTCTTGCGCGGATGTTCGTACTTGAGCAGCAGATAGATCTCCTCGTTCTCCTCCACGGCACTCTTCGGGATCGCTTTGAACAACTTCCCGGGAGGCTTCGCCGCCGCCGGGGTCGTCGTCGTAGTCGTCGTCGGTTCGGTGGCAAATAGCACTGGGCCACGCTCGCGAAGCTGCGGTGTGTTGTAGAAGTCCTGCGAGCTTATCGTCTGCACCGCAGCATCACGCTCCGTCGTAGCCTCACCGTCCGGCGCGTAGTACTCGACCGTCTGATAGGACACCACACGATTCTGGCCGCGGCCCAGGCTGCTCTGGAAAACGTTCGCCTGCAGCGGCACCTCCTCGAGCCCCGGGGACACGGCGTTGAAGTCTACGCTCGGGATCGGCTTTGCGCTCGGCGCCACTTGATCGTTCGTCACTCGCGCCGCGTCACTTTGCACCGTCGGGTTCGGGACCGCCAGGGTCGTCGAGATGCGTTCACCCTCACTCTCGCCACGTTCGCTGCGCTGCTGCACATTCGCTTGACTCGCACTCCCGGGGGCAATCGTGGGCGCTAGCGGTACCGAGCGCGACGTGCCCGTCGTGGCGTCACTGTCCGCCGTGTTCTCACTGTGCCGCTGGTGGACGGCGTACGCACCGTGCTTGATACTGATCTCATACTCGTCTTTCTTCAGTGCACTCCCGGTGGAAACCAGCAGCGTGGCGAAGCACAGTATGATCACCACCAGCTGGAACCAGATACAGAAAAGGGATTTCTTAAGATCACTGACGACGTCGCGCTCGCGCAAACCACTGAAACTCACCTTAAACATTGCGAGCGAGTCTCAGAACGGAAGAGGGCGCGATTGTTCGGGTGGGTTCGCTTGCTAGGCGGCGCGTGTGCCCTCTTCGAGTGCTACGACTACTACTACGAGCGTTAATGGCTATCAGTGGACTGACCACTTTCGCTACTTTCGCCCACGGTATTTATAAGCTCCCGCGAGCGCCCGCGAGGCCCGCCCATTATGCGTGCATTATGTGTCTGTTTTAGGTGTTTCGATGCAGCAACGAGGCGCGCGAGGTGCGTAATCGAATTGCAAGCAGGAAGCGCTCGTGCGCTGCACCGGCGCCTGCACCTGAGGATCGGACGTGCCCGGACGTTTCGGCAGTCGTCAGTGGTCGGCTAACATGTGTACCGATACCCTAGCGCCAGACGGGGGTTTCGGGAGCCGATTCGGCTCCTGGGGCTTGTGGGTGAAGCGAGCCACCGACGGGTGCAGTAATCGATTGCGTGTTTTGTGCACCCGATCAGGGCGGAGATGTGTGTGTGTGTGTGTGTGTGTGGTCGTTGTGAGCTGTCAGAAGTGCAAAATATAAATCAAATCGACGGGCACTCATCCGTGGCGTCTAGACGAGTGAGGTAAATCAAATAGTTTTATGGAAGATCCGACAGCTGGGCCATTCCAGTGATCATGTACATTGTCACTGAGGTGAGTTACTAATGAAGTCAATATGTTGGAACTAAAGATATAGTAAAGTACTGTTTTTGTATCTGTAACTAAACTTCCAAACTCATACCTTGTGATAAATTGTTTATTTTATTCTCAACTAACGACGTGCTCGGCCGTGAGTGGGCCAGATAATAAGAAGTCTCAACTAACGAATCCTATTGGATTCCCAAATTCAACCGGGGTGTAAAAACTTTCAATATTGCACAATAGATCGGACATTCCTGTTCAAAAAATACAATCAACGACATCTTCTTCACAAGCTTCTCAAGTTAAATTATTCGTTAAGAAGGACAAAAAAACGATGGTTACCTTGAGTTGTGGAAATTAGAAACCTACATTGTCAAATCTTACAGAGTCATACACAATAACCACGTTCACATATGACTATGCTGTATTTGAAATTTTCAATCGACAAGTTATCACTTTGACATAATACGCTTCCATTTTCCCAATTTCTTGTACAACAGTTCTACATGTAAAACTATCTAAATCTTTGGTTTTGGATTGAAAAGGAGACAAATTGCTGTAACTATATGTTTTCGGGTCTCTAGTTTTTTTTACAGAGCTCAATATCAAGGCATGCATGGCAGAAGGACTGATCAATTTGTCAAAAAAAATCAATCCATATATATTGAAGTGTGGGCGACTCCAATTATTCATTACACCACATAAACAACGTTCGCCAACAGTACAAATTCCAATTCAAATATCAAACGAACAAACAAATAATCCATATCTCACGCTCACGACAGGTACATTCATCGACGGAACTCCTGTAAAGTCCAGAAGATCAATCTTCGACGGGGGGAAACCCGAACGGCAACGGCAGCGCTGCGTTCGTTAGCTTCTCGTGACTAAGTTATAAGCTCCAAAGCCGTTCCTCGTGGAATGACGTCCGGAGCCGCGGAACCGGTGAACTAGAATCTTCGATCAACCCTAGCGGAGGTCATCCCTTAACCGGACGTCGAATCGATTCGTCGCCTCTTGAAGCCACACACAAAGATTGCCTTGACACCGGGACGCCGGACTCTTCCTACACCGCTGTCAGTTCGATCATTACACAGCGTGTCAGCGAAACTGGAACGCGACAAGTTGTATGAAGATGAATGATTGTTTGCCCGGTGTGTCCCCGTGCCGGATTGAGGATGGTTCGAGCCGGTCGAACCGGCGAAGTTCAGCGCCTTTGTACGGCTGGTGTAAGCCTTTGGCCACGAACTTGATGGTGATGCCTAACGATGGCTGATGGTACGATCAAGGCCCGGACGGAGACGATGGCCACCGCACAGCCACCGTATAATTAGCACTGCCTGCAACTACTGCTCTCCTTTTTTGCCAACTGCGAACGAAACTGCCGGACGTCGCGCGTTGTGTGCTGCAGGGTAGCGTCTGTGTTCGTTAATCTTACCAGCTCCGTTGCTACATCGGGCAGCGGACTGAAGGTGCCCTGCAACCGAGAGAGCTGCAACCACAAGCTGACCGCAAAAATATGCTGCCAACGGGTAGGTACGGTGACTAGAACTTCTCCAAGGTAGCGCACAATTGGTCTGGGTAATGAAAGTAGACAGATCCTGAGGCGAGAAATGTTACAGGGTTTGCTGCTGGCGTTGGCAATGTGTGCCATACAATATCTGCTAGATATAGCTGTAAGTGAGCCGGATTTAAGGAAGGAGAACTCTATAACTATATTCACTTTCAATATGTTACTCCAATACCAATTTTGATCCAATAATAAACCCAAAGACCATATGCCATAATTTAATTTCATCTAACAAATATCGCCCCAACACCGGTTTCGGAAAGCACCTCCGTAAACGTGTCTTCTTCATCCAAACCAGCTCGAACCAAAAGCGCTTTCAAATAGCAGTCGGCAGCAGTCGTTCACACACTTTTCCTTTCCCGAGTAGTTTTTTCCCCACGCGAGATGCACGCCGATGCGGCTCTTTGCAAACGTTCGGCATCCACGGTCGCCGCCAACACCTTCTCGGGAAGGACCACTTGACATTCGTGTGTCGTGTGGTGCTAAACAGCTGATTTTACAGCCCCTTGGAAGAAGCGACGACGGGTAGCAAATGCGAGGGGGAGGCTGCTTGCGACACCGTTGTGCACCGTTGGGAGTTGTTTGAAAGTAATCGGCCGAGAAAGAAATGAGCGCTCGTGATCTAGTCGTTTGAGGTGTCTATAGAATTCTAAAGAGGCTTATAATTTTGCTTAGAATTGGGGTGATGAAAGATGGTAACTGGCAACTGAGGGATTTAGTGTTGAAGGTGTCACAAGAGCCTGCCGTAGCCTAATGTCCGTACCGATTACGATTTATACTAACATTTGAGATTGATTCCAGTTTACAACGCTCAGCTCCCAAAACAAAACCACGATCTTTTTTCCTATCTTTTTTTACTTCGCTTGTTTTCTTTAATAAAATAAAAAAAAATAGATAATAATATTAAAATAATATTAGATTGATCAAATTAAGTTTATAACTTTAAATCTAAATCAGAAGTTTCAATCAATTTTAAAATTTGAACCGTAATATAAAATATTTTGTTAATATTATCAACACATTTCTAATATGCTACTTTACTAAGCTGCATGTTAAAAAATCTCCGTACCAACGGACTTTCAAAATAAACAGATCAAGTATATACAATATTAAATGTGTGGTTGGGTTTGATCGTGTAAAATGTAATTTATTGCATAACGACGTACAACCGATTGAGAAACAACATGCGGGTGATTGTTTTGTTCGTCCTTGATCCTCTATTTGATGTTTAATGCAGCTTAGTTTAATGTTCGGAAAAACCCTCAACGCGTTGATAAGCTGTTCTACATTTATATCAAGCAAGTAAGACAAACCGATAAAATAAGGTGGAAATGAGCTATGTCAAACCGCCTGTCAGATGTTGGTTGATGCTGGTAGCTTTATTTTACAGCCATTGGTCGTTTCATCGCAACATATTTGAATGCAAATTTGTCGTCATATTTTCGATACGAAATGGTGATAAAACTATTTCCACAAAGCTCGAAAGAACTCAGCAACACCCACCGATCACCGATCAGCTGAGCGCTGTAAAGCTTCCGAAACGTCGTCCCAGTGCCAAATAAACGTAAACAAATATGACATAATCGCTCGCTCGCAACCGCCGAGAGCATGAGTGCCGGCTAAGAGTGCAACAGCATGCCGGTCTCCGGCGACACGAAAGCTCCCTCATCTCAAACGGCAAACGGCGCTGGAACTGAGTGACTTCCACACGGCTCGGGAGAGCACGAGATCTCACTGATCTCGCATCCGACCGGTTGGTGGGGGTACCGTCATCGCTGGCCATCGCCGACCGAGAGCGAGCGAGCACTCGGCGCACGGTGTGCGGCGAAAAATGGCGACAACAAAAGTTTACTACGTTTTCGCTGGCTTTTGAAACATTTAGTACGATTTTTGTCGTCACCGGGGTTATCACGCGCGCTTTCGGCACTCCGCGGCGTCCACTCCGGACCGTCATTCGCGACCGCAACGCTGAGAGAAGCGAAACAGGCTGTAAGTGTGCGAGTTGTGCAGTGACTTGGGCGCCTTTTCGGGGGGTTCGTGTCTTGAAAAGTGTCGTTGAAGTCTCCGATCAAAAAGTGGCCTTTTGGTGGAAATTTAAATATTTAAAAATCACGGAAAACGTGTGTTCCGGAGTAACTTGACGTGGTTTTGCTCGTAAAACTTCATCCGCGTGTTTACATAGCTCAAACGCAAGTGATTTTTATGGTGACCGTGTGCCTAATGACGGTTCGCTGTGTCAGCGCGGTCGATTCTATCGCGTTGCGACAGCGGCCCGAGTGTCTTGCAAGTGATAATGAAGTGCGTCGTTTCGTCGCGATTGTTGTCTGTGCCTTCCGGTGGAACAGAACGAAACACGGTCAACATTCTCATTAATCATCCGACGCAGAAACAATGCAACACGTCGTTCAGCCCGTGGGTAGCTGCGTTGCAATGACAATTGCGTCTTTTGTGATGTTCGCTGCGTGTGCGTGTGATCGTGTGGGATTTTCATAAGCATGCATGACCTCTTCGACAGCCTTATGTACGGCCGTTTATGGCCAGATAAGGCACGATGGCCATCGGCAGTGGTGACAATCGAGTGTGATTGTGCCTGTCTTTCATTACATGTGTGCAGACTTACAAAGCTTCCGTTCTGCGATCCAACCGACTCCAACCGACTACCATTCGTCCAGTGATTTCATGACACTGCCACTATATTTACTCACCTCCGCATCATCACCTCCTCTGCCGGCAGAGTGCTCCCGTGTTCGAGGTCGGTCACTAGGAACCAGGAAGATGGTCGAGCGGCCGGTCAGAGTGATTGCTATGAATTATACATTCACCAAACTCCCCCCTACGGCGAGACGTTCAATCTTCCTACCGATCTTCGCTCGGCGGGAAACCGGTTACGGTGCGCGGCTAATCGTGCGGCAGATTCCTACGGCGACGCGCAGGCAATCCTGCCCGCTCGAGGACGCTCAGATCAAGTCCTCGATCCTTTCCAGCCGCGGGAGATAACCGTAGCCGCGCGCGGCAGCAGCAGCAGCAGCCTTGAAACGAAATAATGACCGAGAACAAAACGCGCCTTGACCATCCCAGTTCTACCTCGCGTTCGCTTGCGCCAGACCGAAGAGACAAAGAATCTAGAACGCGTTAGTGCCGCGGGTGCACAGGTGATGCGATCGACACGGGAGAGTCGCTCCGAGCCGGTTCTTGGATGGTACTTCTTGGCCACTTCCAACGCTGTTACGACTCGACGCCGTTTTCCTACGTTCCGTCGAAAATGGGGACGAAATGGAAATGGAAACGAGAAGCCACGCTAGCCTAGGGTGTTACGTCAACGGGGGCGAACTGAAACTGAAAGTTGATAGTATTAAGATGCAAAGCCGCAGAAAAATGGAGCGTGTTCTAGTGAGACACTTTAATCGCATCGTCTCGTGGGTAGACGTTTTAATTGAAATGCAAATGCTTTCGCTTTATCTGTCTCGCATTTCACGGTGCCGAGCGCAGAGGGATGATGATTCTGCTTGACAGGAATAGCGTTCAATGCGTGTAATGAAGTGCTATATTGAGCCCACTGAAGGGGTTTGACAATCAATTACATTATTGCTTTCCAGATATGCAGATCAAGGAATAATGCATATGTCGATGAACATTGATGGATTTTCACATTCCCATGCCTTGCGTCAATGCTTTACTGCTTTGTTTTTTACATTTTTAATATTTTTTCACAATCTTCATTTTTAAACTTTTTAATAATGATCATATTGATTAAATTTCGTTTTAAGAGAAATAAAACTATTTTTAGAAACTAGCAAGATTAAAATAGTAAAAAAAAGGGTTTAGGAAAGATGATTTGTCAATTAAAGGAGATATTTTTCTTTGGTTTTTGTGTTTTAAAAGTTTGAATCCAAATACCAATGGTGATAGCTTTTTGATTAATCGTTTAACAATAAATGCCTAAGAGGTTTATTTTCCCCTTAAAACATAAATGATTTTTTGAATAAATTCATTTATTTATTTATTTTACGAAGCATAGCAATCTGCTATTGATATAGACGGAATATTGTTATACTCCAACCTTAAAGGGGAAAAAATATTAAAAAAAAGTATTATTACCATTTCTACGAGAAAAAAATATTTCAAGAAAATTCTATCCAAATTAACAAACTCGTAAAAATTTGCATAGTTTTCACTTTTTACGAAGTCTTAACAGTTAACACGAATTGTACTGAACGCCATGAAAAAAGTATAGTTATAGTCAAGATGATACAACATTGCATTCAGCCCAAATTCAATTTCATGGCAAATTATGTTCGAAGCAAAGCTTGTGATAATCGAGCACGAATCGATCGAATTTCGCACCTGCCAGTATGAATCATAAATCGAACGCATTTGGGAGCAGGAAGTATCATTTCCAGCCCGACGCGCCGGCTTATCTAACACCACGTCTAATTTTGTTGCAAATCGGTTCAAATATTGGTTTCTCGCAGCGAAGAGGCCACGCATCGCACCATCGAAAACGCAGTGACATATTGCGGCGCAGCAACTCATTACAATAATTGCCCCACAATTAGCTATTCGTCGCACTGCCCGGCTGACCCGGTGGAACATATCGCTTTGGCCCACACACACACCAAAGGGACGGGATGTTTATCATTCAAACAGCTTCCAGCCTATCGGGTGGCTCCATTATCGCACCCCGCCGAAAGAAAGCTGCCAGCTCGAAGGGGCTGCCAGTCACACACCCGGGGAGGGTTGCGCCTGGTGCGTGTGGCTGCGCTTGCGTTGTCGTTTGTCGAAGTTTTTCCCGACCGTCAGCCGGCCCGGTGTGGGCCCCACGCTGACGCAAGACTCCCCTGTCGATGCGTCGACGTCGGGTTTTTCTCCCTCCCACGGCTGAGGGGTTCGTTCGTTTTATGCAAATCCAAACTGGAAGATCGAATTAAAATTCACATGCTGCTGCTGCTGCTGCTGCTGCTGCTGCTCGCGATATCGATAGCGGGCGCCGGTGCGAACCTGGACCGAATTCACGTTGTCGATAATTTACGAGAGTGTAACGACTTTTTTCCTCCATTTATTGCGTTACGGCTACGGGCGGGTACTTGCCGCGGTTGACTTGCCGCGGTTGACGGTCGGCGTTCGTTTGAGGCCAATTTTGCAGTCAAACAAACTGCACCGGCCACCGGTCCACCGAAGGTGATGCGATGCCGAAGGAAAAAGCAAACACACAGCCAAAGGAGGCAAAAGGCAGCACCGGCAGCAGCAGGTCAAATCGCGTTCCGTCACCAGGGCGCGTCGCGTCGGGCGATTCGATTGCACAAGTACGTCTTGCGGGCCCATTGGTGTGAGGCCGCTTTGCCTTTTTTCATCGTGATCGTGGTGGCTGGTGGTGTTGGTGGTAGCGGTGGTGGGTTCGCCCAAACCATCCCCGTTCGGGCTTTTTGAGGCAAACGTCTGCTAGGGAAATGAATGGATGAGGAGTAGCTAGAAACAGCATTAGTTATTCTGAATCAGTGTGGAGATGCTTTGAGAATTTAAATAATTTAACTGTATGTGCTTTTTGTCGAGCTATTTGTGGTTGATGTTGAACTTACTGTGTATTTTTCTTAATAACTTTATCTGACAGTCTCGTTTATTTAATTTTTGCCTAATTTGTTTTACTTTAGTCATTAGTGCAAAGTTTTACGATTTTCACGATTTATGGAACATTTTGAATAAACTTCTTAATTTACATCTGTTTGTGAAAGCTACTTCATATTTTTGGAGTTTAAAGGAACAGCTTTCACGCAATAAATAGTTTACGTAGCCAAAACTGAGGAAAAATATCGAAAATAAACACGGAAAATTTTCGAAAACATTAAATTTTAGTAATTTTGTTACTACAATTTCTGCAAAACAGAGTTGTTGGTGTATTTTAATAAAGTATATGACACTATTTACATAATAGTTTAATCATTTATCAAATTTTCAGTAGTTGAACCCCCTTTTTCTCATATTTCTCCTTTCACGATTACATTATTCACTACAGATTTGAAAACATCATCAAATACTGATGGTTTCTATAAAATTTCAAACTCTATAAAATAATTTCCATAATACAGTTCCACCAGATCGCCTCATTACATCCATAATATATATAATCTTGCTGTAACGTATAAAATTGCAAAATAACAGTTTATTGTATAACATATTTGATGGATGATGGACTTTGCCGATTCATCAAAAGGTACAAAAAATCCTAATAAATCTTAGTAATAAAGCAAATATTTGTCTCGCAAAGTCTCTACGGTAATAACACTTCATCAGCCCCTGAACATATGGTCTACCCCAAGCACATTTTGTTTTCAATCGTCACACATACATTTCCCCCGGTGGAGGACTTTCAATTTCAATGAAAACGGCACCCGGCCGTTTTATGAAATCACACTATCAACAACGCCACAGGAGCCTTTCCGAGCAGGGCTGGATAGGACCCACCAAGCGACGGATAGAGAGAGAGAGAGAGAGATAGAGAACCGCACGAAACCTTGAAAGGAAAAGGGTCGGCAAAGAAAGCGTTCTGCATGTGAACGCCACCGTTCACGGCCGGGTGGGTGGGGATCGGTTTTATTACATAGTGCATACGATCGCGCGTGCAGGCAAGGAAAGAAAGAACATAAAAGAAAGCATCGGTCGGTGGCGAAGCGACGGCTGGTGGTGCTGGTGGAGACTCGCTTACGTGTTTGCCGGCACTGGCGGTGGGCATATTTCTCGCCATTTCCATGCATAATTTATTACGTGCCGCTTACCGATACAATGGGTTTGCCTAAAGGGAAGGTGGGTTTTTGGCGGAGAAGCTAACAAAAAGCTTGTTTGCATGAGTTTTGGCATGATTTGCGCACTCACGCTGGCGTCTACCGTGAGGTCAATTGTTTCCGGCGGTTCGAATTTTAAGTCACCAAAAGCTCCTTTTATGCTACTGGCACTGTCTTTTATTTACGTCGTTTTGTTCGCTGTGATTCAATTTAGCGCACGCTAGGGATATTCAATAGGGTTTATAATCATATCGTTTTTGAAGATTTCATGCATTTTGTTGCAGTTTTATTATTTATATTTTTTAAGCTATATTATTTATGATAAATTTTATCATTGTTTCTGTGAAAGTTTACAGTTCATTGAAATTTCAGAAGAAATACTGTCCATAGTCAGAAGAGCAGTGTTTAATATAATTACCTTACCTACAGCGAGACAACCGAACCAGTGTTTTAGATCCCGGAACAGACTCCAGTTATCCAGCACTCCCAAATTGAACATGAGGCGAAATCATCATTTCTGGATGGTAAGTAACATAGAGAAATCACTGTAGTACACTCCAAAGATAAGGTAAAACTACAATTTAATTAATTCTACGAATCAAACGTAGCTCAACCACTTAATCATAGCGTGAAGTTTCACAACGTCCATTCGATCCACTTGCACTACGCAGCATGCAAATTGTTATTAGTTCCAGGCGGTGCAGCCGACCGCACGCCCGCAGTAATCATCCGTCGTAATCATCGTTCTATCGCATCGCAGCGAAGCGATCGAATCGAAGCGTCACAACGCAGCGTGAATATATGCCCACGACGTAACGTTCACGCGCCATTCGCACTCAACTCTCACGAAACAAAAAAACAGAAACACGAAACATTCCGGAACCGAAACGGAATGTTTTCGCCCGCTCCCCGGGCCGGTGCCTGACGTGCGCAAACGTTCTCACCTCTATGATTTACAGCGATTGTCGATTGTTTAATTAAACACGCTGTGTTTACGGCATCGCGCCAAACATCGGGCCGGTAAGTGGACGCGCCGGATCGTTTGAATCGTCGCTTGCGAAGAGTGTTTATTCATCGCTCGGTGACTCAACGTCACCGAGGCTGGGCTTAAGCGCGCTGCGCAGGAAAATCGGCCATCGTTTTGCAAGAAGCGTCTCATCTTACGGAAGAAGCGTTTCATCTGCACGGTTTGAGTGCGTTCGTCGCTTGTGTCCTCGCGCAAATCACGAGCGCGCTTCCGCGTCGGCGCTCACCGCCACGGAAGCGGACGCTCAGCATAACGATCATTACACTGGGATCTGCAGCGGATGTGATCATCTGGCAAGTCGTCACCATGTGAAAACGGTTTCGGCACCCGCTTACGGTTCCGTTTGGCGTGAATGGCGGACGCCGTCTTGCGTGGTGCCCTTGATCTTGAACTGCTGGCACGGGTCGAATCGTGATCCGTGCGCTCGTGTGGTGCAGTTCCAAGTTGTTCAATTAACGAGACCCGGTGTGTGGAATGAAACGTGAGAGGTATGAGCGAAGGGACTGATTAAAGACAACACATTACTTAAGAACGCGTGCAGGATGCGTTGGTGATGCTCTTACGAAACGAAACTAATCATTCTCATTAGACACTAATTAATTTGATACCCACACACACATGCCACAAATCCAGGCTCGAAAGTAAAACACCACTTTATCACGATCGCTCTAACGCGATCGCACCGGGCAGCTCCGAAACCTGCTACACATAACAACCGACAATGTTGCCGCGTGCCGCGCTTGGTTTCCGCTCGCAGTGCATTTCGCAGACTCCCCCTATCCCCGTATCCATTACGGTCGCAGTCGCACAAGGGGTGCTTGCGCGTTAATGCGTCAGAAGTTATTAGAAGGCGCGACCGGGTGTGAAATGTTTAACCCTCCATTACGGATAATGCGTTCGAGAGGCCGCCGACGAAGAAACCGGTGACGTTTGATTGATTTGGATGAGGAAGGGAGGCGGACACAGCGGGAGGAGCACGGGCTGGAAGTTCGAAATGCAAAACGAACGGACCACGCGGAGGTGTGTCGGTCACCCTCGCGTGTGTTTGGAAAGGTCATATAAATATTTACTGACGACGCGTTTGATTAAATTATGCGGTGCGTGGTGATGCAATTGGGCTGGGTTTGCTCTAGTTTTCTGACACTGGAGAGTGAGTAAATTGCGTGATTTGGTTCACGATGGGCACTTTGTCGTTTGTTGGGATTGAGGTTGATTCGTGAGTGATGTTTGCGTTATTTTAATATATTTTTGCAATAACAGACCTAATGTTACTGACTGAAATATATTTGCACAGATAAATCTGTCTTTCATAGATGGAAAGTTTAAAAGCAAAGTTTTCAACAGAAAGTTTCGGAAATTTTTGAGTGAAAATAGAAACAGAATAGCTTCAGTAGTTCCAAGTTAAAGTCGGCATTTGAATGTTTTAGCTAATTTTATCCTTAATTCATTTTACTTCTGTTAACAAAAAGCACCTTTTTCACCCGAATAACATTATTTCGAACAATGCCGCTCATAGCATTGAATTATAAAAGATTTTTTTATCATTATTTTTTGAAACAAAAAAGTTAATATTCCAATCCAAATTAATTGCATATGTGAGCATTTAATTTGTGAGTATTTAATTTAAAACTGATTAAAATATATAAGAGTTCGTTAAAGCAAATTTATAATAAAATTACGCTGATTTCCGTAGTTTTTTTTAATAGTTTTAAAACTATTCTAACGAATTTGGAAAAAATGAGCTAAAAAAAGAGAAAGTTCAAACAGGAGAAAGTTCATGTTTGGGGATTATGTTGAAACATGCACAAGATAAGATAGTGGAAGAGATTAAACTAAATATCTAATTTTTGCTTTTACCAACTCAGTTTTTTCTATTATTAAACGTCCAAAAATGTTATTAAATCAATTTATAATCCCATATGGCTATGAATAATATGTTAATTAGATGTACCCAAATACACAAGTACATAGGATCCGATCGTGCAAACATTTCATACACAATTAGATGTAAAAAAAAAAAATTATATGTCTGCCTTAAGCAAAGTTTAGAATTGTCAATTTTGAAAAGTGAAAATTTGATATCCAAGATGATTAGTCAAAATCTTATACAATCATATTTTATTGTAGAAATTGCTTCGTATGTTTAAATCAAATGTATCAAAAAAATATAATCAGATGCCCTCATAAACGTCCAGTTACGATTGCTCCGAGAGATTGTTCTGCAACAGTCACGCTCGCGTGCCATTCGCACGCCTCCGAAGTCGACCTCTCTAATCACGTCGACGGCATCATAAAAAAACCCGCTCAAAGACACCTCCGGGGCACATCGGTTCCGTTCTCCGGCACGCCGATCAATGACGCCTCCGAGCATCACCTAGATTTATGCCGCGAAAACGGTACCACACACGTCTCGGCGTCGTAAAATCGGTAGCGCCCTCTAGAGGTGTGTTTGTGTGGATCGAAATTGATAGCGACGGAAACCGTTTGCTTTGGGCCGTGGTGGGCCGGGGGACGATTTATGATCTGGCAAGAATGAGGTGAATTGTGGCTCGCGGGTTCGGATCCGGATGATCGATGACCGGAAAATGACAATTGGCCGATCGGATGGGAGGGCCAACCGAAGAGTTATGGTGCGATTATTCGATGATTGAAATAATATGCTCGTATCTTCTCTAAGATGCCCTTAAAGATCCGTTTATCCTTGCCTGTGGCAGTTGTCCTTCGTGTAATTGAAAGTCGTAGAGAAAGGTTAAATGAGCGGTTAGAGAGGTTAGGTGTGATAAAAACATAAGCCACGTGCTACTCCAAATTAGTTTCCTATACTGAATTGACCTCTAAATCAATCAAATAACTTGTCTTCTTCGTTTACTCCGAATGAAGATTTAAAGCAAAGTTCGTTTTACAAACCATGCTCTATCTTCTAGAACCGCACGTCCTGCCGACAATGGTCGTGAGCATGACGAACTCGTACCTCCATTAGAAGAATCTTTAATTAATTGTCCCCCCCGTTCCGTTCGTCCTACAGCACACGCCAAATGCACAGTCATACTCGTGGTCGGCTCGACCGAACCTTGATGGCGTGGTTTGGGCCCGTGGCGTAATGTTCTCACCTTCCATTGACATTCCATCTATGCACAATGATGCACGATGCAATGAGATAATTGAATGAGCAAAGGAAGAAAACAAGCGCAAACCCCACTCCGATCGGCTGGCGCTCAAAAAGGCCGCTGCAATGACGTAGGCGAGCTCCAATCCAAACCGGCGTCCCAATTCTATACCAGATTCTCGAGCGATGTTAACGCGACAATCCTTTATTGGGCAGGCAGGCATGACATCGGACGGAAGGAAGGTGTGCGAGTGTTCTTTTATTGGGCTTGATTAGGTATGATGTCAAAGGGTGACTTGAGCATTTTTTGCTTCTGCTCTTGCCTACGGACGAACAGTATTGAATGTGCAAAATTGACACAAGCCTGAATGACGGAGGCATTCTTTTCCGTCACGGCAAAGCAAACATGATTTGCCGCATTTTGACGACAGGAATTGAGAGAACAATGTTGTTGAGCAAATGCCTCGGGCGGCAAAGGTATTCAAACTATCGTTCGTTTAGCTGCGGACTAATGAACGCTCGATGGGCGTTTTGACATCAAATTATACCAAAGCAATCGTGCCATAATATCGCAATATATCGTTAATTTTACGATCTGCATGGTTTGATTTATGGCACACGGTTGATGGAATTTATCGAACAGGATAGTATTAAAATAGACTGTGATTTTTTAAAAACATTTAAATAGATTTTTTATCTATTTTTCTCATGAAATACTTATTGATACCATATTCAACTTAAAACATCGTGTAACAATTCATCTAACTTTTCTAACCAATTTATCTTATAATTCATTTAACCAATGACTTGGCTAGTTAAAATGATAAATCGGTCACCAGTTCTCCACATATGTGTTATTAGATACCAAAACAAAATAACCATATCTGTTCAGGAAGGTTGAGGAATCCTCTAGTAAGAACGTTAGATCAAACCTCCAGATTTTCCAGATGGACGAGAACAGCCAAGAGCTAAGATCATTTTTTGTATTCTTGTCCTAGGTAGTTGTATCTGTATGAACCAACTAACATCGATATACTTTTTTGTAAAAGGTATTCCTTTACAGTCGTATCGTACAACACAATGATCACTAGAATGGCCAGATAATTCGATAACCCAATGTGCATCAAAGCTGTATTTGTAAGCCTTGATAGATCCGTGCTAGAGGTCAATGCATTAGTGTACGATTCAGCATCGTAGATTACGCCGCTGTAATAAATCAAACGCAGACTACCTCGCTTAGCGCTATTAAACATCTGGAGGAATAGGGATCAATTTCACAGGTGCTAGCTCGCTGTTTGCTTTTAAACCTAGAATCTCTTGAAACTAGACGTAGAAATGGCCAAAATTTGTTTGTTGTCGGATTAATTCAAGTTACTGTGGAAGTACCAAGTCTACAAGAAAGGCTCAGCATTGCTATTCCCAGAAGAGTATCACGTCAACACATGCTCTTATCGATTTCAAGAAGCAGCACGAGACACGGCGAACATGACCCCCGGTCAATATGACCATGACAGGTTCAACTTGACCGTTCAGTACTATAACATTAACTGTTCATTTCATTCTTCCAAAACGTGTACTTAGTTTATTTTTGTTTGCATATTCATTTATACATACCTGTGCCAACGGGTTGCGTCATTGGTCTGACGTTTCATTCTCATTATAGTAATTAAGCATTCTTTTAGACCTTCACGGTTTGTTAAGATTTTCTAATAAACATTTAAACATATACAGTATTTGTTGAAGAGTGGAGCCCAGGTGCAGGATAGAGTGAAGGTTCGACCCCAGCTGCTCGCACCTGAACTCCTCTTTTCAACTGTATAATCCAACACTCCGGGCTGGCTTCGGTGAACTCCTAGCACTCCTGGCTCAGGAATAAATTACCACTCGGTCGCTGCTTACTAACGTTTCTTTATTCTCTTTATTCCTCTCCAACTTCTGGATTCGAAATCTTGATTCGGAATGGTTCGTTCACCTCTGGTTACGCTTTTTAAAGTCGATAATACGAGATTTCAGAGCCTGCTTTTTTCCTTGGTTGCTCAGTTGCTTCATTGGCACTGAGTAACAGTATTTTTCATCCATTCTTGAACAGTTCTCAGAGTTACATGAATTCGTTTTACCCAATCTTTAAATCGGTCCAAAGATTCATGCAATGGCATCTCCCACGTCGGCCTGCCGTACTCTGTTTATCGTGTCAGATTGAATACTTACAATGACGAAATTGTATCGACTAGTTCGAGATCGATCTTTGAACTACAAGAATGCGTATTACGATTGGAAGATTGGGTAAAACCATTTCCTGTAACTCTGGAAACTGTTCAAGAATGGATGAAAATTCGGTAAACATAACCACAGTACTTAGCTATTTACGCAATTCTGATCTTGCCCTTGTATTGCGATCAATTATCATAAAGGTTTTGAAGTACAAAAATCGTTTTTATTGCACAATCTCCTTACTTCTATCGTATGCAACACACACTGGATCGCCTTATACGCTTGCCTTTTCAAATCAAATTGAAAAACGCACCCTCATTTGCAATGACTTTATCAAGTCATACCCACTTGAATGAGAAAGGTCTCCAAAGTCACCCCAGATAATCGGACTGTCAATTTCTCAAATCTAATCACTCGCGCATACGCAACAAGAACCGATTATCCTGCACATGGCACGGCAGTCGACGCGTCCAATCAACTGCATCGGTACGGTGTGGAATGCTTTTTAATCGTACTTTCACAATGCCACCACCAATTGAGCCGTCACGTACGCGTGTGTTCTACCATCCAGCAAGGAATCGTTAGTGGTGGCTCCGATCGAGCCCGCCGCGAATCATCATCATCCTTCCCGACGTCATGTTTCCTAAATTGTCGCACACAGGTCGATGGCGGCGGAGGCTGGCCGTGGAGCAGCACTTAACTGGGGCAAACCCCGAAACCAATTTTCCCAGCCCACATTCGCTGAAAAATTAATTGACCCTTACGCAACGGCCCCTAGCTCACACAGCCGGTTCCTTCCAAACGGTTCGTTGGTGGCGGTGCAGTATCGCATTACCATCGGCCGGTACTAGTGCTGATAAAAATCAACCTTCCCTTTCAGCTGGCCCGCCGGCCGGCTCGGGTACGCGTCCACTTTCTCGTGCGCGAAGCAAACGACTCCCGCGGCTGGCACGCTTCATTAGAAGCTGAGCGCACTGCGCGCTCCAAAAATGGCCCATTTAGGGCTAGAAAAGACGCGGGGGGAAATTATCGCACACGAGAGTTATTACCAGCGCAGGGAAGTCCCACTCCCAGCCTCCCAGCCACAATCAAAGATCCATTAATCAATCCTTCAAACATTTCAATTCCCAGCGATTCTTGCGCTGCGGCTTCTCAGGCCAACCGGGCTTATGTGTTATGATTTCGAGCGTTTTCTTTTTTCAACCCGACCGAGCAAATCCCGTAAAAGGGACGATCGATTCGGCACACGCGCACGTGTGTGTGAGACACTGAAGAATTGCTTTTCGTGTCATCGTTAGCCTGGAGCAGGGATCAATCCAGCGTGTGTTGCGCGATTATGTAAAGCGCCACCGACACCGGAGATGACTGCGTCGTGGGAGCGTGCGGCACGCCGTTCGGTTCGAATCGGTTTCGTTACAGACCGTGGAGTTCTGGGAAGTCGTGTTGAGGCGTGTTTGGACGCACCTCCGAAACTTATGTTTCAATCGTGTCGGCCTGGTAAACGATTAGCATTATTTAATATTTTTGGCCGGCCGAAAATTAGATTGGCAAGCACTCGAGCCGACTCCAAAGCACGGGCGCGATCGCCTACATTAAGATTTATGGTCTCCACCTGGCTTCCCGGGTGTTCGGGCAAACTTCGACGTAATCGCAATTCGTTCGGAAAACCGTTGTTTATTGAGAATTGAAAACAGATACACTCTTCGGGGCGTTTCTGGTGCGGAGACTCTTGACCCGATCGAGCCTACTCCAGGTGCTGATTGCTGTAGCTGTAGCCGTGCTCACCGTGGACCTCCCCGAGGTAGGCGTGCTCCTGGCTGCCGAAGGCGGCCTGCACGTGACCAGCGCCCGGGTGGGTGATGTGCTTGACGTGCGCCTCGAACCCGTGCAGCTTGTCGGCCCGGTAGACGACGACCCGCTCCGAGCCGTCCGGTTCGTACAGGGAGTAGACCCCCTTCACGACGTCGCCGTCGCGCTCCTCCCAGTGGCTCTTCTGGTCGCCGGTGTGCGGATCCTTCACGCCGTACTCGAACTTGTACTTCGGGTACGCGTAATAATCGTGCGACTGGTCGTGCTGCTGCTCCACGTAGTCATGCTCGGCGGCCTTTGGCACGACCTGCTCGTGTTCGCCGGACGCTTCCGCCTCTTCGGAGTACTCCACGGCCCGGGCGGACGGTTGCAGCAGGACCAACACGGCCAGACAGGGCACGAGCACGAACTGGAAACCAAGAACAAGACACCGCATGTTTAGCACCGTTCATACAACACAATAGTCCATCTAGTATAAACACACTAATATCACTCTCCGTACGCACTTGCTTCATTGTTTCGATCGGTTTTTCGTTGGCCGGCTTCCACGTTTGCACCCACACTCAACTGACACTTGCTCACTACTGCCTATCTCCGCCCACAACGCTTTCATTTTTATACCGAAAACCCTTAAAACGATATCAATCGGTGCGCGTTGGAAACGGAACGCGCGAAAGAGAATATTTGTGAATTATCAAAACGCCGGCCGCCGGTTGCATGGAGCAATGCATCACATTCCAGTTGGTGCAAGCCCCTTTCGGTGCGGGTGCATCCACGACTGCAGTTGCGAGACTACCGCATGCCGAGAGCAGTGTGCGAGGGAATTTTGCGCTCCAATTTGCGTAGCCGTGCGCGGCTGAAGGAATCCGATGAGCAATGGGTTGCGGTGCCAGCCGTTTCTAGGTGCGTGCCCATCCATTGCCCTGCAGGAAACAGGCTTCGCTGTGAGGGTGAAGGCCGGTTAAGTTTTGTCTGTGACACGAGCAGTTTTCTTTTTCGTTGTTGTTTGAGCTGAAATTATTTCAAAAATGTGTTATCTATTATGGTATATTTTCAATATTTATTTTAATATTTTTGCTGACATTTTTAACTTTTATTTTGAAGAATGTTCTTTTTTAAACAAACATTTACTTGACTACCTTCGAAAGCATATCATTATTGATTAATGCTTTAAGCAACTTAAAGGATTCAAACAAAACAACACAAGAGTAACGGTATACTTTTATTTTGTATCTATAGCTTTCCAAAACATGGTTTGGAAGATATCAGTAAGCAAATTAACTTTGACGCAAAATGTATCCACAAATACAGGATTTTTCATCCATTTTTGAACAGTTCCCACAGTTGGAAGAAATCGTCCCACTCAATGTTGAAATCCTTCCAACTATTCTGGAAGTGGTTATAATACGTAGTTCAAAGATTGGCCTCGAACGTATCGATTCAATTGCGTCATTGGAAGTTTTCAACCTGACATGTTAAACACAGTGGGGAAGCCCTGTGTGGGAAATGTCATTTCAAGAATGGGTGGAAAGATTTCAACATTGAGTGGGACGATTTCATCTAACTGTTCAAGAATGGGTGAAAAATCCTGTATTACTACCACTGCATATTTTGTATAAAAATCGTGGATTTGAGTGTAATTATCAAAAAAGATGTTAACAACTGACGAAACAACAGCATTTGGTTCAAACTTTCTAAACACATTCTTTCTTAAAAATAGTCGAAAATGTTGATGGTATTTAGAAGCTTAATAAATCGAATGCATTCATATTTTTCGATTTTATGCATGTAAATGATCATAGTTCTTCATTATCGAGCACCATTGTCGCAATTAATTCGTAACATTAATAGAGTAAAATGTTCTAGATTATTCAATATATTATAAAACACGGGTATGGTTTAAAAAATAAGCTCGATTACAATTACTATTTTCTTTTTTTTTACCATTTCCTTCTAAATGTTCATTTTCTAAGGATTTTCAACAGCTTATTTATGCTGCTGTATTGATTTTTTTTGTTTATAAGTAAATTGTTCAAATTTTAACTATTGTATAAAAAATTGAGAGTGGTAAAGTCTCCTTGTTAACCTACGCTTCACCAGGGAGCCTACCTTCATCAACCTTTGCCTATTCCATGCCCCAAGGCGGTCGCAGTAAGTGGTATTAATAGTCGTTTACTCGAGTCCAACAATCCACTTCACACCTACACCACGTCCAGCCGCAAATGATTAGCTCGTTTGCTCGTTGCTACCTCCACATCTCACTGTCTCGTTTCGCTAACCATTTGTAGATTATATTAAGATTCAAATAGCTTCTGAATGACATACCATTAGGAGCACGTTATCATGTAACGCTCGTCTGGATCTGGAACGAACGCACACACACAAACGTTGTCCTTTTCTATGAACCTTGCGCAATGCGCACATTAAATATGGGCGTTACGCTGTCATTGATAAAACTAGCTCGAACCAACTCGAGGGTGCATTCACGCATTTTCTTTCGCGTCTGCATTTCTCTGCCGCTGCAGCGTGACACTCGACACTCGGTGGTGGGTTTCGTCCCGGGTGGACCGGATCGGTTTTGAAAAATCCCGTCCCACATACACGCGCGCGAGAGTTTTTCTCGGCGGAGGAAATGAATTATTATACGTTTTAATAACAACACTTCAGCGTCGGGCCCCCTAATTGATTGATGACTTATCACCGAACCGTCACCAGCGAGCGGGTGTCTCCCATGATACTTATCCGATCCCTGGCGTGCCCCCCTCTCCGCCGGTTTCATACATATCCCCAAGCGTTACATAACAGCGAGCCCAGGTCGATCACAACTGGGCTAAACAGAGGCGATAATCATCATTAAGATGTTATCATGTAATTTCTTCATCGATCGTGCTGCTTGAAATTGCGACATCGAGCGGTGCATTGCGTTCGTCTCCTTCCCAGGGGAGGCGCATCGAAAGTGTTTGCCTGAACGAGTAGGAAATTGTGGTTCAAAAATCCACTAAACGATGACCACTGGGGTTCACTTGAACTGTCCGGCGCAAATTAAGATGCTTCAGATTGTAATAAATGATTCCCCAGCTGGGAACGCGCTGGGCGCTGGGAGACTGGGATCCGCTGTGGGGTTGAACGATCGAGCGTCTATTTCTGTGTCATGCCTTTCGTCCGTCCGTTCGTGGTTTATTTACTCACGAGCAGCCGATTTGGGTAGCGTTTCGCGTAAAGGTTAACGACAAAAACGGTTCGTACGAAAGCGATACGGGATCATTTATCATCTTGCCCACTTAAGTCAATGGGCTCTTTACTCTTGGTGCAAGAAGCGTTTCGAGTTCAAGTGTCTGTGGTTTTTATATCTTGATTGGGGAAACCGAATAAAATTGTATCTTATATTTCAATACATGCTTTTGTCATTTATTCTATCAGAAAACGGAACCAACGGCTCTGGTGCTGCTCGTGGCAGCGATAAGCGTTTCAGCGATAAGGGTGGATTGGAACACCAACACCGGTCCAATAGTACCCCCGACGAGCACACCAGCCCCTGTCCCTCAGCCACCCTTCCGCGAGCCTGCTCCAGTGTGGGAAGATCAGTCTGATGATATCCCGAATCCTAATCCCTACAGGTAGGTTCTCCTTTTTCGAAAGAAAAGCGCAGCCTTAGGACGTTCTTCTCTTAACATCAGCAACATCTCTTTCACATCAGGTATATTCTGCCACCTCCATCACGCCCCAAGTACAATGACATCACACTGGAGCAGCGCAAGCAGCAGCAGCAGCAACAGCAACAGCACCAAACACCGACAACACATGCCCCGACGACCACGGCCGCTCCAACAGGACAGATCATCGATGCGCCACAGTCCAACCATCAGCAGCCCGCTTCCGGAGTTAACAACGTGGCCCCAGCACACAATCAGCCCGCTCAGCAGCAGCAACAACAGCATGTCGTGCCAAGTTTGGCAGTGCAGTACGTACCGAACAAAGGTCTCAAGTACTACGCCGTGGTGCCGAAGCACACGGAAGTGTCGTACGGATCTGCCAAACAAGCGCTGCTAGCAACGAACGATCTCTACAGCCACCACCAGCACCAGCACCAGCAGCAGCACGCTCAGAGCAAGTACGATAAGTACGATAAGCTCAACGGAAAGTACAATCCCAAGCTGAAGAAGTACAAGGCCTACGAGAAGGTTAAGTACATGCCGTACATTGTGGTGAGTGTGTCTTTTATTCGTCTACCACGTGTCGCATGATTTATGCACGAATCTCTAATTTAATGAATTCATACAGCCGTCGTTTTTTTTTTTGCTCAACCTGCTCACTCATTATGGAAATTCATAGGGTTCGTGTTGGTGGTTGCGTTCAAGTCTTTTGTTATCGCACCGTGCCCGCGCATGGTTAGCGAGAACACAACGTCCGCTGTGACAAATGCTTTCTTTCTTTTTGCTCCGTTTCTTTTCACTTTTGGATCGAACTATTATTGTTAAATCTGTTTGGTTTGGCGGCACTGGAAAGGCCGTTTATCTTGGTGACAGGCATGGTTGGAACAGCTTGCCCGAACAGTGAGGAAAGTTAGTGCTATTCATGATCGTGTACAATTTGTCTCAGACTCTGCCCCACAAAGCGTTGGTTAAATTGAAATTTGAACGAATATTTTAAAATGAAACTTGTTGACGATTTCTTGTTCGTAATTTTTTTTTTCTTCATATTGTGTAGCCTGTTACATAATGCAAAAGTTGTTTTCATTTGCATCATTGTGGTATCGTTTATTTTGTGGTAGCTTTTTTGCAATAATTTGAATGAATTGATAAATGTTAAACAGTATATCAAATTTAAGAGTTTATTCGCCAAATTAGGACATCGTTCTCTAGGATGGAAATTGATGATATATTGATGATGATATATAATGAGCTAAACATAGTAGAAGAAGCAAAACATAAACTATTCACACCTTTCCAACATTTTATTAAAGATCAGGAACGAAACAAAAAAATTGAAAAATATTAATTATTATTTTATTGACTATGACTACCTTTTTTCTTTTTTTTCTGTCCATAGTTTATGGTGGCTCTAATGAATAAAATATGTTTACTAACGAACTGCAACTTCACTCATTCTGAAAATTTTACTAAGTTTATTTTGTTTGTTTTTCCAAAATTTTGTTTGTTTTTATTTTGTTTGTTTTCCATTTTGTTTGTTTTTTTTTGTGACAGATTTGTTTTTCCAAAACTGTAATTTCATGAAAAAAGTGTTGTCTGGAATATGTACATTATTTGCATAAATGATGTTCCTTTTAAATTATCAGTGCAAAGCTGATCAAGTTCACTAACTAGATTTGAAAAACAGAAAGTTCATATGAAAACCTTAAGCAATATCTATGTTGAATAGAAACACTTCAATAACCGGCTTTTGAATGTCCAGAAGGGTACATTCTGAAATGTTTTTCATAAGTCAAGTAAATATGCTTTAACATTGGCTCAAATATGTTGGACAAGAACAACGGTTCGAAGAAATGATCAGAAAATTGTAAAACCCAAACGTTTTCAAACCAAATGAAAACTCCATTCAACTTTGTCTGAACTCTCTCATTCATCTATTGCTCACCTAAAATGGGTCACCTATGACCACCCCGTTCCCAACGTGCGCTGGGTGGGTGCGGGTGTTAGGCAGCGCCTGTCAATACACACCCGGCCCGGAGCAAGTGGCGAAAGGTGACTTTTCGTTTTCCGGTGACTGCCAAGATTGCTCCGCTTCGGTGGCTCCACATTTGAATGTAACCGATCCGTTCGAAGCCACTCCCCGATCCTCGACCGACCATCGACCCCGGCAAACGCGAAGAAAGTGTAAGCACACGCTCCAGATGTCGGCAGCGTGCTTATGCGCTCATGTGCGCTTATGTCATCGGGCGCGCGCGTTGGGATTGTCGCGGCGCAGCCTCTGGGCGACCTCGGCGACACATGAGCCAGCTCGGAAGAAAAAGAGTGGCCACGGGAGAGGGCACTTGTTCGCAATCACCGTAACGAACGCGCCAGACGCGGTCGGTCGTGGAACTGGCGTCTAATAATAAGCCACAGCCCTCCATGACCCAAGAACCACCGAGCGTTCGTTAGGGGTGGTTTTTGTCGCTTACCTTTCTTCCATCTCTTACCGGATGCTGGAACCATTGCGTGGCTAATGAATGACCCCATAATGAACACGGGAGGGCGCTCCTTTCTAGGGAGCAATTTCGGATGCTTTTCCCTAGCACACCGTCGATCGCCCACCCTTTTTCTCGGTGCAAATTAATCGAACACTGCCATCGAATTGCTGCTAATTAACGTGCCCTAATAGGGTCCCGATCGCACCGTTCGGATAAGCAGTAAACCCCATTCGGTTTGTTCCCAATCGCGACCTTCTAATCACGCGGATCATGCGCTCCGAATCGATCTTCCCCATGTCCACCGAAAATGCACCCACGAACGGGGCTATCGGGGCAAGATTATCAAATTGCAATTACGTAATTGCGACGGACACGGTTCATTTCTCCGCTGGCGCTGCCGGCCAGCGTTCGGCGGCGCTTTATCTCGTCTCCTCCCCAAACCGGATGGCTGCCTAACGGGAGTGGCTTGGGGAACGACACGCGCGCCATCATCTTTCATCGATGGCACGCGTACGAACCCGCGCGGACGGTGGGCGCGGTGTTGCAACCCCTTTCGAAAAAAGAGCTTCTGCGAGAGCTACAACAACAGCAAAAACAGGCGGATCGGGAACACTTTGTTCTTCGTGCAGCAGGCACGTGCTGGAGTTAGGAGCCTCGAACCCTGGGAGAACCTTTCAACCTGACGCTGAAACCGGCTGCTGCCCGTTTTGTGTCGTTTCCTTTTCTTTCTGCCCCGCTCGTATGCGAGCAATTAGTTATGCTCGTGTAACTTCAATTGCGCACGTTACGCGAACGGCTCTGGACTGTTTGATAGTGAAAGGGGTTTTGTGTGAGTGTTTTGTTTTTGATTTCATCATTTCATTATCCAGAGCTTTTGATTGCATTTCAATTTTGTTTTACATTATTTTAAATTAGATTTAACGCAAATCGAATGGATTTGGTTAAGAAAAAAATATTTATTTTGTTTTTTT
This sequence comes from Anopheles dirus, assembly GCA_000349145.1. Lineage (NCBI taxonomy): Eukaryota > Metazoa > Arthropoda > Insecta > Diptera > Culicidae > Anopheles > Anopheles dirus. The sequence goes on along the minus strand of KB672902.1, from coordinate 2,158,724 downwards.
TATTTGCTAAAAATTATGCAAATAATTAGTTAACTGTTCAGATTACGTTTCCACAAGAAATTTTGCTAGTGATTTGATTGTATCATCATGCAGCTTGTGCATATTGTTTTCATATCATTTTTATAATCAATATCCTAGTTAATCGAATTATTACCTAATTAATCATTATATGAGATTTGAGAAAGTGATGAATTTGAGAACAAAAATTAGAGAACAGGATTATTGTGTTGGTAAAGATTGTCGAACAATTTCGTCATAGTTATAATTGATTTGTAATATGATCTTTTAAAAAGGGGAAAAATAATTAGAATAACATCAAAAAGCTATTCAGAGACTATTTATCATTTTTTTCAATTTGTCTACTTATCAATTCATCATTTTATTTTATGTAGTAATTAATCACTTGATTATTTCATGTTTTACACAAAAAATGTCTAATATGATATACGAAGATCAAATGTTATATTCATTTTTAATGTAGATACTTAGTCTAATAATGACTCTAGCTCACATAACTTTCTATTCATGGTAACGTCTTCTAATAACTTTAGCCTTTTTGTCTGAAAACTAGTAAAGCTAATTATTTTTCTATTTCGACAGGACCATTTCGACATGCCTTTTAGCCGAAATGATTTGATGTTATTATTTTTACTGTATCACTAACCATTTAATCACCAACAAAATGTTTGCTAAGGCTTGTAACTTAACAGACATTTCCTGATGTTTGGACATTGTTTATTGCATCTTTCATGTATGTGATTTACGAATTAAACTATTCGTCCTACGTTATTGGCATACTGTTATTGTAAAGTTGTATGTGAGAGTTATTTATTGCAATGGTTAGGCATTTACTTGGTATCGGACTTAACAAGTTTGGTATTTCTCCATGTTATGTGCGATGTTAGGTAGACAACTGAATGCTTTAAAAATTTTACAAACATATTTAAATCCATTGGCCCGTGCTAAGGACGAAATACAAAGAGTATTTACATCCCATTTTACACAATGTTTGCATTCGCTTAAAATGTCTTCCTTCTCGTCAGTGCGCATATCAACAGGAAAATTACAGGAGCTGCCTAATTGGATATTAATTTCTCTTTGCCTTTTTTCCCTCATAATGGTTATAATTAGCCCTCCAACAATTTCTCTTTCCCTGTCAACAGGCTAGAGGGAAGTATTTTTCACTTTCAACCTGAGCATCGGTTCAGGTTAAAGGTACCGGACGCACCCGAAAACCAAAAAAAAAGTTCGACCATGTACCAAGCCGCAAAAACACTGCAACAGGAACTCATTGCCCTGTAATGAGCTTAATTTAGCGTCATTAAGGAGATTGGGTTGTCATTAATTTGTTGAGGAACTCTTGTTACCGAAATTGAATTTTGATCGACCCATTTCCCATTTCCACCCGGGCCGACGGTCTGAGAGTGACATTTTGAACCGAAAAGAACGGATAAAATCGTACGACCCCGGAGACGGACGACGTCGTGACTGGTGACCGATAATTAAACAGGTTCAAGTTTATTCATTTTTTCCTTTGTTCTCTGCACCCGTCTTTTGGCAATGATCCCATAAATTTCGGCGCAGACAACTGTTTTCGCGTCTCGCCGATATGAGATAATCACAAGCGACCGAGGTAGAAGGTGCCAAAATGCGAAAAACTCTTCCAAATTGGCACTTGCGCCGGTGAAGGATGCTCTGTGACGTAACTGACATTTAAGGGAGTGTCACACCGCCACTTGTGTGTGTGGTGTGTGTGATGAGTGTGTGATGAAAGAAAAGCAGAAGAAATTGCCGAAAACCGCACTCACATAAATTATGCCTGCGAAAAGCATCTCTTTTTTTAGTTTTATGCCCACCCATCCAGCCCTGTCGCATAATCGTTTGCTTTTCTCTTTCTTCACTTGCAGTACTACGATGCCAGCAAGCAGCAGTTTTACTACACGAGCGTTCCTTCAACTATGGTCGTAAATAATAGTCTGTAATCTAAGAAGGCAAGTGGCGAGAGCCACGTGTAAGGAAAGCATTAGGAAAGAAAGGAAAAAAAAACAAACACAAGCACGAGTGCAAACGAGTTCGTGTCATGCGATTCGCGTCTTTACAACAACAAAAAAAACTATGCCGGAATAAGTAGAGCGAAAAGAAAGCCGGAGTTTTTACATTAGTTACCGAAATTTCACAATCTACTTTGTTTAAGGCAATCGCCTGATTGATGGTTTACTGTAGCCAAACGAAAACGTCTCAACGTATAACAAAACAAAACTCGAACTCGGCACAAGTACGCACCAAGCCATGTCAAACATTTCCTGGGAAAATAAAACGTAAAAAAATATCATCGTCTAGCTAAACACACCACACCAAGCAGAAACATCGGTGCGGCAAGCATTTCATACGTTTAGACTTAGTGAGTGGGGAAAAACGAAAGCAGACAAATCGAAAGCATTTGTGAAGGCGAGCAAAAATATCGATCGTATAAGTTGAGCGTACAATGTGTAAAATGCGGCTCTTTTCAGCTGTTGGCTGAAGGGAACCGCACGGCGTGAAGAAAAATGTAAATAAAGAAATAAGGAAATAAAACATAAAAATAATGTTAAAAATTAAAAACACAATTGATCGCTGGTTTGCTTTAATCGTAGTTTTTTTTTTATTTCAGCATATTGGATATTATGAGTCGAAAGGTAAATATGAAAAGTGACAATCGTTTTAATTAAAGGATGAAATGAATTGAAATTAAAAATGAAAAAAGGAAAAACAAAAAATGAAAAAATTACAAATGACGAATGAAATGATTTAAATGAAAATAATTATGAAAAAAATCTAGAGAATACAGAAAACAAAATTGTGATAGTTAGAGTAATTCAGTTAATTATCGAGACGATCCTTTCCCATCAGTATTGATTAGTTTTGAGTTTTCTAATGCTTTGCATCATTCCATAAACCTACCAAAACACTTTGGACAATAGATCATCAGAATCATTTATGGTTGAAGATCTTACTTTATGTTATTACTTTTATTGCGCACAAAATAGTGAAGCTCTAATGAATCTCCAAACCGTAAAACACGTTTTCATGTCACAAACAACTAGACCAATCGAAAGAAACGATGACGCAAGTCTGATGATATTGGGAATGTTTTGCTTCCACTCAACACCCGCGAACCTTCGGTCGCGCACCTTTTCCTCGTTCTCGGCTCCTTCGCCAGGGTCTTCTTTGCGTGAAGTAATTACTATTCTGCCTGCAACTATTCATTAAATCGCATCGCCTCTTACACCGCCAGCGGCCTACTGAAGTGTGCTAAAAATAATGGCAGATGAAGAAGAAAAAATGGATGAGCCAGCATCCTATCACGCAGCTGGGACGCTACGAAACAGGTGCCATTAAGCACCCCCAGCGCATCTCTCGCCGCGCTCAATGCCGAAAGGGAAAGGTACCACCGGTCGGTTGCGGCAGGCATCGTCATTCTAGCGCGAGCGAGCGTCATCTGAAGTGAATCGGGCCGGATGAAATGTAAACAACTTCTGGTGGATCGCAGCAATCAAAGGCGCAAAGTGAACGTGTGACGGTGGCTGTTCTTGGCTGTTCAGCAGCAGCCTGCTTGAAGCTGCTCTACATTCACTTTATGATGAGCATGAAGCGCCAAAGTCATCCGAAGTCTATGGCACGTGTCTTTGGCAGGGAATGGATGTCGTTTCTAGCTTTGTCGCGCTTCATTCGGTTCGCCTGTGAGTGTGCAAATTGGTCCTGGCTCGTGCGACACATGTAGATTTATGCAAATTTAATTGATTTAGAAAGGTAACCAACCATCTCCGAAGTTGTTTGTTGTTTTGCGACGAGCATAGATTTATCTTTGCGAACTTAAGGAAAGAAGATGCGCTGCGAACGGTCTCTCAATGTCCTTCGTTTGATTAGCTCTACGATATCCAACAAATTACCCATCAGATTACCGAAACCTTGCGATTCGACCGGAACGAAACCTCATTGAAAGAAGAAGAAGAAAAAGCGAACTCAGCTTAAGCATAATCTTAATTGGACCATTTCGAAGACACCGAGTGACCTCGCCAGCATCACCCAGACACGACCTTTTACGCACGAACCGGACCGAGGCGGTATGACATTTTCCCCAGGCGCAAGTAGAAAGATGGTTGAACTTTACGCGATCGGAAAGAAAACGACCGTAACTGGAGCACGGGTGGGTCACGCGACACAGGAAGGGCGCCGACTGCAGCTGGAAGGTCTTGAAATTTCCCTTTTTTCTCATCGCCGCAGTCACTGTACGCTGTCGGCACTCGGAAAGACGACGCTCGGACCGGCCGCTCGAGACTCGAGCAGAAAAAGATCATCAACTGCGCGAAGGGTTGCAGATACCGGCGCGCAGATCCACCGCAGAACGGGATAGTAAATGCCATCGTCAAGGTGCACCGGCCCAACTGCAAGTGGCTGCAAGTGAAATTTGAAGCACGAGCCACACTGAGCGGAGTTGAGCTCTTCGTTTCGTCATGGCGCGGGTATAGTGTGTACGCAACGCACTGTTGCAGCTGATGCAGGGCCTTCTTCGTAGCTGCAACTGCAGTTTGCACTTTTCAACCACCGGGTTCCGGTGGGAGATGTCTTGCCTTCCCATCGCTTGGCAGCTCTTCCTCGCGATTGCCATTTATCATCGCAGCCACACCGGCAGAGGACATGAACATGAACTTTATCGCTCCGCCAGCACCAACGATGGTGTCTTTCGTGGCGCATTCTGTACAAACTGCGTGATATGTTTGCTTATCGCTCGTTGGTGACTGGTTGGTTGCTTTCAGCTCCAGCTCCTGCGGCAACGCAATGTGTGTTTTGGGTTTCGCGTTATGGGCAGATTTTGGGGGCGCTACGTTTTTGCAGCACGCGTAGCCTTCGACGTACACACGCGGCCAACCTTTTCGGCGCATCCTTCGTGGGCTTTATCGTTGGCGGTTGGCGCAGGCTCGGGGCGCGTTTTTTCTCTTCTTTTTACGCTGCTTTAACTGGGTGTCGGTCCGTGAGGTTTGGCACATTTCTCCATAAAAGGGGCGCACCGCGTGTGCGTTAACGGGATGGTATTTAAGCGTACCGAAGCCGCGGCGAGCGAGCGGCCCCTTTGAGAGGAACGGTTTTAAAGTGGCGTTGCGAGGTGTTACCGCCGAAGGTGTTTTATGGTGAAGTATTGAAGATAAATATTTGATTTTTTTTTTGTGTGCTTTAAAACGGCGACTGTTGATCCTGAAGTGGTATGAAGGGCAGAGAGTAAAGAGCGTAGACTATTTAGATAGCCGTAGAGATGTATTTAAAATATATATTTGCAGTCAATTTTAATTGAGGTTAAAAAAACTTAAAAACGCGAACTTTGGATGATTCTTTAGTATTTTTTTTAAATATGTTATGTAATTAAAATTCTATTATTAAAATGATTTTAATGATTATTAAGTAAACCAATATAACATGACATTAAATTTACTTTGTGTTTTAAATGATAAATTTTTATTTTAATTAATTTTTATGATATAATAATTATGTTTTAAAGTCATCATTTTAACATCAAAATAAAAATTATTATTAATAAAGTATACGAAATATGTACCGAAATTGACCGAGCCCAATTTAAAATTATTTCTATCATAATTTGTGTAATCAACGACCATCGTAAAAAAAACTCCAATAAGTTGTTAGGTAAATCATATTTTATCTACATCATACTGAAACCAATTCAAAACTCAAAAGGTGAGATTTATAACTAGGTGGAAATAATAATTTACATGGTTGAAATTGTTCGCATGGCATTATAGGCTATGTAATCCTACATATTTCATGTAATTTGAAAAAGTATTATGAACATATAAATTAAGCAAAAATAAATAGAATGGATTCCAAGGAGTTTTCATTCAATCCAAGAAAACCTAGCTCTCTTGAAGACTACATAACAATAACAAAAATCGGTGATAAATTTTCATTCATCCATCAAGTAAAAGGTTTTACAATGCGTTAAATACCAATAGCACCACTTGGGTTATTCGAAAGAACTGAAAATGTAGATGTAATATTTGGAAAAAAAAATATCACTAGACAACTAGGTCTAGACTCCGACTTCTCTACTACTAGACTACTTGAAAGAGAATCGAATATTATCAAATTAAGAAGATATCCCCAAAATTTAATGCGAAGCTTGCGTCTTCCAACTGAATAAACATTTAGAAAATTATAACTTTTTTAAACATTTTATGAATAAAGTCTGTGATACATACTGCTTAAGAAAATAAATAGTTTTATAAAAAGCATAACAAATCTAATACAGAAAACTAGCTAATGGTTTACTTCATTTAAAACCAAGAAAATAGCTCAATCGACATACAAGATCAGCCTATAATCCAGTTAAGCCGACTGCGGCAATCTCGGAAATCACACACTGCGCCATGCTGGAAAAGGAATGCTTTGGAAGTGAAAATTAAACAACTGTCCACTCACCCGTCGGCACCTAGCGAGCATCGAACTAGCCACCAATAAATCATCCTTAATCACTACAATCGACTGCAAATCACGCTCCTCCACGCCCACCTGCGTCCCATTCCGGCCGGGCGCACAGGACCTAAATGAACTCCGTTACCAACCGGGACTTATCAATCACCGACCGGCCGATCGATTCCGTGCCGAAACACCTTCACCGAGGTGTAACATTGTAGCACCCATCTGTGCAAACAGCCGACCGCCCGCCACGCCGGCTTTGAAATCGATCGCGACTCGATAGGCAAGCGGGGCGAGCCTTTTAAGAGACTCCATCGGCGCGTAGACGGGAAGCTCCAACGGCACCCCGTAGGCAAAGCCAGCGCCGTGCAGGGAAGCCCGCCGATCAATCTGTCGCCGGTGCATATGGCACTGTGACACTCATTGCTACAGAGTCGGTTGCACACACTGTCACTGTGGCTTAGAATTAGAACGTATCGGGCCTTTTACAGGCAGCTCTGAGTAGTTGGGAAATGGCAAAGTTCTCGAGTCGGAGCTGAAGTCCGAATTCAATAAATTTCGAACTCGCACTCAAAAGCAAAACGAAAAAGGAGATTCTGTGGACGAGATGGCGGGTGCAGGTGACTGAGCCGTACATTATGTCAAATCGGTGCACGTACGATCACTTTAGGCGCATTCAAACAGACCGTCGAGCGGAGCGCTGGCTCGTTGGAAGGGTTGACGTCTGCATTTGTCAATCCGCTCATAAATTCAATCGGGCCGTGCAGCTTTATTAGACCGCCACATCGAGCGCAAACTTAAATGCCACTCAAATGCAGCTAATCGAGAAGATTAGGACGCTATTTATCACGATACTCCACGCCTGACCGGGCACGGACAAAGCCGCACCGAAAAAAAAAACACTTCCTGAAAGGCCCGGCTGCAGTTCTTGGCCCATAGGAAACAGGTTCGCGGACGCGATGCGACACGTTCTCCCGGACGCTCCCGCGCTAACGAGTGCGAGACCTTAAAGTGTAGCAAACCAGTCGCGCAAGATGCGGCAGCAACCCAGTCGCCCACCCCGCCGAAACAGGCCTCACGGACATCGGCTTCCAGCGTCCGGCCGGGTTTGCGATCGCGTTCTTGACCTTTACGCGCGAAGCGGCCGGTGAACGGAACCGAGATGTTTTCAATGCCCGCGGGAAGGATGTGGATCCTGTGTGTGTGTGTGTGTGTGTGTGTGTGTGTGTGTGTGTGTGTGTATCTGTCGTTGCCGTTGGTGTTATGATCGAATCCTCGGCTATCTTTGCGCCAGATGACCATGGAAGAGTGGCCCGAACGATGCCGCTCCCTCGGTGCGCGGTAACTATCGCGCGCTTTGTGCGGTTTGTGCGGCAATGAGGGCCATCTTTTCGCCGGCGGGTATCGCGTTCAATGGGGCACACCGTGTTCTGGCGCATCCACGTGACCCACGAGAAAGGGTGGGCTGAGCGCTTGGAAAGAGGTTGGATAATGAACTGTGCGATTTCATTTCAACCGATTTGGGCGTCTTACGGGGCTGCTAGCCTTGTGGGGGGTATGGCATTCTTGCGAGCAGCGTGGATGATGCAACGGCTGGCTGACATTTCATCACAAGGACGACAAGTGCTCGGGATCTGGTGTTCATCCGGATTCCAAAGTCCAGAGAAGTTATGGAAGAACTTATCGTCGTACAAATCGATTCGAGCAAAATCGAGTACTCGAGGATAATTTACAACGAAAATATACATAACTCGACTCCTCATTTTTCCTTACAAAATAATCTAGTTTTTTAAATAAGGATGATTTAAAACTTTAATTAAAAACCCGACATTTCATTTACCTTTTCTCAATGATTGAATAAACGAATTTACAGTACATTTTACATCGTTTCTGCGATGTTTTCGCAATTGTAACGATTGTGACAAATAGAAACAAATATAAATTTGCAATGGTAAGTCCATCGCAAAACCCCTGTCCATAATTGATACCATTGTGTCATAGTTGTCAAATATTCGCCTAAAGCGTCAGTCTCTCCATTGCCATCGGTCGACCTGGAAATGGCTCAACCAATGCAAAACGTTTAGTAAATCTTCAGTTTAGTAAATAAAACCCATGAAATTCCGAAAGTCAATAGCCTTCACAGTATTATAAATTTATTGTTTTTCTTTCAAACCCTTGAATATTTTTTTAACAAATTTTAAAGCTGATGATGATAAAATTGGACAAAATGGTTAGTTTCCTTCGATAATCGCCTATGCTTTGAGCTGTGTAATAAAAAATGATTAAATAATAAATAGATAAAATAAATGATAAATAGTTTTAGTAGGCAAATAAAAATGCTTATGATATGATTTATATGATGGATAGTCAGTCGTGGGATAATATTTTAAACAATTATTGAAAAAACGTACAAGTATACTTTTTATTCCATTTCGCACACAGTACATGTCCATCCAACAAACAATGCAAAATTAAGTTCAGGGTAAGATTAACGTTCAAGCTCTTCTATGCTAAAATTGTGCAAACATGAGAATTATCTTATCCAACATTTTCGTATTTTTTTTTATTATTTCATCGATTCGATTGACGATTAAATGATATAGAACGACTGTGAATAAATTGTATTATGTGTTTTTTTATCTTATAACGCAACAAACTACATTTATTCGATTTGATTATAATATCGTTGTGTATTCGGACGCACAAACAACACAATCAGTAGCCTCAGTTTACAGCCACGCACCAATGTCACCGATGAATTTGCCGAAGATAGTAAAACAACTCGCCCGCCAACGTAACCGGTTGAGGTCTTCATTGCACAATCGCACCGGCGATCGTCTTCAGCGACGTGCATTTCCTCCCTCGGCCCGCGCCGGTCCACGCTCATGCCAAACGCTCATGACGCGACGGTGGCCACAAAAGCCACCGGTATGCCCTCCGCCCGATGAAGGCATGATTGCAGGCAATGTCAATCACGGCCACTCGCCGCTATGCAAATTGCGAAGCGCACGTTGCGTCGACGGTGTGCCGGCTGACACACCCCACATGTCCGTCGAGCCGGTGTTATGTACGAGCCGCGCACACGTGGACATTATATTGCCCACCGGTGCGGATCAACCCTTTCGGTGGCCTTGACGTAAAGGGGCCGAATTGTAAACGATCGCAATTGCAAGAATCAATTATGGAACATTCCTGCGGTGATGGATATTTGGGATGGACATAATTTACTTTTTCTCATCAAGAATATGTAAAATGGTGAACACTATTATGGGGGGGAAATGTCGGTAGGACATTTCAAAATATATTGAATTTAAATTATTTTCAGGAACATAGATATAATAGCTAAAATAAACAGTATAATGATATTCAAACCCAATTCAAACCTATTAAACGTATGTCCAACTAATTTTGATGAGTTAAGAATAGGTTAAGATGATAAATAAACAACACAAATCATAGTTTCTGAACCAAAGTACTGAACCAAATGAATGACCAATTTCGTTATTTCCCAACGCTGTTCATCAATACATACGATCCAATATCAATAAACGATCTAATAAAATGTTTGAACTTCAATGGCCTACTAGATGAAAGCGAACCACCGCCTGTTCAAGTTCAAGAATTAAGGTCTTGCCCTAGAACACCCAGCCCAACCGTTGCTGTCCGTTGAAGCGCATCGTACTACTCACCTACTTTCTATTGGGCCTCTATTGAGGCGCCGAGAACATTTGGCACTTGTTATAAAAGCAGTATTTACTTACGAAATAGTAAACAGAACAGTTTGGAAGCTTCATTCAACAAGGTGCATCCGCAAGTGCTAAACATGTTCAAACCTCTTGCGCTAGTCTGCCTCGTGGCGTTTGTGCAGGCTGCACACATCAAGCAACACACGGGCTACGAGACGAAGGTGGAGCACGAACCACATCAAAAGGCACACCAACTGGAGGACGTCGACGCCGGTGAGGAGCTCGCCGATGAGTCCCAGGACTATTACGCCTACCCGAAGTATCAGTTCGAGTACGGCGTCAAGGATCCGCTGACGGGAGATCACAAGAGCCAGTGGGAGATGCGAGACGGTGACATCGTAAAGGGTAAGTAGCGTGCTACAGCGTGCTTGCAGTGGAAGCGAATCTCCAATCTGTATCCACCCGCACCCCAGGATCATACACACTGGATGAGCCGGATGGAACCCAGCGCATTGTGGAGTATCGTGCCGACGATCGGAACGGGTTCGAGGCGATCGTCAAGAAGATCGGCAAGCCGAAACACCCGGAGCATGAAGTGAGCAAGAAGTCACCGAAGGACGAACATGCCGCTGACACCCACGACGCCGTCGGCCGGAGCTACAGCAAACTGAAGAAGTACAGCTGAGACCACGCTCCAACAAGCCCAAGACCCTTTTGACTCATGCTCGGTGGTGTCATAAAGGAATTTACATTTAACAAAAAGCATAGGTCAATACATTCAACATAGTACGCATTCGAGTCGCAGCGTGTTTTCAATTGGGACCGAATTGGGTTTGTGGGGAAGCCGTAATTCAAAGTCATCGCGGCAACGATTAGCAACGCTCCGGCGTGGGTATTGAACGACAATCGACAAAACAGCTGCAACGCGCATGCAATTACGAGCGTGGAATGTCACGCTGCGGTGGTGCCGTTGTCGGTGGCGTCTTCATTTGCGGCCCGAAGCAGGGCTTTTGATTTATTAGCGTTCTGTGCCGTGCTGTGGCGTGGTGGGGTGTTTGAAATTGTATTGAATGTTTAATCACGAAGCGATTAGGACAAACGCTGTTTGTTTGTGTTGTAGCGCTTATTATGTGGTTGAAAATATTCATCGCACTTACGGCCGCGTGTATGCTGCGTAGGAACTGCTCGGCTAGCCCATGCAAATAAAGGTTTTACAAAAAGCGAAGCTTCTAAGTACTGTGGTTTGCAAAACTGTAAGTTCATTAAATTGGAAGTGTGTTTTCAGCAATGCGTTTTTTTTACAATCAATTGGGACGTTTTCGTGTGAACAGAGTAAAAAAGGAAATAATCTAAAAAAATAAAAACACAGGTTTTACTTGAGATTATAATAATTATTATTACTATTATTATTATTATTATTATTATTACTATTTATTTACAATTGTTTCCCTCAAGGGCTTTACAAAGGCTATACATGTCAATACAAGTTACAATTATAGATAATATAATATTAGATCTAGATAATAATTATAAAACACTAAGCATAAACAAAGGAATGTGATAGAAGTGGGAGAGTGGGAAAATACAGACGAACTTTAGGATAAGGACGACAAGAGACGTGACGATCGTGTGCAATAGGGTGAAAGATTTCTAAAAAAAAAATGTTTACACTCATTAACATTTCGAATCATCGTACTAACGATCTCACTTCCTTCCTGATTTCGTGATCACCACACCATATAGATTCATTTGCTATCCATCCTATTCCAATGAATTTTCCAATGGATTTTATTATGACTTCAAATTTATATTACTAAATAAAACAAACATATTTTTAATTAATTTTAGGTTTCATATTATGATGTTTCATCTACTTGAACAGGAACAGCTACTATATTGACTTTACATGCGAATTGTGTTATTTTGATATTTCTTGTGAACAATTTACGATATTTTCTTTTAATACCTACTTTTTCCAGTTGGATATTCAAGCTTTGTTCTATTTGAAATACGCTAATATTAAGGCTGCCAGTTTTTATTTAAAAAAAACACCAAAATCCACAAAATTTCGAACTTTTTCCCTCATACTTTTAAAAATCATTTGTCAAAATATTACTGCCTGAGTTATGCCTAGCCTAATGAACGTCATCTGATATTGTGATCAAATATTTATATGCTGTCAAAAATGTGTGAAGTTTGTTATATTTTTTCGGTTGCAAACAATCTTTAAAGGCGCTTCTGGCGAAACATTTTCCATAAATTATCAGAAAAAGTAGCAAGCAAACGATCCTCATAATCTCATAAGTGACAGCCATCTTCGTAGCGCAAACTATGCTTTCACGGCAACAAATTGGCCACAAACCGACCGCTCGCGTTTCGTTTCGTTGTAAAGCGACCCGAAGGCTGGCAATAGTAACCCGCAATTATGCTTTAAAGATATTTAAGCAAACCTGTGGTGTATCGCCGCTGAGACCTTCTTTCGCTACCACGCGCCGCACAAAAAAAGGCACTGTCCACACACCAGTTGAGAGATGAAAGAGAAAAAAAACCCAACCTAAGACCATCACCTTTCGTACAAGGCATGTCCTTCGCACGTTGCGCGGGCTAAGTGAAGCGGTCCACCCGTTGATTACTTCATTGTACCGATGACCCTCCCTCCCTGCCAGAAACCGCCACATCAGCCTGCCAAACCACCTCAAAGCCTGCGCATCTTCTCCAGGCAGCCTCTAGATATTATCTCATATTTTTATATGTGCGCGGTACTGTGGAATTAAAAAAAAACGCGCTTGTAATAGAAGTTAAAACACTCTGTCACACACACACCAACCCGTGCACGTTACAGCAGGGAGTTCGTGCACTCGTGCCGATCGCCGGAGACATCACTTTGGGTGGTGTGGATGGGTAGCTGAGAGGATACCGTCAGCACCAGCCACCTCCATCAACCTGCTTAGTACACGATCGTTCTACGCCCGGCGCACCGCCGCAGGTTAATACCGGTGATCGCGGTTCGTGCGATGCGCACAGCAATGGCGGCCTGATTGCGCTTCCATTGCGCATGGTTACAATCTCCGGCAGCCGATCTGCGCCACCGCGGGGAGATTCTTCGAGCCGGTCGCACTCACGCTTCCAAGCCCTTGCCTTGGTTCCTAATGGCCGTGGCCGTGCGGTCGCATCGATCCTCGCCGCACCATCACGCCGCAATTCCATTTGCACACACACACACACACACACACACACACACACACACACACACACACACACACACACACACACACACACATAGACAGCTCACAGCATTCGTTTCGAGCAATTTCCTCTCCGTGCGCGCGCGCGCTCTCTGGAGGGAACCCTGCGCAGTCGGAAAACCTAATTTTGTAGTGCTGCTCCAGACGAACGGCAGGCAGAGTTTCATCATCCATCGATCGATCGATCGGTGTCGTCGTCGTCGCAAATCGACGCTCCGGTTGCAACATCGGCACAAAGCAGCACGTCCTCCTATCAGTCCTACCGGGGGTTTGAGGACGCCACCGCCGCGCTTGACGTCAGAGAGGCGCTAGTGAAGAAAGCACCCTCTGGGAGTGTTGCATTGCGACTATCAGCGGCGGGTGTAGCGATACTCGCAGGAGCCGGAGATCGATGGGAACGATCGAAACCGACAGCAGAAGCAGCAGCATCAACAGCAACAACAGCAACAAAAAACTCAATTAGTGATTTCGCGTGGTGCTTTTTGTGTTAGTGGTAGAGTGTGCAGAGCGGTAATTCGATACCGTGTGCAGAGGGCTGCCCCTCCATCGGTGCCATTCGTGAATTTCCCTGAAAGAAGTTCTACGCCATCGAGATACGGTGAGTTGTGCAGTGAATACCGATTCCGCGAGCGGCAAGCGACGAACCCACCTCCTCCGACGCGACACTGTTGCCATCTGGTGGTGGGCTGACGAAGCATACCGTACGTGATTGATCGCTCGGTACGGCTCCCGGTCGTAGGGAGGCTTCTTGATTTATGAACCACAGCGATTGCGAAATGACAAATTCAGCGCAGGATTAAATTCGTCTCGCGGTGATGAAGTGAACCTTTCTGCTGGTCGCGGTGCTTATTGTCGCGTCGTGCAGAAAGCACCGGAGCGTTGGGCAGCAATAGCGCTTTCAGTTGAATTATCTTTCGTTTCGCTTTATCCGGTCCGGTTTTGATGGATTATTATAAAAAGAGCATGGGAAAATGTTCGCGCAAACTCGTTAGTGTAATTGAACTGCGCTATCGCTTTGTGTAGCTCGATAGCGCACCCGTGATCGTCTCGACAGCATTTCCTCGAATCGGCCACCCACAGTCCAACGGAGACTGCTCAATCGCGTAATCAATTTATCCGGGATGAACGTTGTTGTGTGATAACGAGCTCTCACCGAAAATTATTAATCACACGGCTCGGTGAGCGTCCGTTGCGCTGCTCAAAGAGTCGATCTAAATGGTAATGCCAATTTTCACCAGTCATTAATCTTTGCCGATAGCCTTTTTTCTTCTACTCTTGGAGCGAAATATGGCACACTATTACTTCGTGGCATTATTTCGTTCAACTCACTTTAAACCGGAGCAAATGCGGTCTGCTGTGAACAGCCGTCACGTGAAATTTACACGTTACTCCCGTGCCGGTGTGTACTGGCAGCACTGTGACCTTTTTCTCCCGGCTTTCCGATGTCGCCTGGGCGCTTTGCAGTAAGATCCTCGCGGTGATCGTATTTGACGATTTGATGAATGATTCACCGCGCGGCAAAGTGATTCAAACTAGCAATTTGTCGGATTCATGCAGGATTTGGATTGGTACGGCTACCCACGTGTTTCAGCATGTCTTCATCTACGGGGCCGTGCGCGGTGCACCGAGATTGTTTGTACATTCAAATCAACACCACTATGGTTGCTGGTTGGGGTGAATCTTTTGGTCGCATTCTCTACGCATAGCGGGAGCCTTGTAGTTGAGTGTGTCTTCAAGGGATGTAGGTGCCGCGCCGCCGGTCGTACTGTGCGCACGAGTTTTAATCCCGCATCGTCATCAACATAACGATTGATGTTTTAGTGGGTCTTGACGGTGGGCACGTGTTCCGCTGGCTAAGCAACGCGACTGTTGATTGGAGCTATTGTGAAGCGAAGGTTCTAAGCCATTAACTTAATGGTTATTCTTGCTGCAGTGAGCCAGCTTTCCGGCAAGGTTGTTTGGTTTGTTTTTAAAATGGTAATATACTTTAACATTTGTGTTCATAATAGTATTCTATGTCTAAATTTGTCACCTTGACATGTCATTATTACTTAAAATTAATTAGAAAATATATTCCGACCCAAACTCAAAACGTTTCAAACCAAAAATCAACCATGTTATTCACATAATGAATTAAAGAATATAAAACCATAAGTCTAAGCCTAGTAATAAGAGGTTACTTACCAACATTTATTAACCAACATAACTTTAATAATCAAGTCATCAAGTTTAAATGAAATTTATTTATATTCAAGAGTTAAAATGTTAATATTATGTGAGTATCCTGGATAAAGGCTTTATTATGATTATATGCCGCACTTTTAGGACCAATAAATGTTATAAATAATTGATAAAAACACAACCACCAGAACGAAATATTGGGTCTAAATTTGTCTTAAATATGTCTTAAAATTTTCAAAAATCTTGCAATGATTGTGGTTATAACGTATTATCCCCTCAATTGGTGATTTTATTAGATGACGCCGTATTTAAATATTGTTTTGAATAACAATTAAAGAATCAGTTATAATTATAATTAAAGAATCAGTTTGCCATCTTGTTCATCGGAACAACGTTTCAATTATGCCGTTGCAGTACAGACTATTATATTTATTAAAAAAATAATAGTTTTGTTTGATATTCTTCAAATTTCACACAAACCAGTTCTCTTGCCAGCAGCTGATCTTTATTGCCCTTTAGATGGACTCTGTTTAATAAATTACCAACAACTCAACCAAACTTCACACTAATGAATAAATATTCAAACAAAAAAAAATAAGTATCCTACTTTGCGAAGTGTTTCTAAATCAATCAAAACACCAACTCAAAACAAATGAACTGTAATTAGCAACAGCACCCTACGCAACATAATATGCAAACGCAACATAATATGCAAACATACAAAATTAAAAATGACGGAACGGCTACTCTTTGAGCCGTCATAATGATAATTTAAAAAAAAGTCTAATTAAAAAGCTATAAATCACTTTGTAAAACCAACCAGTACAAAAGACTTGAATGCTTCTGCAAGCGACGAACGGACTTCGAAACTAACTTCGTTGCAACAATGTATGCAGCATAACCCTTATGCACTCGGAATGAATTATTCATTACGTAAAAGCTTGCCTACTCAGTTAAAGGCTCGAAAGACAAAAAAATCTACCGTCAGGGTTTTCAATTAGCACTAAACGCATGGCTTCCTTAACGCCCAGAATCTATCCGGTTTCAGCTGGACGGTGTCTTTTCTTTGGGTGCGCTACTAGGCAACGCCACGCCCAGTGGCTTGTCATTATCATCACCATCGTAAAGCCACAGTGAAGCCTTCACAGATGGATACGTACCCATAGGCACCGGGTCACACACCGGCACCTGCGCGAGTACACCACGATCGTTGCATAAAGCATTTTTACGAGATGTTAAAAAGATTTACGATCTATTTCGGCGCACCAACTCTTCCAGCGCGGCTCATTCATCGTACCGGCTTATCCTTATCGCGCCACTCGCAGTACGCCTGTGACCTGGTGGCATCACGGCGCTGCAACCTTTTATCCCCCCCCCCCCCTCGATCGATAAATGATGGCCGGCTCAGGGTGTTGCGGAAAATTGTGGTCTATCGTGAATAAACGACCGCTTCGATTCGAATCGGTCGGGCTTCAATCAAGCTGGCACGCTAAGACACGATCCAAGCCACGGCGGTGGCGCTCTAAGCCCCCAAAGCCCAGTGGGTTGATAAATTGTTAATAACCCAACCATAAAGGAAAATTTATTAGCCGCAAGGTTAGCGATGGCGACGATCGAGTCCATCAGTAGCGGTGCAGGCCTGGTGCAGCGGGCCGCATTTTGTGCATCGGCGAGCGACCGGTTCGCCCGGCTCGCGGTACGGGACCTGTTACTATTTCCCCCGTGGAGACTGAGAGCCCACAGCGTCACGTGTTGCAAGCGATGCAACCGGCGTGATAGCCTTACGGGCGGAAGGCCGCTAGCGTACGCCCGAAATGGCCGGAAAATGAAGCCAACCTAAATTTTCCAAATCGCTTCGATCCTGAATTGGCGCTGGCAGCGCTTTATCACGGCTGTTGGCGTTTGACGATCTGTGGACGGTGTGGAAGAAGTAAGCACCTGACCATCGGAACGGGCTTTCGGTTGCGAGCCCTCTTGGTTCGAATGCACGGATCGAAATACAAATCGATACGGCGACACTTGCCGTACCGGACGGTGAGCAAATCGGTTTCTTCCTCCGTGGAACCCAACTTCCATTCCCTTCCAAGGCGTTCTGCAATAGCGTCACGTACCTACACGCGCCTGTAATTGTGCTTGATTTCACGTCGCAGTGTGATCAATGTGATCTTCAATCGTGGCTTAATTAGTCAGCTAATTTACATGCAAATACGTAGTACACTGATCGATGTTCTTACTCGTTGCACGTTGGAATCCAAGTTAAAAAAGATGCCACGTTGCTGACTAATCGGTCTGATCCAAATGGAAAGCGACGTTTATTAATGGATTAATTATGTTTTTGCAATTAAGAGTGACTAAGTCTGGTTGTAATTAATCAAAAGCGTGTAAGATTTTTTTTTTCGCTAATGGGGCTCTGGACATTTAATGAATATTATGAATTAAATGAAATTTTACGTCAAAGAAGCAAATAAAAATTATGTTAATTTATAACCAAAAATGTGTAAAAAAAATGAGTTTTATAAAATAATAATCTATTCAATGCAGCAATAATGTAAATTTAGTAAAAATATTAAATTATTTTATTTAAAAAATCACCAAAATTTCGCGAAATCAGGAGTTCATTTCTGCTAATGTATACTATATTTTTCGAATAGAAATTGTAAGTAAAACTCATGCATTTTAATCAACAGAAGCTAATCCGTTTAGGTGGATTGACATAAAATTTTCATTCGCATACGAATTTAGGTAGAAGATATCTCCTAATTTTGTTGTAATAATGAGTTATATAATATACGGTTCGGAGTACATGAATATCCCGATTTACATAATTTTTCATCCATTCTTGAACAGTTCCCACTTGGTTAGATGAAACCGTCCCACTCAATGATGAAGTCCTTCCACCCATTCATAAAATTTTATTTCCCACGCAGTGCTTCCCCACTGAGTTTAACATGTCAGGTTGAATACTTCCAAAGACGCAATTGTATCGACTTTTACGAGGTCAATCATTGAACTACACATAATAACCGCTTCAAGAATGGTTGGAAGGATTTCATGATTGAGTGGGATGACTTCATCTAACATAGGGAACTGTTCAAAAATGGATGAAAAATCCTGTATGAGTGAAAAGTTTTCGTCAATAATCAAAGTGAGCAAGTCCAGAACATGTCAATCACATGAGGTAATCGTTTTTATATGGTTCAATTATCTTTATGTTATAAATTATACCACAAGCAGCATTATGATATAATCTAATATATCTGATACGTCCAAATGAACTCAGAGTGTCAATTGGTTATCATCTTTACAAGTTCATTAAAATTTTATTGAAGCTCGATAAACATTTTCCTTACAGTGTCGTAACTCCAAACACATTACAGACTTACAACCGATAACGGCTTCAAGAGGTCATTTGAATGCCCAAACCACAGCCCACAACCCAAAAACCGAGCTGAGAGTGAAAATCCGTGATCTTTTCCGTGACCTTTCCACTGGCTAACCCTGAACTACGGGGCAGACGACGCTTCGCATCACCGAGAGCCGCCCGGGTGGTGAAAAATTAATTATAACAGACTAATTTGCTGCACCGAGACGGCATTGTGATGGTCGCAAATCGGTTCGGGCGTCTTCGCACAAGGAAAACGATGATTTCGATGGACGATTAACGACAGACCGAAAAAAGAGCGCACAAATACACACACGAACCCAAAACTCCATCCGATGGCCTTCGCCCATCCGTGTGGTCGGACGAGGCGATACGGTTGAGATGGGCTGGACCGGACCGGACCGAACCTTCCGAAGCCCTCCGGAAAGTAATTAACATTTGAGATCATCGTTCGGCAGGCACAATGGCTGGACTTGCGGTCTTTTTTTTTCTTGTTTGCCGTCGGCCGTGCGACTCGCTTGTAACGCGAGCAACATAAAGATCACAACTTTACGATCAATCCATCAGGTGCAGGTTGGATGTGCGAATAGAGTTCACGAACTCTACGTGCCCGGGAAGTCTATTATTTCCCGGTAAAGTGATGGTGTGGTTCCCCTGTAGGTCACCACAGTAACGGTGCTGATGTTTATCAATAAATTAACGGCCCTTATGGTGGCTTTCAGCGGGTCACAGCGGGGCACCGCGATGAGGTTGCGAAAATGCATGATGTATGACAATGATGAGTCTGTACGGCAGACCAGCAACAAAGGCAGATTAGAAACCGTTTACATAATGTTGTCATTGGAAAAAAAAAGAAGTTCATGAAGCTTTTGAACAGATCAGAAAAGGGTTTCAATAATCATATCATACAATTTAAATTATATTACTCCAGTTCTATTACTAGGTTGTATTATCCAACCAAGATTATTCGAAATTAGCATGTTCTATTTGAAAATCGAGTAAACAGGGTAACATCCTGCTTTTATTATGTCTTTTTAAATGATTTGATTGATTTTTGTACAAGCCCAAGAAAATGTTTATTTGATAAAAATGATGTTCATAAAAATAACAAAAAACATAATAATCACTACAACATTAAACGAAGAAAACACATTACAAAACTCATTGTGAATCTCTGGAAACCTCATACGGGCATGTAATAATCGCATATAGATTTGAAAATTCCAGGTGGGATAAATTAATCAAATAATAATGAATTCAACATAAAATACAATATAAAAAATATGAGTATAATCATTGAGAATTCAAGTTAGTGTAGTACGTGTATTCTGTCAAATGTTTTCCATATACCTACAACACCCTATCCAAATCGAGTTCATTTGCATACAATGCAGGCATTCGAGTGTGAGGTTTGCTCCAATTTAAATTTCTACCTTGTCCTGTTTTGTTCAAACCGATATTTTTCGGCAAAAACGACCAGTAAGCTCGGTTAAGGTCAGCTGTTAGCGTAGAACGTACTTATATTTTACAAAACCAATTGCATTCCTGTGCGATAAGTATCTGGCATTACATTTGGGAGGGAGGACATCGTGCTTATGGCGTAACAGCAACATGCTGGGTGTGACATTTATGAGACCGAGCGACCTTGAACAGTACGGTGTGAAGAAGCTTGTAACGAACATGGGAATGGAAAAAACAACAACAGCAAAACCCGTGGAATCGGTTCATCATAACCTGATTTGCATGAGAAGAAACAATACAAGACCCGATCGGGGTAAGAAATTGAGCGCGACACCGTATCGCCCAGCGATCGCATCGGATCTTGTATCTTACGGTAGCGACTACTTCAACGTACCGGTTTTGAAAATTGGTTCATCCCATGGCCCAGACGTTGCGAGACTCACCGCTCGAGCAAACAAACGAGACGTGTCGCACCGTTTCCCGCAGCATCTCGTTCGCTGGCTGTTTAATTCCCGTCAACACTCGACGCGCGTCGTCTCGCGGCTCGATTGGCCTTGAGTGGCTTATTATTTTGCACATGACACCGCGTACCCACGTCATGCCAAAGTGCCTCAATGCCAAGTTCAAGCCACCAGCGGCGGATGTGGAATGGCAAGCACCAACGCATCGCATCGAGTAGAAGAAGCAAAAACACAACTGGGAAGTGATTCCAGCCCCCCACGGAACCAGCCCGAGGGAATCAAACGAAAACCCGCTCGCTCGAGGCGCTCGAGAAGCGAGAGAGTGTGATGAGTTTGATTTAGGAAGAAACTAGCAGAAAAAAAACCTGCATCATTAATGATCGTCCATTAAAAGCCGGCTAAGTAGTGGCGGTAAACAGTGGAGAACGAAAGAGACAAAAAACACCCTCCAGCGGTCCGTTTCCTCGTGTCACTGATGGACAGGAAACCGATAGAGATGAACCTGACGAGGGCCACGCTAAAGAAGACGTTCATCAATGTCTTCCACATGTCAAGCATCGCTCCGGCGGCTATATCTAACGAGCCTCGATCTTTCCTAATAAGCCACCGTTAGGCAAAGTGGCTCCCACCACGAACGAACGAACTGGCTGCGTTTCCTGTAAACAAACAATCGCTCAAATTCGCACCTTCGCCCGGTGATTCGTAAGGGAAAAACCCTCGGCAATGGTTCAGCAACCTGCTCGTCGGTACAGCCATTCGTCACGGCGGTGTGAGCTGATTCACCCGCGGTCGAATCTAGAACCACGATTTGGTGCCGTGCTTTAGGAAGATGAGCCTCTGGTCCGGTGCGGGATCGAGAGATCGGAAATCGTGACGATCGATTGTTCGATGGAAGGCTTAATCGATTTTCTCTAGTGTTTACGATGCCGTTAGAATAATGCATCGACCTGGGAAGGTTAAGAACACCTTGGTCAAGGATTGGAAGCTGCCGTTTCAACAGAGAGATCAAAGGACGACCGATTCTGTTTGGGTTTTAATAATAGCAAGTAGAGGATCTTATTCGTTTCTACATAAAATTAAGTATTATAGCGGTGTTTTTAACACGAAATGGTTATGTCGGAGAAAATTCTTAAATTCAAAGACATTCCTACAGATTCAGATAATATTTTTAATTTTATTTAAAGGTTAAGTTCTCCCAATGCGCTTAAAAGCAGCGAATTGTTTCAGAGCATTATGCATTTAGTACAATACTTTCTCTACATTTCTCGTCGTTTGTTTTAAAGCTGGTACATAATTTTCCTAGCTTGTTTTGTTAGTCCATTGGAAACTGAAGTTTTAAATCTGGTTTTGTATAACTTTATTTCATGTTTTTTTTTATTTTTATATATTTTTTATAATAAGTTTAATTTTGACCCATACTGTTAAACTCATTACTCTTTTAGATTATTCAAAGAAGCGAAACTATAATGTGAATGATTTTGAAGAAAAATATTGTTCCCAGAAGAAGTTTTGAATATTCCAACAGGAAAATAATAAAATAAAACATGAAACATCCTCACGAAAAAAACATCAGAGGATGCCATCAAAGGAATCAGAGGAGTTTCATCCTCACAAAACATGAAATTCAGAGTTAAAATTTTGCAGAAAAAGGCGATTATGGAAATTTTGTCTACTAAAGTAAGCATCGGTACTTGAGTAACCATCGGTAAGTCACCATCGATAATGATAATACAACCTTTTCACTGTTGAGTCATAGGAGCATTGATGTTTCGTATAATTGCATTTTAAGCTGGTACCGAATTTACAAAACCAATTTCACAAAACAATGACTCACAACACTTTCGGATGAGAACATCACAAGTCAGTGCAATAAAATCTAAATTTAAAAGTCAATTCAGCAATTTATTACCCGTTCCGCTGTTCTGACCACTGCCACCGAGCTGAATCATTCCCACCGGCAATCCTTCACCCCGCAACTATCCGAGAACGGTGGCTTAAATTTAATCAATTTAAGCGGCTCAACCGTCCCAAAATTCCCCGGGACAACTGAACTTTAGCGTCAGCGTCGATCAATCAAAACAATTTCTGGACGAATTAACGCACCACAGCCGGTCGGAAGTGGGATACATGTTCAGCGAAATGTCAAACCCATTTCGGGCCGGCCCACGCTCCGTGCGGCTGTAAGAATTTGATCCTCCGCCATTGTGGTGGCTCTTTGTGCCACAGCTCCAATCAAATTCCTGCAGGAAGGAGTTTTTTTTTTGGTGGATAATTTTCGTACGAGTAAATCCTCGCAACAAACACACGGCAAAGGTGACAACGCGAGATGGGAGGCACCGGCTCAACAAAAGCAAACAAACACGCTCCCGGGCAGAACGTAAACAAAACAAGTTGTTTATAGACGAGCGAACCAGATTTTCACCCAACCGTCCTGCACGACGCAAATACCAAGGTCAATGCTTAATTTCAGGAGCAAGTGAACGGAACGGCGCTGCTGGAAAGGTAAATGACACACACTTGCGGGCAGCGTCAGTCGCGCAAGTCTTTGAACTTTAACGACGCCACCAGCGACGAACCCGAGCGATGAACATGAGATGTTATTGCTGGTGGATACGAACCCGCAAGGGACTGCGCGTGCCTTTATGACAGGAAGGAGAACATTTTTCATTCTGCCAACCATTGTTCTGACTGGGAGTTGAAGCTCTTGTCGAGGAGATCATTTCGACAGATTTCTGTGGCATGATTTGCAAAGTCTGATTCGCGTGCGAAGATTAACGCACGGTGATAGTATCGCGCCCGTTCTTGTTCTATTTTGGTATGTTCGGCGAAGAACTGGTTCGGAACACGATACGAAAATACTCAAACGTTGGTAACAAAGGGATGTAACATAAACCGACTATCTTAACATCCCATCGCAAGCGAACATTAACTTTTCGCGCGCTAGTTACCACATTTGGTTCGCTCAAACTAATCCTCCTATCTAATCCTTCCCCAACTCAATTTCGTTTCAGATGAACCTGTTTGCGTACGCGGCGTGTAGTGTGCTCGTGGTCCACCTTTTCGTCCTGCTGACAGCTGGCGAACACTTGGTCGAGTTTGTGTCGAATTACCAGCAGAATGCCGAGGTAAGCTGATCTGGACGGTGGAAGGAAGAAAAAAACTCGTCCGCTGTGGTGTAAATATCGCACGATGCGATACGAACTTCATATCAAACAATAATTAAGCTACAAGTTGTGCACCATTTACAACCCGCTGGCGTGGTCGATAGCGAGCCGGTTTTGGGAATGTGAAGACTTTTCCCTCCCCAGCAGCGTCATCCGAATCTGGCTGGTCGGGGTTTTGCTTAATCTCGAAACACACTGGATGCCTTATTGGCTACCCTTGCACGGGCGATAAATCAAACTGCGGTTGCATTCGTGTGCACTTGGGTACATGGAAAAATTGCTCAAGCAAACTCCAGCCACGTTCACGAAGGCGCCATTTCACGTTGGACAAATGTGGGTCTAAGAAATATAACAATTCTAATAATCATCCTCTAGCTCTGAATGTTTTTAAATCAGCAGAATAGAATTTTTGCTCACCAGATACATATGTATGCTTTATTTCAGAATAATGTAGGTTGGTCAAATTCATATTTGGAGTTCTAGGTCATTGAACTCTATCAAATAATTAAAATGAATCAAGTTACATACAAAATACCGAAAAAGTAGCATTTTATAATAAAGAGTTCATCTCGATAGACGAAAATGATTTGCACGGATGATGATACTTGATCAGTCTTTTACATTACAGTTTTCGTAGTAAAGATGTTCAGCATCCACCATTGAATAGTAGAATAAAATGAAGGACTTAACTAATATTACTTTATACTTTCCAAATAAGCATTCAAAAGATTGTAAGAGCAAAAATAATGGTCACTTTATGCTTCAAGTCTTCTACTAACAGAAAACCATACATTTATTTACCTAAAAGTTTAAGAAACTCGAATCAATCGAATCAAATTCAATGGTGGAAATGAACGTAATAGACTATTATCAGAACATTAAAAATTATAATTACAAATTACATATTAAAAATAAATTGAGATTTTTTATTAGAACGCGTTAAAAGCGTTTATACAATATTCCGATTTCAAGTTTGTCCTTCCCTCACCCACTGTGCAGCAATGCTTCGGCTACAGTTGCTGATCTTTTCGTCGAGAATTTACGACGCTTAAATTACTTTCAATTAGCGAAAGTGCACATATCACCCTGCCGAATCGCTGGCTAAAAACTCGTGGCACGTTTAGCAAAAGGAAAAGAAAAGCCTCCGTGCGAAGTAAATCACCCAAGATCGCACCTGCGGGCTCGAACTTTTCGAATGCGGTCAGAACCTGCCGGTGGCAGTCGACTGGCGTGCCTCGACTCGTTTGCGTGCCCGTCCTTTTGGAGCGGCGTGGGGAGTGCTTATTGAGCTAATAAGCCCTGCGCCTCCAGGCACTGCGGTAATCTGGAGGGCCTTTCGAGATCAGTAATTATGTTTCAATTAGGAAATGGAGTAGCTCATTACATCGTGCACGCGTGTGCGTTAGGTACGTTAAGCAAACTAGAGCAATTTTCTAAATGATCTATTTAACTCCTCTAGATTGACTACTCGTTTCGGTACTACATCGATCATCCTCCTTCCGGCGTGTCGCTCGATCACTGGGAGAATCGGAAGGGTGATCATGTGCACGGTGGCTACGGTGTCCTTGAACCGGGCGGATTCGTCCGGACGGTTCACTACGAGGTCGATGGCGATAGTGGGTTCCGTACCGTCATTAAAACGACGGCTCCAGGTTGGTTTCACGTTTTGAACATCTCTTCTTACAGATCATTTGTTGAGTAAACGTCTTTTTTCCGTTCTCCCTTTCTTCACAGGAAGCTCCCAGCAGTACAACATACACACCGGAGGAAGAAGAACGCCTCCACCGCAGCCACTCTGGAACACTAAACCGGTCGCCTTCGTGCAGGGCGTACATAAATCGTAGCCAAGCCCTTGGATGGGACGGAAAGGCGCACGCAATCGCCCGTGCGTCCCGAAACCGGTGTATCCCTTCTGTTACGTAACGAATGTGTTCCCACACGATGGTCGACGGTCCTGTCCACTCGCGTGACATCAGCCAATGCTAGGTGATAAGTTGTTTTGTTGTGTCGTGTTTACGTTTTTTCGTGCTAATAAAATAGTGCTTTATCAAAGCCCGAAACCGAGAGCCCTCAGGTTGCGTTTATTATGAATCGATTTTTAAATGCGCTTTAGCGATCTTACCGGATATCGGTTGTGGCCGAAGATTTTTGTCCAGCAACGATGATTTAAATTCGTAACCTATGATTATGCGTGAAAAAGGTGAAGGTCACATATGGTGATTTGTTGTTTCTAGCTTTGGCTATTTTTATAGTAACCTTGAAGAATATTTGACCGGTTGATCACTGTTAGGTGAGAGATGTTGAGTGAGAGATATATTTTTGTTCTAACACAGAAATATTATTTGAAGCGTTAGTCTACTTTAATGTTCAAAACTCTTTATTTATCAACCAATGCATAAAAAACATTTTTGAAAAAAAATCAGAAAATTCCAATGCACAAAATTGTCATTCGATATTATATACAATATTCAGAGCATATTGTCTTGACAGTGTACTATGCTCAAACACTAACAAAGCTGAATAAAAGCAAAGCCCGTTCCACCTCCTACTCCAACGAACGATTGAGAAACGATTTAGCGACGCTGAATAAAGAGCTTAATGATGATCCAGCAAAAACAACGTGATCCCTCACACACATTCCAACGCAGCTTCCCAAGCGATCAAGTCGGCAACACATTTTCGCACTGGTCACCGTACCCTTCAAGCCATCGCGAAACATCGATCGAAATACATTAAGTTCAAGGGCAAACCGGTAACCGAAACCGCACCAAAGGTTCAATCAACTGTGGTGCGCACGGGCTGGAGATGATCGATCGGCTGTACGAAACGAAAACAAAAGCAAAAAACACAGGCGAAACAAAAATGCAGCACCGTCATGCTCGGAGGGAGTCGGAATGAAAATGGACGATAAACGATCGCCCGCAGCATCGACGACCGGCACGGGGAGAGCTTTTTCATGCACTAAGCTTCGATCGTTGCAGGAGCTTTCGAAGCTTTATGCTGCCTTTTAGTACACTTTATGGCAAGCGATCGGTTGAAAGTTATACTCGAGTTAGAGCTTTCGATAGGATCGTTCCGCTAATGAGTGGTTTATGTTAAGGGTGTGCTTTACTGAGTTGAGTATAAATATCAAAACGAAATATTTTTCTATTTCGTGGAAATAAAATAACGAAAAAAAAACTGAATTCGTTGAATGATTTTTAGACAAAAAGACAACGTTTGAAACGGAGAACGTTTGGAGACCAGGCCATGTCATCTCGACGTGCTCAACCGTGAGCAGGCCAGTGAAGAAGAAGAAAAAGAAACAAAAGATATGAAAATACATGGTAAATAATTATCTCTACGACGTTTTGCTTGCCTTCTTTATTTCTTAAATAATCGTTATGTTGAAGCTTTAGTGTATGGTTGTAGAACATATCAAAATTAAGTAAACATAACACATTTCTGATTTCAATTCAGTTGCATTACGAGCAACATAAAGAGTAATAATTAATTGGACGTAAAATACTTGAAATAAAGTGAAAATATGACTATTTAGGACTTTTATTTCGTGAAACAATTCTATTATTGCATTCCTAAAACCGTTTCGGTCATATTGAGAAGAAACATACATTCCTGAGTTTTGGGAAAGCTATCAAAAAATGGGCTTAAAATTATGAAATAAATAAAATGAAATAAAAATGAAATAAATTTATAATGAAATTATAAAATTATGTATTACTACAAAACAGCATCCAGTTCAATAGTTATAAACGATTGTTCGATTTCAATATAATCGAATTTTAGAGCAAACTTTGAAAATACTTTAACGATTTAGTGTAAAAATGGAATGTAAAGATTTTTTTAATTTACCTTAGTCAGAATCCTCAAGGTTTTCAATCATAAATTGCCATATCTATTATCATAGTTGCTCGTTCTGTCATCTAATCTGTTAAAATTACATCGTAGTCAGTTATTTTTCAGTTTTATAAAATTAAACGTAACGATGTTTGAAGAACTGAACAAATAAAATGAAATAAATTAAGCAAATAAATGTTGTTGTCTATTGCGTACCAACCATTTTCCGTATAACGCACATCGAATCGATCTAACAAGATGCACCACAACACATTCCGCCTAATCAAAACACAATGTCGTTGCGGTGGTGTCACATAATGCATTATTTCAACCCGAATTAGTAGCCAATTCAATTGGGAAGCACCGTTGCGCAATGCGCACCCCGTCCGAGATCGGTCCCGGCCATCCAGGTCCGGTTTTATTGTTGTTCATCTTCGGGGAAAAACAATCCTCGTCACGAGCCGCTCGAACCGGGCGCTGATATAAGAAAAGTGTTGCTCGCGAGCGCAAGAGCGCAACCAGCCGTCAACGAGGAAAAAACTCTCACTCTCATTAATCACAAACAAACAAATGTTGTACCGGCGCCAATCTCCAGCCGGGCCTCTCGACGCTCGTCGAGAGCTTACACACCAGCCAGCGGCCCACGAGCAAACGTGCTGAACAAAACTGCGATCGTGGGGCCGCAGCCGCCGGAGTGAGAAGCAGCGTACCATAATAGCAACAGAAGAGTGGAGCAAGCGGCAAAAACAGGGGCACGAGTGGAGCGAAAAAGAAAACTAATAGCACCGAACCGCCCGCAATACTCCCCAACAACAGCAGCAGCGGCGAATTCAAGTTCAACATAATTTTCTTCACTTTCAGCTTCATTCGCGCACGCTTATTGCATCAATCCAGTGAAGGCTCCAGTTTTTTTTGCTGTTGCTCTTGTTGTTGCCTTTCCTCCCTCAGTGGAGTAGGCTTCACCCGGCGCAGAAGTAGGTCAGTCGTTCTGCACCGCCGTTGGTTCGGCCACTCGAAGATCGGCTGCTCGGCTCGCGGTAGCACACCGCATCAGGCACGCGTTTGCTCACGATTTGTTTCCGCGAATTAAATTAACTCGGCTCATTGAGTGCGCAGTAGCTAGCGAAGCGGGTTATGCTAAATATGCACAGCTTTTGCGGATGCCGACGACCGCCCGGGAGGGTAAGAAAATAAGAAACTGAGTATGCGTCAAGTTTAATGAGCAAAGTTCAATTAAGTTACATAGGAAACAAACCGAAAATAAATTTGCATATTTCAGAATTAGATGAATTTGAAGGATTGGAAGAATTGGAAGAGATGATTTCATCTATTTCAAAGAGTGGTATCAAATTTGGCTACGAAATTCAAGGTCATTGAAATTTTTTGAATTTTGTACAAATTTTTAAACAAAAATATGTCTTGTAAACAACGAATAGTCCTATACAGTCGTAAAATTATTAAGCAATAACGACAACGACAATTATAAAGCATTATTGTTCATAGTTAAATATTAGTGTGATAGAATTTATAAAAATGTTCAACAATTGAGGAAAATAATGATTAATGTATTAAACATTTCAGTCTTTTATTTGTTGGAACTGTATTAAAAAAATGAAATATTTTAAAAACACAAATTTACATTAAAATATCTATTTGCTGGCAATATAGACCATTTCATTTCGAGTTAACGAAAGGTGAGATAGCATGTAAGTGAATTGACAAAAACATGAAATTAAAAAACAAAAACAAAAACATAAAAAATATCAATAATCTGCAGCACATGTTACCATTTTCAAGATTTTTTTTTTCTGACGTAATACACCACTTTGATCTCAACTTAACGCATTTACTTGGTTTATGATCTTTGAATTCGATAGAAAATCTATGGTTGGAGAAATTTTCTTAAGCATTGTTTTCCTTCTGTTTTTACTGTTTTAATTGCATGTGAATGTTCTGAAATTTCAATTTTAAATTCAATTAAGATCTAAGTGCTTCAATATGTTGATGTTACAATGTTTACATATATAAATAATCCTAGGTGGTAGAGAAACATAAGCGATTAGTTAGGTTATTCATGAGTAAAAGTAAATTTTGTTAACTCTTGTTGTTATTTGCTTGCCTAAAACTTGTTCTTGTTCAATATTAAATCGTGATATTTGGAATATAAAGCAAAATATTGTTATTTAAATATTATTTTTTTTAAATGTAATGTCCAGATTAGTAGTAAATATCGATTAAAAATTATATCAGTAGCTTATTAGTCTGACGAATTAAATATAACAAACGCAGTAAAATTGATTTTCAATCCATTCCCTTTTCAATTAGGTGTTTGAAGCTGTAATCATAAAAGTGTTCCAAATTGACCCAATGAAAACTATGCTTGCAACCCTTGATTCACCATGAAAAAAAGACCAAACGCATTCCACAATCCATAAACGTTCCACTGGCGCGCATCCCTTTCGATGCCGAAGTAGGTCCCATTCGTGCGTGCGTTTCATCAGATGCTTAACGAAAAAAAAAAGATAATAACCTTACCAATACGCAATGCCACACGCACAGCCACACGCCCTGCTTAGCTCCCAAATTGATCCGATTGAATCGAACTCGCACGATCGCATTACCCTACGCAACGCAGCACACCGTTCCCTCACCGTTTGGTTGGAGCGAACGAGGGAGAAAAAAATCAATTTGATGAAATTTTTAATTGCACGCTCGATCACATCAACCACCGTCATTATCATACGCGCCCGTCCAATAAACAGTTATTAAAATGTCATCTGCTTGTGGAAAACGACTCCAAAAACGCATCCGAATCGCGACTCACCCCCGGTGTTTGCTCTCCTCGAGCAGCCAGCATTCGTAACGAAATAAAGCGATCAATCAGCCCGCAACCGATGCAGCAGCAGCAGCAGCAGCAATTAAGGCCTTTTTTACGATTGATCCATAACACGGAACAGCCCTTGCCCAATGCTGCAGGGCGCCTGTCGTACGCTGTGTGGCGTGTGGCAATAGAAAACCATCGCTTTTGCTGCGCAGAACCACGAAACCACGTGCTCCCCCGGGTGTCACACGTGCGCATACAGGGATGCCTCCTGCTCGTTGCTGGTCGCGGATGATGGTTCGCTTTGCGGGCGAAATAAAATGTTGAACATAAGAGACAAAAAATCCACCCCACAACAACACACAATACTGACATCGAAAACGACCGACACAGTGGCCCAGTGGCCCCGAAAAGGAGAGCATAAAACATCGCCGAAGAGTGTGTTTTTTCACTCTCTCCACGTCTTCAATCACGGCGGCATACCGAAGCCCCGAAGCCCCGAAGGGAATGCAGCATATTTTTCATGATTTGTTGGCGTTTTTCTTTACTCCTTCACCTAGACTCCCTTTTCGCCTTTTGTCATGTTACGCTAATCGAGCAGCATCGAGCAGCGACGCAAAAGCCACCCCCTTACAACCTCCCCCACAAAGCACACACACACACACACACGCCTGCCCGCACCGGCTGAACCCATTTCGATAAGTACCCGTATTTACCCGACCCGGCCGTAGCTGGCGAGCTGCCGGAATGCTCACATGCTCTTAACCCGATTGCCACACGATCGGCCCGGTAAGTTTGGTCAATTTTCCTGCCCACGGCGCGACCAGGGTTTTGTGGGTATGTGTGGCCGGTTCGGTTCTTGCGATGACAAAGTGGTTCCAGCGGTGCAAGGGATAAATTTGAGCCTCACACAATGTTCACCGTTGGCAAATGTAATCGCCGCAGGTGTTGGAATGGAAAATTGCGAGAGTATCTCGCGTGTGTGTGTGTGTTTTTTTTTATTGTTTCGTTCCCTTTTACCGAACTGCACCGTAATGCGCTGTAATGTAAACAAGCAATCTTTCACTCGGGGCAATCGAAACAAGACGCCTTATCGTTACGCACGACGATAACGCGCATCCATGCAAATCGTATCTTGCTGCTGCAATATAGCAGCGGAAAATGCACGGTAAAAGACATTGTTAAGGGTTATTGGAAACAAAACTCAAGCTTGGCTTTGAGTAATGAAACCGTTTTGTAATCAGCATGCATCCATGCTGGAAATGGAAAACAATCAACACACGTAGTAGGTTATGAAAATGAATAGTTTCATCTTAAATAGTTGAAAACTTGATTGTATGCGTGTTTGATTGTTTTTGTTCATTTTGTTTTATTTGAATGGTGCTATGTATGTACCAAGGTCATTTCCAGTGTATAAAACTCGACATCCTAGGCTACACAAAAGACTAATTTATTATCGCTCTTAACTATTAGTTTTGAACTATTGGTTACAAATTCATATCGATATCAATATATTTTGTCAGAGTGATATCTTAGAAAGAAGAAACACCACTCATCTTCTCACAACATCTTTTCATATCTCCATTGAGGAACCAGGAAAATACAGGAACTGATCAATTTTCTTTCAAAATTTTAATACCATACCAGCGGTCAAAATTTGTGTCCTATATAAAAGAAAACACTTTCCTACTTGCAGTAGTATAGTGCAGTAGTGCAGTTGATATCCATTAGAGTAACATTTCAAATCTAATGACAACATCGCCTCTAATGACAACATCGAAAGACACTCCCAAGCAACCAGGATCCATATAGTAAAACAAAGGAGCTACAATACCCAAATCGAAAATTCCTCAACAGCAAAAATCACCGTTGGCAAATGAAAACTATAAGATGTGAAAACTACAATTGTGAGTTGTCTAGACAACAATATTTGAGTTGTTATAAAGGCTGTGTGACTTCAAGCTTTAAATCTTTAATAGAGTATATTCAATCTCCAATCTTCTACCGTGACTTGGAGGTGGAAACTTCAGGGACCATTTTCTACAAGTCAAAAGAGATCCTTTCATGCTCTGATGACATAGACATCATTGTTTTACGGCTCTCCTATGTGGCGGATGCCTGTCAAAAGATTGAACAGGCGGCAGATAACCTCGGTCTGCAGGTGAATGAGGCAAAAACCATGTTGATGG
>KB672902.1:2098456-2109454 GCA_000349145.1 Anopheles dirus | reverse complement strand
ACCACGCCCACCCGAAGTACAAGTTCGAGTACGGCGTCAAGGATCCCCATACCGGTGACCACAAGACCCAGTGGGAAGTACGTGATGGAGATGTCGTCAAGGGAGCCTACACGCTGCACGAAGCCGATGGAACTGAGCGAGTAGTCGAATACAAATCGGACGGACACAATGGTTTTGAGGCCAATGTCAAGAATGTTGGACATGCTCATCACCCGCAGGTCTACGGAGGACATTCTGCCCATGGACATGGACACCACGACTACTCTCACGGCCCTGGAGCCAGCTACACTAACGTTGACAAACACTACTGAGAAGGGACAACCAGGCAATGGAACACTCACTGCAGAAACTGCTAAAATGTCACGCCAAAGAACAAGTTGTTGTTAAAATTTGTTAAAATCGTACCCACTCGCATCTATTGCGCTAATTGACGAATTATGCTCCCAACTGTTGCTGCACTTCTATATACTCTCATAACTCCACTCATTTGTTACATTTTCATTAAATAAATGCATTGAAAAATTCAAGATAGATTGTTTTTCAACTCTTCAATTAAGGTAATAATTCCGAAACCTTAATAATATAGAAAACCTTGGTTGTATAGGTTGTATTTTTTTAAACTGGTTCAACTAAGAATGAGCTTGGTTTTGTTCAAAATGTATGTTTCAGTTGGTGATAATTGGATAGTCGTAATTCATGATGTCCGTAAAAGTTTAGTGCGCATATTCTGCAACAATATATCATTTAAGTAATTTCCTATCTCATTGAGACAAGTAAAGACCACAAAGCGACTGTGGAACGAGTTATAAAGAAAAAAAAATTAAGTTTTCAGTTAATACTTGAAAAAACGCAATTTAAATCTACAAAACTTGAAGACAACCAAACGACAGGAATACGTATCAATGAAACAATAAATTTATACTACCAGACCTTTTATTCACATCGTAAAGTAACAAAGACGATTGCATTGAATTTAGAGTGGATATAAACATAGTAAAAATGAACTATGTGATCTGGATAGCTTCAACTCCTGCTGTTTGAATAATCTTTTACTTCAGCATATGACAGCGGTTGCCATCAACGACCACGATTTGATATTCAGTCAAGATCGGGCTAGCGACAGGATAAAAGCAATACAACAAAAGTGTTAGCACTCTATCAACACAATGCGCCTCCTTAATAATTTACATTTTCCCACTATTACCTTATCTTACTATCTTATTATCCTGTACAGTATGACATCGATGTAGACGAACCAGTGGACAAATTTATATTTTGTTTCCTTTCTTCAGCATTAAAGATCTTAACACCTAAAAGCAATTTC
Organism: Anopheles dirus; assembly: GCA_000349145.1. Classification (NCBI taxonomy): domain Eukaryota; kingdom Metazoa; phylum Arthropoda; class Insecta; order Diptera; family Culicidae; genus Anopheles; species Anopheles dirus. Next base: position 2,108,130 of record KB672902.1, on the reverse strand, counting down.
TTTTGCTGTTGCGGGCTAGATGCTTGTGTTTGCAAAAAAAAGGTCAATAGAAATGGAATTTAAGTACCAACAAAATATATAGATACACTGCGCTATGAACGCATTTGCTTTCTACCCCGAACCAGATAGTATTGAAAACAAAACAGTACCAAAGCAGATCGTATTGATAATAAAGCAGTGCTAAAATCATAAATAAATTTAAAACTTGAAAACAACTAATGTTATGTTTTTAAAATGATTTCCATTCAGTTTATTCTAACACATTTGAATTTGGCTGTCTTTGGGATCTGACGTTCAGTAGATAGCTTAGTAGTGCTTGTCGACATTGACGTAGCTGGCACCCGAGTGTCCATGGTGGACATGATGCTCCGGGACGTGCACTGGAGCATGAGCAGGAGCATGCACCGGGACATGGACTGGAGCGAGCACCGGATGGCTGGCGTAGTTCTGTGGGTGATGGGCATGTCCGACCTTCTTCACTTCAGCCTCGAAGCCGTTGTGGCCGTCCGACTTGTACTCGACCACACGCTCAGTTCCATCGGCTTCGTGCAGCGTGTAGGCTCCCTTGACGACATCTCCATCACGAACTTCCCACTGGGTCTTGTGGTCACCGGTGTGGGGATCCTTGACGCCGTACTCGAACTTGTACTTCGGGTGAGCGTGGTGTTCCTTGTGCTCATGCTCTCCATGGTACTGGGCCGAGGCAACGATGGCCAGGCAGGCAAGCAGGGCAAGAACCTGAAGTTGATTGCAGAATATTGCAAATGTTGATTCAAACCATTACTGTTTACACTGAAGCCCCGAATTGCGTACCTTGAACATGTTGGATATGTTGAACAGATGGATGTGTGTTCACTGCGAGAAAACTGAAGATGAACTGATGATTATTTCGGTGCTGCACACGATGTTTTATACCTCACACTCAGGGACTCGTGAACGAGACTCGTCTGCATTGCTTTTCTGCCAGTAATTATCATGCATTCACGCCTACGCATGTTTCATTGCTGGGGCAATGAGCAATTTTATTTCTCAATATGAACCACAGCATATTGAAACAATAAGTAATCCAGCTTCAACAGAATCGGTCAATTTTGATATTCGTGAACAAATCATTCAAAGATGGAAGTATGTCTGTTCGACAAGGAAAACGGTAAATACATCTAGAAAAAAATTGAAATAAAGTACTCAGGACTTACTATCCAGACTATCGATAACAACTGACTAATCGATAACAATGAGACCCAGAAATGGCAGGATTGGACCTAGTTGATATTGTTATGCCAAGGAATAATAAAAACTCGATTAGCTATAAACTGGTATAAAGCTACAGCATATTGAAACAATAAGTAATTGTTCATTCCAACGGAATATGAGGGTCTATGATCATAACAATTAAAAAACTGCAATGGCACTGCATCATTAAGCATCAACGCATGGTGATGATTCATACAAAGTGGGAGGTGCATATTGCGCAAATACCGAAAATGCCAAAAATACTTCGCGCTACGGACTGCAACTGATGAAACAAACCAAGCGAAGACGAGTTGCAACGCAGTGCGATATTGGCATGAAACGGTAGGTATAAAACATCGTGTGCAGCACCGAAATAATCATCAGTTCATCTCCAGTTTTCTCTCAGTGAACACATATTCATCTGTTCAACATATTCAAAATGTTCAAGGTATGCAACTTGGGGTTTCAGTGTAAACGGTAATGTTTTGAATTAACATTCGCAATATTCTACAACCAACTTCAGGTTCTTGCCCTGCTTGCCTGCCTGGCCATCGTTGCCTCGGCCCAGTACCATGGAGAGCATGAGCACAAGGAGCACCACGCCCACCCGAAGTACAAGTTCGAGTACGGCGTCAAGGATCCCCACACCGGTGATCATAAGACCCAGTGGGAAGTTCGTGATGGAGATGTCGTCAAGGGAGCGTACACGCTGCACGAAGCCGATGGAACTGAGCGCGTGGTCGAGTACAAGTCGGACGGCCACAACGGATTCGAGGCTGAAGTGAAGAAGGTCGGACATGCCCATCACCCACAGAACTACGCCAGCCATCCGGTGCACGCTCCAGTCCATGTCCCGGTGCATGCTCCTGCTCATGCTCCAGTGCACGTCCCGGAGCATCATGTCCACCATGGACACTCGGGTGCCAGCTACGTCAATGTCGACAAGCACTACTAAACTACCCCCTGATCTGCAGAATACCTCAACAGCCAAATTCAAATGTGATAAAATAAAGAAATATCTGCAAATAGTCCATTCTAAACATTGCATTACTGGAATTTATTTTTCTTGTCAGAATAGTTGTATGGGATTAAGATTCTATTATCTATACGATTTAACATGCTATTCATTAGGAAAACACTGCCTTATAACATTAACAATTGTAATTTTTTCATAAGTAACTAAGCACGAGTTGTCTGTTCAATCGTCGGAAACAGATTCATCTTTTTATTTCTTGATTTCTTGACATCTTGACGTTTTGACGTTTGACATTTATCAAAGTACTTACAGTCTACGTGAGCATATACAAACCAAGATTCGTAAATGATATTTGTGATTTTAGGATTCTACACAATCAAACTATCATTTCATAAATAGAGACCAAAAATTGGTCTATGATTAATTGTTTTTCGTCTGTCTTCAAATAAACATCAACTGAAGTCATTGAATGAATAATGTAATACTATTAGTCAGCTGAGTTGTATTCATTGTAAGATCAAAAATCTCCAACATTGGATTGCTTCTTATAACTGTTTTTTAACATATCTTCGTTGTATATTGATTTTGTTCACGAATTTAGCGTTTGATTTCCATTTGCTTATTAAAACCTTATACAAAGCTTTACTGTAATTGCAGAGAAAGCCCTATAAATTTAAATATTTTTGAGAACATGCTGTGAAGTATTTGATATGATATTGAATGATATTTATATGAGATGATATTGATGTCAATAATTTTAATCATTAACTTAAGCTTGCTTGGAAGAGTATCCAAAAACGTTGGAAAATAAACTAAGTAATCACAATCAATGAGTGTACATTGTGAACAGTGAACGCCTAAAATAATATGTTTTATATCAAACTTAGTGGTAGGAGTTTAGTCAGATTGTTATTGTTCATATAAAAAACAATGAGAACGAACTAACTTCAATCAGCAATCAGATATTAGGTTTCTTCCTGCCACGATGGTATGAATAAGAATAGTATAAAGACGTAGTACACCAAAAGATGATCGCGAATGGCGTTACGTCAAAAAAGAGGAAGATGAGTTTTTAAAATGTTTGTGCACATGGAGTATCGTCTCCCCCTAGCCAGGATTGGCTATCCGGTAATAGTGAAATAAATGTATTAAACCGTTACACAAGGAGCATGACCGTGAGAGTAACTGCAGCAAGAAGGAGAAATGTAATAAGCAGAATATAATTATTTAATCATAACACTCGTCAAGAATTGAAATTTCAACAATTATGTTTTTATTCGTTTTTTGTCCAACACAACAACATTTTCCGAATTCATATCATCCATTCCAAACGCAGGGGTCTTAGTAATGCTTGGTGTAGCTCGCTCCTGATCCGTGAGCGTAGTCATGATGTCCATGTCCTCCGTAGACCTGCGGGTGATGAGCATGTCCAACGTTCTTGACATTGGCCTCGAAACCGTTGTGGCCGTCCGACTTGTACTCGACCACGCGCTCAGTTCCATCGGCTTCGTGCAGCGTGTAGGCTCCCTTGACGACATCTCCATCACGTACTTCCCACTGGGTCTTGTGGTCACCGGTATGGGGATCCTTGACGCCGTACTCGAACTTGTACTTCGGGTGGGCGTGGTGTTCCTTGTGCTCGTACTCTCCATGATACTGGGCCGAGGCAACGATGGCCAGGCAGGCAAGCAGAGCTAGAACCTAGAGAAGAACGAGATTAATTTGTTCAGAACGTTTGAAAGATTCAATAAGCAAACAGGACCATCGTACCTTGAACATTCTGAGTTGTAGGGAGTTGTATTGACAAGCTGCTGGCAGAAGATGAACTGATGAATATTTCGGACCTGAAGTGATGCTTTATACCTAGTACTCAGGGCCATCCGCTTTGGGTACGTCTTCTTCGGGTGAATTTCAAAATTAGCATTCTCAAGAACGCGGTGAAGATATTACATGTTCACACCTTTTGCTGTACTGCATGTGGTGAAAATAGCTACGTGAGAGTTTTCCACCCCGTCTGCCCCATCAAACCCCCGAAGGAGGGCATTTTGGGCATCAGCTCTGGTGCAAGAGCGCTGCGCTGCACCGACACAGAAATTTCCATGCATGCGCGGGGTAGAATGTTCATGCGAACGCCACAATGAACGCAACGAGAGAAGGTTCAATTTTCCAATGATCATTTTCTGACCTGTGCGGGTGGCACAGCTGTCAAACGGCTGCCGGCCACCCCGGGGCCAGCTGTCAGATCAAAATGGATCACAAAATAATTGCTGGCCGTGCGGGTGCGCGCTCGCGCCACTGATTGAATTTAATGGCATTATGTGCAATCGACCCCGGGTGGATGGGTGGCAGGGTGGAATGGACGGCCGCAGGAATAGAAATGCCGGCAGGGGGACATGCGGATGGTAAAAAGAAACCCCCGGCAGCCGAGCCGTCGCTTTGGCCAGTAAAAACAAACAGCGAGAACATAACACGGGCGCATACATTTCCCTCGCACAAACCGTGCGCGCAGCCATAAGCGGGCTGCGCGAAACTCCTGGTACACCCCCTTGGCGTATGTTTTTTTTTGTTGTTTTTTCGGTGTGCGTGCGCGAGGAAAATGTGGGCCATGCACGGACGGGGGCCCCGGCCTGCTGACCACTGGACGCTGTCGCCGTGTACCAGAAGCGGTCGGTCGAACACCCACCCGATGTTCGTTCGGGTCCATCCTCCCTCGGCTGGATGGCCCGGTCCCCACCACGACGTCACCAACGCCGCACACACACGCCGGTGCATGATGTTATAACAATCGAGCGTTATGCTGCACGTACAATTCGGCGGGGGTTTGCTTGTGCTTTTCGCGGCGCCCGCGCTACCGTGAAGCGCTTCTCCGCGGGCGAGTGCGAGAGTGGGAGCTGCGCAGCAGGGACAGGTGAGTCGGCGCGGTCGGCGTATAAATAGGCTGGTCGGCGTGACGGTAAGGTATCAGTTTCACATTAGCCTTCCCATCGTCTACATTCAACAACAACCAATTAGCAGCAAAAATGTTCAAAGTAAGTTGCGTCGGAGGATCCCACAGGACGCGAGGGACACTGGTTCTAATCGCATCGCCTACTTTTCTTCTCGCCAGATCATCGCTATCGTTGCCTGTCTGGCCGTGGTTGCTTCCGCCCAGTACTACGGAGGAGAGCACGGTCTCAGCGGATACGGCCAGCACCACGAGGAGCACAAGGACTACTACGCGTACCCGAAGTACAAGTTCGAGTACGGAGTGAAGGACCCCCACACCGGTGACCACAAGAGCCAGTGGGAAGTGCGTGATGGAGATGTCGTCAAGGGACAGTACTCGCTGCACGAAGCCGACGGTACGGAGCGTGTGGTCGAGTACAAGTCGGACAAGCACAGCGGCTTCGAAGCCGTCGTCAAGAAGGTCGGCCATGCCCATCACCCGCAGGTGTACGGTGGACACCACTACTAGGAACCCCACTCCAGTTGTGCTCCTTTCCCGGGGAAGGAGCATTAGTGCAATGTCCTATCCGCTGCGTCTGGCCTACGTTAGAGCTGGAGCATTTTTTCCTACCCCGAATGTGATATCTTAACAGAAGCTGGAGAAAGCTGAACAGAAATGAAAACAGAAACACACTCACAAAATAAAACACTGAAAACATTATTAAAAAAGATTTATTTTGCTTTTCTTTTACGTTCGGACAACTGACTGCTCGTAACAGCTGTCATTGTACTTCTTAGTACTATTTACGCCTAAAAGTATGCAATGTTGGCTACAATACGCTTTATTGGAACCTTTATACGCTTATTGGAACCTTTACACCGCTGTCTTTGCTTATCTGTAAACTTGATCCTTAAAGTTGCTCACAAAAAAATATGTTTTTCAATGATTTTTGGTGTTATAAAATGCTGCTTCGGTTAAGCAAAAACTCATAATTATCATGTCTTCTCATCAATAATATATTGAATTACCATTTAATTTTCCATTTTTTATTTCTTCTGACAATTAATATAAACTTGATCACATAAAACAATACAACACATTAAACATAAAACAAAGCAAAACAAATGTTTAGGATCAGTAGTTTTACTGAACAAGAGTAACTAAATACCTAGTATAATAGGAAATCAATCACTGTGGGAAAGCCCACTGCGAAAAACCATCAATCATCATGTCATAACACGACAAGAAGCAACAATACAGTTGCGGTAGTAGAATATGTTCAGTAAACCCGTAACACAACAGGCATGACCGCGAAGATCTCTACGCCAAGCGAAAGAAGCTACCTTATGTTTTCTCGTATCCTATTTTTTATTAGTATATTTGTGTATTAATCTACATGTCCATCTATTTATTACATTTAATATTTTTTTTACAAATCTCATTATACAAGACATATCACGACAAAAAATCACCATTATCGAAACGTGTACAACGAGGAACCGAAGTTTTCGTTAACTGATTAGCTATTTAGCTAAACCGATAATGATGGCAGTCATCTATCGCGCCGTTAAGATGATATGCACATGTTCCGATGCCTGAATATCAAAGGAAAAGCATACGACATATATATTTGTTTATAGTTAATGGTAAAAAATAATATTTTTCTTCATATCATGTTCAAGTGTTAACCAAATCTTTTGAGTTATGCCCATTGATAGAGCATTATGACTATTTCATATGTGTTTCTGTTGTTATTAGATGATTATTACTTAATGATCAGTTCTAAACCACTCTATGTTTTTATGCATGTTTGGAAAAATGCATTTTTTTCTTATTTTTTTTGCAAATTTAACAACTACACGATTGTTTACAGATTATTCAATCCTAAAGTACATTTTCCAGCAAAACGTTATATCACGTACAAAACAAATACTGCTTCAAAGCAAGACCTGACACACCCCCGTTGCTGCTCGATGAACAAACAGGCCTGCAATATTCCTATCTCTGCCCGAAGCGTACAGCCAAGCACGTCATCAATCGACGACAAACTCAACTTAACACAGCCAGCAGCGCATCGTAAACAAAACAACAACATAAAAATCATAACACTTCATCTCATTTGCGCGGAATTCATATCTGTCAAGCGGGTTCGCTTACATAAAAACCCGAACACACATACACACACAGATGCATGCGTACGTACCTTCCCCATCCGCCTATGTAATCAGCATTCAAAAGCAAATTAACGTTTTTCATAATTACTTCTTCAAGCACTGGGAACAGGGTGCGTTAAATGTCTAGATGCTAAATTGTTGAATACAAATTCCACTATAAAATTGCAATGGAAAGATACAACTTGTTGTTTAAAAATGTATGTAGTATACTCACAACTAATACTAAGATTAACGGTCGATCTAGGAAAGCAAACGGCATGAAATTTAATATATTTTCCTGAATGAATGGTGTGTGAACCTCCTCTAATTCAGACGGAAGGGAAAACATCTCAAGGTTAAAACCGGAATGGCGGGGAAAAGACATGCAACAGCATATGAGTGGGAACATATGGCGACTGAGCGCTATTTAAGCAAAGACCGGTAACCGCATCAACACAGTCACAAACCACTCTCATTCAGCACCGCAGTTCAGTTCAGTGATCATAAGAAACCAAAGAAATCTCCCAACATAATGAAGCTCACGATCGCTGCTCTCGCCCTGCTGGCCGTCGCCGTTGCTGCTGGAGAATACGATCATCACGATTACCATTCGCATCCGAGCTACAAGTTCGAGTATGGAGTGAAGGATCCCCACACCGGAGACCACAAGAGCCAGTGGGAACATCGGGATGGAGATGTCGTCAAGGGAGCCTACACTCTGCACGAGGCTGATGGAACTGAGCGTGTGGTCGAGTACTCGTCGGACAAGCACAACGGCTTCCAGGCTCATGTGAAGCGAGTTGGTCATGCTCATCATCCGGAAGTCTATGGACACCATGAGGCTGGGTACTCGCACGGACACGGACATGGACACGCCAGCAGCTATGCCAACGGAAACCTCCATCAGTACCATCATTAAGGAGCGTCTGTGATTGTTCTATTCCTTGTGCCTGTGATTTGAATTGAATAAAATTGAGCTTTATTGAAAATTGATATGATGTTGATTATTACGACGCGTGATGATATTATTTTCATAAATATGGCGCCCCAATTGTGCTCATGAAATGCGTTAATCAAAAACTAAATTTCTGATATTTTCGAAACATAAATTGATATTCACTCACAATTAAATTCAAAGACATTCTTTTCTAGATTATAGTTTTTTCAGCAACGATGATAAGCTGCATAAATCTATTATTTAATTTGCATGTGGATGTCTTTGATTACTTATTAGTTTTTTTTATTCATTCATCAAAACGCCTAGTTCTAATAGTCCTATAATAGTACTATAATATGATAGTTTACAATTCCATGAATGTATGCTAGATTTTTTCATCGCATGTAATTTACCGCAGTATTTTATTTTTATTTACATGTCCTTTCACAGCAAACTGATCCCTCAATTGAACAATACAAAACATGAAGTAATATTCCACATTTTAGAAAGAAACATTCGCAACAAATGATCATCAGTTCAGTATTCGACATTGGATGACATATGTTTAATATACGTGCAGACTAATTTCAACATGTATTTCATGACACAAAGTGTTTTACTCTAGTGCTGTAAGTGATTTTTCAAACGATTGACAAAAAACCTTTGTGTAATATAATTTTATTAATATTCTAGTTTTGAGTAGTATTGGATCATAGATTCGTCAGAGCATCTTAAAGGCTTAACATCTGAATGTTAGGTTAATAATGTATGATACTTACAATAAAAAAAACTGATGAATCTATTGAACGTAGATTCATTCAAATACCCACAATCAGACAACCTAACAATTCAACGATAGTTAAGTTTAAAATAAAATAAAAACAGCATATATTAATTAAAAATCTACAAAAAACCTATGGAAAACTTATGAAAAACTTATGGAAAACATATTATACTCATGAAAAATTTAAATTAAGTAAAATTACCCAAAAACGGTCAACATTCAACGATTTCTAACAAATTTTCCCAGATTCGAGAGAAAAAGTATGTAAAATGTAAACCATAGACAAATACATTTTAAAACGGTCGACTTTCAAAAGCCAACATTCTCTTCTATAGGGTTGCACAGCTGTCACGCGAAGTCGGTCCAAAACTTGCCAAATATTGCATGCATAGAAATCACCCGTTCGTATGTGCCCTACTCCTTCCGCAACATATTTAAGCTCGCATGTTCACTGCAAATGCCAACAGTCGATCAACAACCATAGTTCAACCAACAACTAGCCAATTCAACAACCAAAGAAACCTTCCAAAAATGATGAAGCTCACGATTGCTGCCCTCGCCCTGCTGGCCGTCACCGTTGCTGCTGGAGAATACGATCATCACGATTACCATTCCCATCCGAGTTACAAGTTCGAGTATGGAGTGAAGGATCCCCACACCGGAGA
>KB672902.1:2073063-2085667 GCA_000349145.1 Anopheles dirus | reverse complement strand
GAACAATTACCATAAATTTTCTCAGTTTTCAATGATTTTGATACTTTTATAGGTCACGCACCCAAGTGATTCAAGCTTATATTCAAGTACATACATATTTCTATAAAAAAAAATATAAAAACCACGATGCATTTTTTCTGTTTATATGATTTTTCTATTGGCAAAGTATACCCGTAAATTTTCTGGTTAACAGGCTATTTATCTAAGACAGGCAGCACGTAGCTTAGAGTTTTTATTTATTTTTATTATGTGATTCAGTCCAATGTAGAACGTTTGCTCGCAACATCATGGATGGTGGATGTAATGGTAAAAGAATTACTAATGGTTCGATACAAGTTTATAATGTAAACAGCATATTAAGTATTTATCAAAACTTTATTTTCTTTTCTATGTCAGCATAACCTTAAAAATGGTTAACTTATAGAAAATCGAAATGAAAAATTCCTTACGGTGATGAGGTAGTGCTGTCGGTCTCCTCAACTTCATCGCCTACTACAACCACATAGTGACTGTGATGGTTGCTCAAATAAGTCTAGTAAGCTGTAATACGGAAGGCATAACTACGTAGGTTGTAACGACAAAGACCAAAAAGTACGAGGAAGAAACAAATGCAAGTGCTTCAACAATAAGCTAAGAAAAAGTACACTATTGTTTTTTTACGGAACTAAATCAAACAACGTTTTAAGCCAATACTCAATCAAAACTAAAGAAGTACATGAAAAAAAGAATGGAAAACGGTTATTATAATCTACGTTAACTATTATGATATTTTTCATGACTTTTGAAGTGAAAACAAATTTAATAGTGAGTTTACGATGCATTAAAGTCAGTGATACGCAAAGGAACACTCACATGATCAAATTCGAAACACTACATAAAAATTAATTTAGAATAACAGAAAAAAAGAAAATAAAACTGAGTTGGTTATTACAACGTTATTGTCAAAAAACTGAAATTTTTTAGTACTATTCAATTTTATTCATCTTCAAATCACAGGAACGAATAATGAAACAGATGCTTCTTAATGATGATGCTGGTACAGGTTGCCGTTGGCATAGCTGCTTCCATGTCCATGACCGTGTCCGTGCGAGTGTCCAGCCTCATGGTGTCCATAGACTTCTGGATGGTGAGCATGACCCACACGCTTCACATGAGCCTGGAATCCGTTATGCTTGTCCGACGAGTACTCGACCACTCGCTCGGTTCCATCGGCCTCGTGCAGAGTGTAAGCTCCCTTGACGACATCTCCATCCCGATGTTCCCACTGGCTCTTGTGGTCTCCGGTGTGGGGATCCTTCACTCCATACTCGAACTTGTAGCTCGGATGCGAATGATAATCGTGATGGTCGTATTCTCCAGCAGCAACGGCGACGGCCAGCAGGGCGAGAGCAGCAATCGTGAGCTTCATCATGTTGGGAGGTTTCTTTGGTTATTTGGTTAGTTGAATGTTGGTTGAGCTGTGGCTGGCGAATGACTGTTGCTGCTAGGAATGACCATGCGAGCTTAAATATGTTGTGGAAAGAGAAGGGTTTGAATGCTTGATTTTCTTTCGTTGGGATATGTTTGCTGGGTTTGGCAAGTTATGATTGCGACCTTGCGTGACAGTATGGAAAACTTATAACACAGAGCATGCGGGTGCTGAAAACGATGCATTTTCGTTTTGCTTTCAATCTGGAATGAAACATCTGGTTAGTGGAAAGTGTTTAGTTTTTTAAAAGTTTGTAGTTTTTTGAAAGAGTATCGTTTGTCTTCAACGTATGTGAATGAATATCTGGCCTCATAGTTCTGATTATAAATAAAGTATTAAGTATAACTGATTATAAATAAGTATTAAGTATTAATAACTTCGAGTTTGACAATGGAAACCGTTGCTTAAGTTTTCTAATTCTTAAAGTTATTATTACAAACTATCTGTCAAATTTTCTGAATCATAGCTTGTTTGATATATTTGAAATTGTATACCACCTTGAAAAAGGACACCATTACAACAATCCATGTTATCAATAGCACCCAAAATTTTCTTATAGCTGGAGAAATTTAAGTATAATCATTGTGCGATGTGCTTGAACATTTTTTCGTAATTTGTTTTTTTTTTGCAATCTTAGTAATGCTGCGATAAAAATTGCCGATAGGGAATCCGCCAGGGCGAAACAAGAGAAACGCACTTAGCGAATATAAAACGCACTCGCACTTGTTGTAAAAGGATCTGGATGTACCGCGTGGTAGAAAGAGTCGCATAGGAGAAGCACAACCATAAAGACGTAAAGCGTGTTAGGGCACAATTTTTAAGAAGCAAAAGCTGATAACAAAACCCTTACAAAGATAACTAATATCTTTTGGATGTTTGCGTTAGATGCTTCTTTTCTTCCGTTACATAGCTCTGCTCAAAACTGAATTTATAGTCCTCCAGATGAATGCCGCAGTCTTGTTGCTTTCTAAATGCATGAGTTGTTGTGTGAGATACTTTGCACTATCGCATTTATTCATATAACCATAGCACCAAGATTTACATTCTGGACCTGTAAATCTTACCTCCTAAACAGGTCGGCTTACAGGAAATTACAAGAAATTACAATCCGATTCTCATATAATCTTTTTTATTGTTTTTCTCGATTTTTGTTTTGGATTTATAAGTAAGTAAAAAGTTAGCATTCTTTTTAATTATTAATTTATATTACGTCTGATGTAGTTCCGGTCGCAGGAGCGAGACAACAAACGATTCGGATTTATAAGTAAGTAAAAAGTTAGCATACTTTTTAATTATTAATTTATATAACGTGTGATGTAGTTCCGGTCGCAGGAGCGAGACAACAATCGATTCGTTTATCGATCGCACCAAGCCGTCAAAGACACCTTGCAACAAGATTGGAAAGAGATCACGTAGAAATCTCTTTTTCCTACGCACAACAGGTTTCATGATTGAACAACAGGTTTTTGAACATCGTTAAGTTCGATAACCAACATTAATAAGTATAACCTCGAGTTGTCATATTGATATAAACAAAAATGTATGGAATCACTTTGTAATACGTTGTGTCTAGCAAAATCAAGTAAACAGTAATTATTCTGAACACAACATTATTAATCACATGATATCATTTTTCCAAATCTATTTTATTCATCTTCAAATCACAGAATTTAGATATAAGTTCCTCTCAGGAATCCACTTTAATGATGGTGCTGATACAGGTTGCCGTTGGCGTAGCTGCTTCCATGTCCATGACCGTGTCCGTGCGAGTGTCCAGTCTCATGGTGTCCATAGACTTCCGGATGATGAGCATGACCCACACGCTTCACATGAGCCTGGAAGCCGTTGTGCTTGTCCGACGAGTACTCCACCACTCGCTCAGTTCCATCAGCCTCGTGCAGAGTGTAAGCTCCCTTGACGACATCTCCATCCCGATGTTCCCACTGGCTCTTGTGGTCTCCAGTGTGGGGATCCTTCACTCCATACTCGAATTTGTAGCTCGGATGCGAATGGTAATCGTGGTGCTCGTGTTCTGCAACAGCTACCGCTACCAAAACAGCGACGAAGATGAACTAAAATATTTTTGAAATTATTATTAAATAATTCAAACATAGACAGCTCACGTCAAGTAAACATGTTTTCAGAAATATAATGTATCTTTGACATACTTTACACATCATTGTGATTTGGTGTATGTTGTTGAATGTTAGTGCGAAAGATCAAAACAAGCTCTGATACTTTCAAATAACAAACATACTACATTTATAGCGCAGCGTTTACACCATCTCCTGCGCTCTCTAACGCTCGCCCCCTCCACAAGGCCGACGGACGATGTGCACGCTAAATGATATTACATTTTATTTACAATCAGCTCCCAAAACACCCCACTCCCACGCACAACGAAACGCAAACGGCACGCGCCAAAGACCCATCGGAAAATGAGAGACCCTAGGCGAAACTTCTCCCCTCTCTTTCATTCCACTTCCTGAGAGCTAACGAAACTTTACGTACCTCACCGCATTGGTGCAAGCTTCGCCCTTAGCCGAACACATGTTTTGATTTAACGGTCGAACAGGCAGCAATACACCCAATTACCACCAATTCTTCCAATTTGAGCCCAGGTCGATATGTTTTCGTATGGTCGTAATCAACTGGCGTCCACTTTCAGGAAGTGAGCCAAAACACCAATCGCTCAATGTCCCAACCAGCGCCTTTACGAACGCATGCTCTTACTTTTCGCAAAACTAATATTTTTCGCACCCCGCAACACAAACCCAATATTTTCGACCAAATCGATGTCACTGGCTGAAGTTTTTCTCTGCCGTTTCCTTCGTTGCTATTCACAATCTGCACGTCGCTTACCAAACGCTCCAAAGCCGGTCCGAAACGTCCGATTCGATCACCGGCTCTCTCGCGCGCTCGAAAGCCAACCGGCCTCGCTCGTGCTGCGTGTCCATGCCACCGGCGCAGGAAAGTGCAGCTAATTTAACGATTTCGTCACCCGCCATTGGGTGGGTGCGGTGAGTTTTCCCGCTCAGCTCAGCCACCTGCCCGGCGAGAGGGGAACTATCAACCACAATTCGGCTTTCGGCTGAGCGTGTGGCTGCTACTACAATGGGTACCGCACGAGTATAAAGTCGCGAATCGTACAGCGATTTGACATCAGTACTCGACTAGCGTTCGGTAGACACAGTCTCAGCTTCAACTCAACTCAAACCACCCACAACAAAATGATCAAGGTAAGATCGGTTGGAGTGTGGATGTGTGTGAGTGGTTTAGTTACAGTTTTTGATTTTATTTCACAGATTGCTCTGATCCTTGCTCTGGCTGTTGCCGTGTTCGGTTACGGTCATGAACATCACGATTATCACTCGCATCCGAGCTACAAGTTCGAGTATGGAGTGAAGGATCCCCACACCGGAGACCACAAGAGCCAGTGGGAACACCGGGATGGAGATGTCGTCAAGGGAGCTTACACTCTGCACGAGGCCGATGGAACCGAGCGAGTGGTCGAGTACTCGTCGGACAAGCATAACGGCTTCCAGGCCCATGTGAAGCGTGTGGGTCATGCTCACCATCCGGAAGTCTATGGACACCATGAGGCTGGACACTCGTACGGACATGGTCATGGACATGCCAGCAGCTACGCCAAGCTGAACCAACATCATTGAGGAATCAGAGCATTGTGATCTTTTTGCATCCTACTGAACTGTTACTGTGATCTTATCTTTGTAAATACATTTCGTTTCAATATTTCTTCAAAACGTTAACTTTGGCTTCAAAACTGTGGAAATCCGAAAACATCATTTGGTGCGAATGAAGCCTGGTGTAGCATGTCCTTTGACACATGGTATTGACATGTTCCTTGCAAGATGGTACTCCCAATATTCTACCTTTTTTGCTTTTCGAGGCAGTTAAATCGTTATTCAAGTCCAGACTAGGAAGACCTCTGTTATGATTAATCTTTCACTTATACAAAGGCAGCGATACCTTTTGCAGATTTGAATCAAAATGATGAATTTGTTGGCTCTAGAATACTGTCAAAACAAACAGTGGTGTAAACTTTTGAGACCGAAAAATCCAAGCAATATTTAAGCAAAATTAATACCACACAAAAGAAACTGTAAAAAGTACAGTAACAGTTCATGGTCTAGTCATGTCACATGACTTCACTTCATCGATTTAGCTAGTTAAATTATTAACACGAATAATTCTTTATTGGACATTAAGTTGATTAAATCTTATCTGCTTGGAAATGTTGTAAGACAGCTGTTCCTACAATCCTGAGTAGTTTTTTTATTGTTTGAAACTGTTGTTAGGCATCGAGTATTTGAACAATACAGACAAGAATAAACAACAATAGAGAAGTGCCTCCAGATATCATATCATCAAATAATGTAATTGTCTATTATGAAAGTTTTATCCTGGAACTCAAGTGTCACAAATATTTGGCATAAGACACATACAAAATCATTATTACGAAACCAGACAATGCATATTGTTTCAAAAACTTCATTAGGATTAAATATTTTCTTAACAATTGTCAACAAAATGATGACTTTAGCTAACCAAAAGTCGAACATATTCAATTACTGTCTTCGTAATTCTTTGAACATATTCAAAAGTAACAAACTAGACTTCTAGTTTGTTACTTTTTAGAAGAGAAGAAGTTTAAAAACTTGACCTACCAATATTACTAATCATGTTGTTCTCATTAATTTTATTTCTCAAAACCTTTTTAACAAAAATATATCTTATAATTTCCTTAAATATGGAGAAACTATGAGTAAGTGAAAATTTCCTTCAGTTGGTAAAAGATAATTATGATTTGTTTCTTTCTACGATGAAGAACCTTGCAGGCTAACTAACTGCTATGCAAAATTTTGACAGATTTTTGCATTGCTAAGACTAAACATATTAAAGAAATCTGATTAAATGTCATGTTTGATTAACGTCTCGTAATATCTTAACTGATCGCCTCAGTCTTAATATTTACCAAGAGCTGTATCTTTTTACTACGAACGGAAAAAACCAAATTCCACTGCATCTTACCTTTTATTCCATCTCCTCCATTCATGGTTTCGAATCGTTTTCTCTTCAAGGTTTCATTTGAGTTCAGATCAAATTCCAGCGAAGCATAAAGCCTAGCTCCCGCCCCCCAAAAAACCGTTCCAACATCGTCTAAAAACCGCCCAACAGACGTCCAAGGTCAACATTCACGTAAGGTGAAAAATCACATTTTCGCCTTCGCCAACCTTGGTTTCATGTGGAATGAAAGAAAAAGACTTAGTATTAAGTTTCGCGCCTACCACATTGCATTAGGGGCGTGTGGTCAATGGAGAAATAAGAGAGAAAACTATGAAACCGAACGTTTCGCACAAAGCTTTGCACACCAGCAACGAACACATTGTGCGTTTCAGTGGGTAGTGTAGTCACACCGTACGCCCACGTATTCCTTCACAACGATGTCCAGCTGTCGCATGCCATAACCAATCAGGCTGTCACAAAGCAGACCCTCGAATTAGCGAAATCGAACCGATTGGTTTTCTGCAGGGTTTTGAAGGGAGCCGTTTTTGTTGCGTTAATTAGTGAACATTTTCTTTTGCACAGAATTTCTAGCTATCAATCTAGGCCTCCTCAAAGTTCGCAACAGTATAAATAATCATACCGAAGCAGCTGATACCATCATTCTACGTTCAAGTGTTCTAGTAAACGGTAGCAACAGCAGCCAACCAAAATTTTCATTTCAAGATGTTTAAAGTGAGTTTAAATTTGCCAAGACCTTCAGCAACCGAGAATTTTATCATAATTATTTTACAGCTCATCGTATTGACTGTCGCATGCCTGGCAGCTGTTGCCTCTGCTCAGTACTGGGGTGGATATGGCGGAGAGCATCACGATCACCACGATTACTATTCGCATCCGAGCTACAAGTTCGAGTATGGAGTGAAGGATCCCCACACCGGAGACCAAAAGAGCCAGTGGGAGCACCGGGATGGAGATGTTGTCAAGGGAGCCTACACTCTGCACGAGGCTGATGGAACTGAGCGAGTGGTCGAGTACTCGTCGGACAAGCACAACGGCTTCCAGGCTCATGTGAAGCGTGTGGGTCATGCTCACCATCCGGAAGTCTATGGACATCACGGTGGTCACTATGGCGGACATGGTCATGGTGCAGGTTACAGCTACAGCAAGCTGGATCAGCATTACTAAAAACTCAAGTAGACGAATGAAATCGGTTTATTGTTTTTGAATAAAATTTGTTGCATAAAAAGTGAATTAATCTAGTTTGTTTTGTTTTTATTTATGGATACTGTACAATTGGGAATTCGATTGCGTGAGCACTTTGAATGTAATGAACATATTAACCGGGACTGGGAACATTGGTTTAGAGATCCATTATGTACTGTTAACATGGTTATGTCGATTTATAAAGATGTAAGTGATAAAAATAGCAATTTTATTTGTAGTGCAGTATTTAATAGAAACAATAATCCTCCTAGTAAAACTCAAATACAAATGCTTCAAGTATCTAATGCAAATACAAATATCATAAAACATATGTACACCTATTCAAGCCAGATGACATAAATCATTAAAATGTAAATAATGAAAAACGAGAAAGGTATTAGTAAAACCAAGAAAACTCTGTTTGCATAAAATTCTGAATGATTCGAAATGAGGCCATAGTTTGAAGGCATAGAAAGCGTTGAAAACATACATCTAATTGAAGTATGTTATAATGATTCATGTGGACCGATTTGCTAAAAATCTGTTATATTACACATCCAGACCTCGAATACTGTCATGGCGTGCACGGACTTCTGCATGCATTTACACACGATAGTGTAAGTACACGTATACAATAGCACACTAACACGTGATTATGTAACGACAGGAAATTTGATATAATACAAGTTTCCGCTTTAATAAATTTACATGGAAGTATTTTCTCAGATATGATGGTTTATAAAAGGCTGTATGGAACACGTATAAGTATACAAAGACATTTCATACGTATGCATTCGTTGAATCAAAATTATGATTAATTTTTAAATATACTTGTACAAAATATTTAAGCAGCTGCCTAATATTAGAAAAAAAACTAGGTTATATTCTTTCTCATAAAACGATTTTAAAATTATGTATCAACAATTATTTAACCAAACCAACTAACTTTCACAAACTAACGCAAACGCAACAAGTAACGCAAAGTTACATGTCGTGACCAAAAAAGCTGTCACTTTAACGAAAACACAAATTAGCGAAATCGAACCGTTCACTCGTTTTGAAGGGCTCGTTCATACGTTTCCTTTTGCGCATGGTTCTGCGTTTTTTGGGCACACTGTATACATCCGAGGAAAATATAAATAACCAGTCAGGTTTTTCAGAAACCATCATTCAAACAGCAAACGTTCTAGCTACCAGAAGCAAAAGCAGCCACAAACAGACGTTCAACAAAAATGTTCAAGGTATATTATATTCACAACAAGAGATACAATAGATAACTTTGTCAACATTCTACCATTTTCAGCTAATCGTAGTGACTGTCGCCTGCTTGGTTGCTGTTGTCTCATCTCAGTACTGGGGTGGATACGAACATGGCGCTAACCATCACGATCACCATGACTACCATACGCATCCGAGCTACAAGTTCGAGTATGGAGTGAAGGATCCCCACACCGGAGACCACAAGAGCCAGTGGGAGCATCGGGACGGAGATGTCGTCAAGGGAGCCTACACTCTACACGAGGCTGACGGAACTGAGCGTATTGTGGAGTACTCGTCGGACAAGCACAACGGCTTCCAGGCTCATGTGAAGCGTGTGGGTCATGCTCATCATCCGGAAGTCTATGGACATCACGGTGGTTACTATGGCGGCCATGGTCATGGATCTGGATATAGTTACAGCAAGCTAGATCAGCATTATTGAGAGCTGGATACACTTTCTTGAACAATCGTCAATCAATGCTTTGTTAAATAAATGTTGTTGAATTTGTGATAACGCAATATACATATCGATTACTGCCCCACCATTATTTGAGAAAATATATCCTACACATTATTAATTGCATATGTGTTTGAACCGAAGAGTATTGTTCGATGTTAGAAAGGTAATGTTTTTTTTTTCAAGCAGCATACAACTAAGAAAATTCTACTCAATAATACCATGCTGTTACAGCCAGCAGATTGTTGTCGAACGGAATGTTGAGTCGGGCAGAGCCAAAGACGGGTAGTAGAAAGGAAGGATAGAGAGGAATAATGTTCGTCGTCAAATTCCGTCGTCAATCCACCATCGCTCTTTTCATTACAGGCAGCGATCAAGCATGTACGTAAATATTTTCTAATGAGTGAAACTTACAATACAACCTGCACTTGTGTCCGTATGGTTGCCCTCTTACAAAAACACTTTCTTGAAAACACTTTTTTTCATTTGCCATGTATTAAATGTTCCTAAATGAAAACATACGCTTATTATTAATTTTTATTGAATTTTCAATAGCAATTTTATTGAAAATGGGTTTTAGATATTTTCACTATTCAAATATTATCAATAGAAATCAATAAATGTTCATTGTAAATCTTTGACATACATCATCTGTTCCCCAACTTTAAAAAATGTAAACAAAAATGTAATCAAAATGTAAAAATGTAATGTAAGAATGTAAGTTTGATTTGTAACTCAAACAGATCAATGACCAATTTAACTGCACTTAATGTATTCAGCTAATCTTCATTAATTGGACCGTGTTTGTATTTGTTTCAGGATTAAGAAAGAGGAAATTTAATAAACGGTAACAAACTTATATCACATATTTTTTAATTCAATTTATCCTTAAAGCATTATTGTATAATCGAGCAGTAATGTATGAACAAAGCAAAATCAGTATTAAATTCGATACAATTTTAAAACATAGCCGCTTGAGTTTGAAGTTTGAATGAGTTTGAAAATTAAAATTCTAGTTTACATTAACAAAATAAAAACAAAAATCCAAAAGTTTAACCTAAAACGATACGTACAAAGAACAGCTTAATTTTTTCCAAAGGAAAAAAATATATTTCATCCCTGTTTCCTACCAAAACGGCCTAATAACGATAGCAAAATTGTGATTAATTGATATTCAAAGATCGATACAGAATTTTTAATCAGGATCAACATATCGTCCTACCCAGCAACGCGATGTTTCTTCATACCGTGACCAACCAAACTGTCGGAAAACAGAACCACAAATTAGCGAAATCGAACCGTTCACTCGTTTTGAAGGGCTTGGTCAACTTTTTCTTTTGCACAGCATTTTAACCTTTCAAGCCAATTCCGCATCGGCTTCGGGCATATAAATGACCAACCCACTTCTCCAGAAACCATCATTCAGTCACCAAACGTTCAAACAATCGGTAGCAAAACACACCAACCTTTTCCTAACGAAATGTTCAAGGTAAGTATCTAGTCAAAAATTCAAATATATTTAGACGATTCTTACAACAACACACTCTTTGCAGCTTATCGTTTTGACTGTTGCCTGCCTGGCTGTTGCTGTTTCGGCCGACTACTGGGGTGGATATGGATATGGCGGAGAGCATCACGATCACCATGACTACCATACGCATCCGAGCTACAAGTTCGAGTATGGAGTGAAGGATCCCCACACCGGAGACCATAAGAGCCAGTGGGAACACCGGGATGGAGATGTCGTAAAGGGAGCTTACACTCTGCACGAGGCTGATGGAACTGAGCGAGTGGTCGAGTACTCGTCGGACAAGCACAACGGCTTCCAGGCCCATGTGAAGCGTGTGGGCCATGCTCATCATCCAGCTGTCTATGGTCATCATGGCGGTCACTATGGCGGCTATGGTCATGGTGCTGGATACAGTTATAGCAAGCTGGACCAACATTACTGAAAATTTCAATAGACGATGGAACTCGATTGAATGTTTATAAATGAATATAATGTTGAAATGATATTAAAACTACTTGTGGTGTCTTTTAGATTCAATAATAGATTCTGACCGAAGTTAAAATTAAAGAAAGCTTCTTTATCCTCATGAAGGTATTAGGTTCCTTCCGTAAAATGTGGTGACTCTGACTCTCCATTTAAAACTTTTTTGCCTGTAATTGTTCTTTTCTCCTTAAAAACATTAGCTTTCAGTTTTAGAATCATTCAAATCTTTATCTCAATTTTAAATAACAGTGATCAATGTTAAACAAAATACAAAAATAAAAATACAAAATCAATATTCATGGACCATCCATCTTGTACTTCGTAAATGTTACGTTCCTCGGAAGACTTGGCTACTCATTTCTAGCTTTCGTTAACAATCTTGCGTATAGAGGAACCACACAAATGAGAATTTTTAGCCAGTCCTGTTGTATTAAAGTAACGACGACGCTATCACAAACCTATCATGTATCTTCTGCATCATCATAAAAGTTCGTATATAAGTTGTGTGCTAAATGAAAAAAAAATGTGTTGTTAATGAGGATATGTCACAACATACAACTATATGAAACATCTATCAATGAGTTGTTGGAGCAGTCCAGTAGTGTGGTAGTAGCTGCGATGGTCTCAACTGTCTGTCTCCCCTTAGCAAGGACTAACTTAAGCGGTTATGATAGTAACAATTAGTATGCCGTTCGTCGACATATATGACCGCATATGTCGTTACGCAAAAAAAGAAGAAGAAGTCGAATGATAACAATACTAAAAAGCTATCAAAAAATTGTTGACAGACCCAAAAAGGACCCAAAGAATTCAAAAATAGTTGACAATTTGATCTTAGTGAGTAAATTAGACAAAATGCCCAAATTATACGACGGTACATATGTTTAAATTTCTTCATTTAAACCTTATATATTTATTAATTTGCGTCATGACGGCAGTATTGTACAAAAATTTTTAAAAAATAGACGGTTAACGATTTGAGCACGTGGATTCAAACGAGTTAAGATTGCAATATTATTTAACTAGTCGTGTCGCTTAACCCTAATGTCTACGACCGCATACCCGGGTATGTTTTTCAAATTTAAAAATCAATATCTCTGAATCTAGTAGTCCCAGCAACTTGAAAAAAATTAAGTTCCTACACGAGAATGTTTTCTATAACATGGCAAATTTTTTTTTGAAAAATATTTTTTTA
>KB672902.1:2023377-2066161 GCA_000349145.1 Anopheles dirus | reverse complement strand
CAAGAACCAGTGGGAACATCGGGATGGAGATGTCGTCAAGGGAGCCTACACGCTGCACGAGGCTGATGGAACTGAGCGTATTGTGGAGTACTCGTCCGACAAGCACAACGGCTTCCAGGCTCATGTGAAGCGTGTGGGTCATGCTCACCATCCGGAAGTCTATGGACATCACGGTGGTCACTATGGCGGCCATGGTCATGGATCTGGATATAGTTACAGCAAGCTGGAGCAGCATTTCTAAAACGCCATTAATTTAAAGGATTGAATTGTATGTTGTTAATTGTTCCTGAATAAATCTAACGTTGTCCTTGCATTTTGGTGCCAAACTTCTTTCATTTGAAGTAGAACCAAAAGTAAAAATTCACATAAATTTGATGTTCATTTGCTTAACCGTTAACTCAGCTTTGGACGATGCGCTTCACATTTTTTTCTACTACACGAAATAACTTGCTTTCAAGAGAACGCTGGAAGATAGATTTCAACAGTCTTTGGGTGTATTTAGGAAACCAATATGAGTACACATACTTTATCGCTTACAAACAAACTACATCCCATTTCTCAGGTACGCAGGATCAGAATGCTGCAGTTTTGTTTTTGAAGAACGCTCCCCCTCTGTTAGTAGCCCTTGCCGTGCCCGTAGCCGTAATGATGCTGCTCAGGCATCTGGTGCTGATAGTGATGCAGATGCTTGTGCGTCACATCATGCTCGTCAGCCTGGTGTTGGTGGTGGTGGTGGTTTGGGTTATGTGACTCCTCCTGCGGCTCCTCATGGGCCGGTGCCACATGATGCTCCTTTTTCGGGACGTGCGAGTGTTCGATTTTCTTTACCACCGCGTTGAACCCATGGTGAGGATCAGCCGTATACTCGACCAACCGCGAGCTGCCATCTGCATCCAGAACCGTGTAGGCACCCTTCACCACATCCCCATCACGCTCCTCCCAGTGCGTCTTATGATCGCCGGTGTGCGGATCCTTCACGCCGTACTCGAACTTGTAGTTGATCGGCGCGTAGTAGTCGACGAAATGATCCTGCTCCTCGTGGTGGTGCTCTTGATGGTGATGCTCCATCGGGGCCGCTTTCGGTTCGTCCTCGGCGACGTGATGGTAGATCTTGCGAACCGCACTCTTCGGGATGCTGGAATGTCCGGTCGGGATGTAGGCGGCCGTCGCCACTGCCACCAGGGCTAAGCAACTAACGAACTAGAGATCGGAATAGAATGATGAAAACTCCACTTCAGAATATTGTCGCACAAATCGCTTCGTTCTAGACACTCACTCGGAACATATTTCTTCAAACACTTGCACAAAATCACTGCAACACTTGCTGTACCCAAAAAACAGGCCTGTCTATTGTTCGATAGCTATCGATTGAATGGTACTGACTGCACCACTCGAGCCACTTTATATACTAGCAACACATCTAAAGGGGTGAAAACGGTTAATCGACCGGGAGAAAGAGACCCGGCTAAGCCGCCCAGCGAGTCAGAGGTAAAGTTAATCGCAAGTAATCTCACCACCCGAGCCGACATTAAGCTACCCAAGTTTCCCGATTTTCAACCCGCGGCCGGCCGGCAGCCGCGTTACATAAAAACAAAACCGAAAAGAAATTATTGTATCGCGCCGACGTCGCGCGATCGCGCCCGCGATGCTCGCGAAGAGAAAGGCGGCCTCCCACAGCATGCGGTCGGGGTAGTTACAGTAATTTAATTAGCGCGCTGTTACAATCGATTTGTGACGCGGAACCGATGCCACCGAGCTGCCCAGAAAGCGCACTCACGCTGGTCTGGCCTGGTTATCCTAGTGGATGCGATCGTGATGAAAATCGAGCGTGAGAAATGAACTTGCACGGTGTCGTGCGAAGGTACGGAGCCGGATTATGGCGCGATTTTAATGTCGTTCGCGATTTTGGTTTTTGTTGCATCCATTGTAACCGGCACCGATGATAAGTTAATCGACACATGAATAGGATATCGGATAATTGGGACGGGAGCAATACACTTCCTGTTTTGCAGAGCGTTTGTAGAGGGGATGATTCAATGCAGAGATCTGTTTTCACGTAGATTCAAATCATAAAACTAACTCTAACACAATTAGCTATATTTTAAATATTCAAAGTAATACTATAAAACTAAGGACATATATAAACATATTGAAAATATTATTCTTTATTAATCAATTCAAGTAGTTTTTATTTAAAAAAACTGAAAATGTGTCATTCATTGTCTATTTCTAATACCAAATAATCATTTGAATAATATAAGTCGCGGGTTTCAATACACATAAAATACAACGATAGTCATATAATAAAAGTAATAGCATCAGAAACCCAATTCTCGTATTAATACGTAACTTTGAAAAACAAAACATGTTCATTTTCTAGGAGAATTTTTGCATTAGTTATTTTAAACTGTTAACAACTTCAATCGTGTTGTGTTTGAACGAAACCGGATTGAACAAGATGTAACTTTTCGGATGGGATCATTAACGTTGACCAAAATAAAGTATTGACTGTGAACAGAAACAGAGAACACCTCATCTTTCTTGTTTGAATTTATTTGGCCTCTCGTCTTAGTTTCTTGGTCGATACTCTCCCGGGCCTTCTGCCCTCATCCGAAACGTTTCTTCGTCAAGGGTCCCACTTTGCGGCATAGCTCCCCACGTACCGAAGAGAACTAGCGGATGTTTAATGGATCTTCTGATTTAGCAAACACTTGTCGAGCAGAAACCTTATTTTCAAGCAAACTGCTATCGGCTAAACAACGGACTTCGAAGACCACACCTTCGCGTGGTCTGGCCTGAGTTCGCCGGTAACAAATCGTATTTAGAAGAACTAAAGAGCAAGAAACATAAATTCTATAAGGCATTAGACAAAGTCGCCGATCACCATCATGTCTAGGTGTCAAAACACTGCACTTTGACCGTTTGGCCCACTGAATTATTTAAGATCATCCTACGGTTCATTTTTCGATGTTCTCTAACTCAGCAGGTTCATGAAGATCTATCCTGTTTCACAAAAACTTAAAACTTGGTAAGCAGTGAACTATTCTTTCATATAGATCATCTATATCGCTTTTGTATGCTTCACAAAAGGAATGGAATAAATAGGGAATAAGGAATGTTAATATTTTTTTCATATAAATTACGTGCGAAAAAAACACGAGTGAAAGACCAAACGAAAAACAATAAAACACAATATGGCAGCTAAGAGCAAAACAAACAGCACTAAACGCCAGTAAAACCTACCCAAATTGAATAACAGAGATAGCTTACTTTTCTACCGTACCGCTGTAGCTTTCCTTTCAATCATCATCCATACACGAAACCATAATCCAACCTCATAAGAGCTTCAACACGGATCTAGCCCTAATTAGCCGTCGCCCGTGCATTATGACCGTCGAAAGAGATCGTTTAATCCGAACCAATCGGTTCCCGGTCGCAATGGCAGCGGCCGCCGCAACCGTTTCGCTTTCCGATGAAGTAATTGACATTTTATTGTTCATTCTCTCTCGCTCATTCATTCGCCCCCGCACACCGTTTTACTTCAATCCGTTTGGCCCTTAAAAACGCACACCTACACCAGCGCACACCAGCCGGTCGGTTTCGCCAGCAAAAATCCATATAGATCTAGCCGTGCAGTATCTTCTGTTCAGTCGAGCAGTTGGAAGCTCTTCGTGGATGGAACAAAAAAAAATCCCACGCCAAATCATTCACTTACGCCCGGTGTCTAGACCGGGCCGGGGACGATCGGGGTGAAGCGCCCGTTTACGGTGAGAAACCTGCGCCGTTGCACCAGCAAATCACACCCTCGCGCATTCGCACCCGTAGGGTTGAGAAGATTGAGGCTATCGCCCCCACCTGACTATATGCAAAGCGGGGGCTGCGTACGAAATTGTGGCAAATTTGCAACCGTTAAGGAAGAGCCACCATAACTGCTGCAATTCGCACAGCCCGTTTGTGCAACCGATCGGTATCGGTTGCTGGAAGGGGCGGCCATTGCAAAGATCAAGCTCATCGAACCGATTGGCCCCCTCCCGTGCTGATCCATCATCAGCGCATCTTCATCATTAGCCGAGCTGGTGGGAACGGAGGCGAGTGGCAAGTGCGCAACGAACAAATAGCTCATTAATCGTCCCGGTAAACGGTCGATAACAGTAGTAATCGAGGTGAAGATGGGTAGCGATACCAAATGGCAGGCTCGTTCGGCGGAAAACAGACCAGCAAATCGATGGTAAATTGCTTGCCGCTTCAGGCACTTTGGTTCGCACCAATCGATTGAGCATCGTGAGATGAGCTTCGAAGGTATCCATTGCGGCGGGGACGATTATGCTGGGTACAGTGTTTGTACAATCAGCGGCATCTCAATGGGTAAAAAGACAAGATTCGATAAAAATCTTACGGGTATCTTTAACTTAGCGAAAAATAAATAACAATGCCCAATTTCTCCACAATTTTTCTGCTGTCATTTAATAGGAAGTAAAGTTTATTTTCAGTCATAAACGATCCATGAAAGCCGTATTACAAATTATAAGATTTATTAGTAATTTATTAGTAAACAAGTACTATTATTTACCAATGAAGAGATCGATGAACTGAAGTACTGAAGTACTGAAACAATATGAATATGTAAGAGTATTAATAAATAATTAATAGACCAATATTGTCCTTTAAAAATGGACAGAAAATTGCTTTGAAGCATGACTTTATGAAGGCAGAAATTAACGAACAGATTAAAAAGATCAAGAAGCATTCAAAATATAACGTATTCAATCACTCGGTGATCATCAGAGCTCACCAGACTGATATCCTGAAGAATTCCAACGCTTTTTCCCACACCGAGAAAGGAGCATTTGAAATTGATCCCCTCATTTCTGCAAGAGTAATCTTGGTCTGTCAAGGATCTTCACTGGACGAAAACGGTATCTTCTTTGTACATAACAAACTTGTCCAATTCCTGTGTTCTTGCCAACCGAAGTCTTTTACAAATTCAGATCTCAGATCTACAGATGACAGAACCAAGAACCCTAAGTCTCTGCAGCTAGTTTTAACAGTTTTAACCTAATGAATGCTTTGAATTAACTTTTAGTGGAAATGGCAGTTATGGTGTGGTAATAGTTAATAGTTTGTACCCATTGTGATTATATATTTCATTCCTCAAATTTAAGTCATAAAGTCAGTTTGAAGTCCGCTCTAGAAATAACTGTCTATTATCCCTGCCTTTTAATTCAACTAGACGCAAATTGGCGTACATTTGGGCATCATCTCCTACAAATATTTTGTACCATCTAGAGCTTTATAATATTCCCTCTCCTAATATATTTATGAAACCTATATTATGTTCATCGTCACAATAGTTTTTACCCACGATCGTGATGATATTATCTATGTTCCATGTCTTATGAAATTGTTAAGCTTTACAAAAAACTACAAATTTATGTTCATACATTCACTAACATACAGATGGCACGACATGGTCCATAAACTTAACACCTCCAGTAACATCTGTCTCGCCTACTGGAAAGATAAATTATTCATAGCAATAAAACTAAAATCCATCTCCAATGCTCAGCCAATTCCATTCGTACACATGACTTTGAACCATTTTCAACTGCTGCCGGTAGCCGTAAGCAACCACATAAAAAGAGAACTAAACGGAAAGCACATTCGGCACATTCGGCCGTTGCACAACGCGTCTCGTCGGGACCGGGTGCTCCAATTTTTTGGACTCTTTGACGCCGGAGAACAATAATTGCTCACGTCAAGCTCCCCGGGGTGGGTGGGTGGAAGACACCGCACATTGTCTGCTGACAGGCATCAACTACGCCACGCTGCCACACAGCAAGACAGGCCGTTCTCACTTTCAGCAATCACAGACACACGCGGGCACGCACGGTAACAACGGCACAATGCACACGGCGGTTTGCTCATACGCAAAAAGGGGTTCACAGCCTGCCACCGATCGCCGGGTGTGCGTATGGGATGGGACCGGAGTTGCCAATTTTCCGGACGCCCCACCCGCCCACGACGGGATCTCGCACAGCTCCGGTGTAAACAAATTCGAGCTGGAATGATTACAATTCTCACGCGAATTGAAACACCTGCCGCTTGATGTATGTTTAGCGCGATGCGTACACGATCGCCTATGGAAGGGACACGGCGGCCGCTCAAGAACGGTATATATACCTAAGGGCGTTCAGTGCAGAACCGTATCAGTGCAGCAGCAGGTTCGGTGCTAATCGGTGCTACGATAAAGTTTGACTTGCGTTTCAACAAACGATACAATCAACATGAACGTGTTTTCGGTAAAGATATCGGTTCCAGCTCGTGCATATGGAGAACTCGGTGAACGCAGTGATATTCTAACGACTGTTCCATCGTTTGTAGGTGACTTCGGTGGTGCTCATGCTGGCAGCGGCAACCAGTGCGTACGTCACAGGCAACGGATACAAGATCCTCACCAAACACGCCTCGCAGTACTACGGAAACGGAGCTAACTCTATCGAATCCTACCACCCGCTGGGTATCGGGACCGGTTACAGCGAGGCTGGGCTGATCGGCTACAACGGCGCGCAGAATGCAGCGTACCCGGAGAACGGTTACGACTTCTCGGATCACTACGCGTACCCGAAGTACAAGTACGATTACGGTGTGCAGGATGCGCACACCGGCGACCACAAGAGCCAGTGGGAGATCCGGGACGGGGATGTCGTCAAGGGCGGCTACACGCTGTACGACGCCGACGGCACGAAGCGGGTGGTGGAGTACACGTCCGACAAGCACCACGGTTTCAACGCGGTCGTGAAGAAGTTTGGCCACGCGACCCACCCGCAGGTGTACAAAACGGAGCACGGCATTTCGGGCGGCGGCTACGGTGAAGCGGAAGGATACAGCTACAGCAACATCAATCAGCATCTGTGAGAAGTGGTCGTGCTTCAGGGCGTGTTAACACAACACGTACGCCATTATTTATTTCGTGTGCTGCTCGAATACTGCTCGAGTCAAAGCTGACCAGCAACACTAAAAACGCCTGAATGTATGCATCTTTCATTGCACTTCGCATGTGTTCGAAAATATACCAGTTTCCTCTGTTACTTTGATTTTGTTACTTTCTTAAGCTTAAACTGGTCGTGAGCTTTTCCTTGTTATTTTTGTTATTATGATCGAAGTTAACCTCTTGTCCCTATATTAGCATAGGGCGTTGCATTTTAGAAGCCGGTCTGTCCTGTTCTGGATGTTATTGTGATAGAAACGGGTAAGCCATTCTCCTTCTACAATTCTACCACATGATATTGCGGTACAGCATGATCGTAGTAGGCGTGTCGCTCATAAATAAAGCGTTTCGTTAGGAGCGTGTTCATTTGTGAGGTTTTAATAATTTCCTGAATATTACAACAAAGCAAAGGCATTAATAAACCGATCATATCCTGATTGGGAAACGAAAAATAAAGTATTTGCCTGAAAACGATCATTCCAAAAGCGCTCAAAATTGATTATTGACTATCTTTTATTTCAAGCAGTTTTCTCTAGGAACCATTTATTATAATAATAAATTCTGTTGTATTAAGGAACACAATCCAATAACTTTCTTGAAACTCGTTTGCTTTAACGTAGTTGTATTGTAATGGCATGTATTAAAATTGGATTTTTCTTGAAAAATAGTTTACTTTAGTACAGATAGTTTACTTTTTGGCGCAAATCGACCCAAACTGCCTAAAAGTATCAAATCCGCATGGAATAACACTTTTAAATATATAATTAACATTTTAAACTATTCAAACTATAAACTTAAATAATTCCAATTTTTATTTATTTTCATATTTCCATCGCTTGTACGTGCGAGATAAGCAAACTGCGCGCTTCGCATAAGCTGATCAAACAGAGAAGTTCATAAATCCATCACTTTTCAACGTGAACAATGCTTGTCAGCTTAGTTTAAATCAGTATGCATTCAGTACAATACTTCCAAAGCCACCGATGCGTATCCGGTCAAGGTTTGGTGGTCAGTCTCTTCCTAAACCTCTAAGAACATCTGATCTAACGTACAAAAAATGCTTCACTGAACAACCAGCAACGCACATCGAACGCAGAAACACACACAGCAAGCAGGCGCATTTCTCATCCACACAGCTGATTAAGCAATTTGCAACCGGCTCCGCACAAAAGACGAAACCCTTTTGATCGTCGATGGAAACGCATCGATCAAAACTTGCCACTGACCAGCATTACATTCACATCACTGCCCTTTAAATCGTTGAACCTTTGAAAGCGGCACCCGGGAAACTGGTTCTCCATCCCTGCGGGCCCCGCGAGCCGGTTAGCTGTGGAGCCCGGTGGAGTTTTCCATTTCACTCGGGCACCGCGAACTGCGTCACCAGTTACGCACGCGCGCACGTTCAACCGGCCCCAAACGGTTTGACCGTTTTCCCTTTTCGCATGCGAGCGTCACTTATACGGCACCAAGGAATGAGGAGAATTTGGCCCCGACCCTTCACGCGAGCGGTTTGCGGTTGACGCGATACACACAGCCTCCCGGTTGTTAGCTGGAAGAAAATCCTTTCAATGCGGGTTCGTCGCTTTAGTGCGCGTTGCTGTCTTTAGTGGTGGATATTGCCGCAAATTCTAGGTAACAATTTATTTTAATGTTGTTATTTTTAAGGAGAAGTTTATTTTAGTTTTTCTTGCTTGTTTCATTCATTTATGCCCATGATGACGGTCGATTTCAGCTGTTTGACGGATAGTCCTTTAAATTTTCACTGCTAGGTTTCGATGAGTCTAATATATGTACCGCTTCGAATATATAATTCAATTGAGGCTTTAACAATTGGTGTTTAACACACCCTTACATAACTGGATATTGAAGATTTAGAGCTGAGTTTTGTATAATATTATTTTTCCATTGAATAAAACGGCATTTCTCAATTACCGAAGATATAAACGATAGGCAGCTTAATCTTTATTGAGCATAACAAACGATATATTTGTTTGATTCACATTTATGTTTATATTTGTAACAGATGAAATTTATTTATAAGGTCAGATTTCATTTAAAATAATATTACATCTACAATATTACATGTTTAAACTGATCCAATTGCAAAAATAAATAATTTCAGGTATAAGAATGAAAAAACCTTGATTAAAGATCATGTAAATTTTTAAGGCATCCTATACATCTGATACAAATTTTGGAATACAATTGATTGAATTTCTTCAAACTATTCTTATGCAAATTACTATACAAATATTATAGAAATATCAGACTTTCATAGCAAAGAAAAATTAAAGTATAATCAACAGAAACTGTTAAAAGCATAAATTGAATAATCAAAATGTTTCATCCTGTCTAAATAACACGATAAATATACGAAGCAGTCCAGTAAGTTTAAGTTAATTTGTGAGTGAGCAATTCAAAACAATGTTTTACTTTTCTTAGGTCAACATTAAAACTATATAATTAATCACGATTTCCTACTGACATACAGTGTCAAACATCGATGCAAACTAACGACTCTTGGCATTAAAATAAATTGTAGCCCTGATTCCCATTGCTAGCTTTCATCCAATATATCTTTCTGCGCACTCCTGGCCGTGCGCATTAAATGTTGTGCTCACACAATCATCATTAGATCGGAGGGGGCCTGAAAGCAAACAATATATCCACCCGAATGCATTAAAACAAATGTGCAGCGGGCCGATCCTACCATGGTCGCGCAAGCTGCAACCAGCGGCACCCGCACCTCCGTAGAAAGGGAAATTCATCCCGCTGATCGACATACGGAACGGAAACGGCACCGCGGCCAACCCGGGGAGCGGGGAGCGGGGAGATGGCCGCACGGGTGGGAAAAACGGTATCCGGACCGGTTTTCCACTTTCCATTCCCGGCCCGGTGGCGCACGGGACAAGATCAAGGCAACAACCGTCGCTCCTTACGTGCGGATAGGTTTCGTACGGTACGGCGCAGCAGTAGGGATGGCGCAAAGGGACTGGGTGGGACCTGCTGAGGACCTTCTGCACACCGGGCCCCGCTTGAAGGAAGTAGCCAAACGGCACGGTGCGCCTTCTCTTTTGTGCGCGTGCTCGCTCACACGCGCGGCGTGGCGATACCGTGGTTCGTGACCAGTCGTGATGTCACTAGCACGTTACGGATACCGGGGGAGAAAGGCTTTTACCGTGGCGGCCCCAAACCACTGGTGAAAACTGCGCACTTGATCTTTCAGGCCAAGAAATCTAACGGCGACCATCGAACACACACACGGGCAAGCGCACACGCCCCGGGTTCGCGATCGAGACGTATATAAACGGGCGAAGAAGATGCACACCGGCTGACTGGTGGAAAGACCTTCAAACCGTGCAGACGCAGCCGTGCCTGGACCGTGCCGAATTCGTGGTGAACCCTTTGTGCCGCAGGAGTTGAGATAGCATAAGGGAAGTGTGTGTTATGAGTGTGCGCAAAAGGACATCCTGTTTGAGAGAGCCTGCGAAGTGAGTTCAGTAAACACTATCGTCGTCGAAACGGACTAATCGTATTATAAATTAGAAATAAACGAACAAAAATCTCGTGCTGGTGAAAATGTTGCTGCTCAAGGTGAGTTTTGCCGATCGATCGCTTCACTAATAGGCACGCGACATGTGCGACAAGAGTGCACAACATTTAACGCGACGTTGCTCGAAAGCAAATCTAACACATTTGCGTTCTTTCCCAAACCCTCCGGCGTTCGATATGGGAGGGTGGGACAAGCCGTTGCGGCATCTGAGCTGAGAGGTGCCGCAATGCGCCAGGTGACCTGTGCGTGCGTGTGTGTTTTTCTTGCGTCTGAGCGGGTACGGAGGGAGTTTCGTAGCTCGCTTCATGCTAAATGTGATTTTAATCTTACACTCGTCAACCTAGTCAACCTAGTCACTTGAGCCGAACCAGAACGACCTGACGGATGTGAGAAGCACCACCAACCACTGGGGTGGTGAAAATGAAAACGAAAAGGCTGCGTGAAAGCTGGCATTACAGGAAAAAAGGCAACAGAAAAACACGCCCCAGAATGTTGCCAATCCGGCTCGCGCAATTAATTACAGACGGCCCGCGCTTGCCCGTGTGCGTGGTGAAGAAATGCACGCTTGAATGTTGGAGTGTGCGATGGAAAAAACGACGTTTAAAGAATTAAAACGTTTAGAAAAGCGATCACAATTATTTCGCATTTTTACCGAAGATCTTTCCCCTTTAATGGACGCTCCAATCGATCGGACAAACATTCGCACGCAACGCTCGGACATGAGTAGGTTTTGCAAACTGCGAACAGCATCCATTACCTAATCGCCTTTGCAAACGCGCCAATGGGCCGGATTGCAGTTGCGTGCATGCATTTAGCACTCAATCGTACGCCTAATCATAGCGATCATATTCCGTTTGACAGCCCGATCGATTGATCGATCGCAGCATAGCGGCCCGGCGGGAAGCATAACTCGCGGACAATCCGAATCGAGCGGATAACGCATAATGCGCGTTCTCCGTGTCAGCAGGTCGTTGCATTGCATTGCGACCGCGTGTGCCTATTAGCGATGATTAGAAATACATAAAATTTAATAATCACCAGCTAATGTGCAGGGAAATTAGACACTTCGGGTTGCAGTACAACTGATTGATTAGCGACGCGTGTGTGTGAGTGGCTAATAGCCTTCCCTGCGGTGCCATTTTCACGACCCGTATCCACCACCGAATCTCCCGCATTTGAATCGCTAAATTTTGCTCAAAATTCACACTGTGTATTCAATTTTATTTGCAAAACAAACGAAATAACACAAATAATGAAAAGAATCCGACTATTATGTCATGCCGGTCGGGTCCATTCTCCTGTTTTCGAACAGCAAACACGTCCACCGCTGCGGACGCTACCCGTCATCGGCCTATCACTTCCGCGATGCGATTCGATCTCCCGTCGATTCCCCCCCCCCCCCCCCCCCCGGTTTCGAGCGAGATTCCATCGATCACCCGGCAGATGCGATTACACAATCGCCAGCCGCAAAACAAAACGAAAATGAAACAAAACGTTTTCCGGGGTGTCCATGCCGTTACCGGCAGGGTTCCGGGAAAATGGTCGGGATCACTCCACTCCGTTGGCTTTGGGAGCACGTTTCGATGGGGAACTGGTTTGCCCGTGAGGAAGAAACGGCACGCCGCGAGTGACGCGTACAAATGAAGACGCTTGAGATGCTAATTCAAACCAAACCCCACGAAACCTGTCAACCTGCCGGAATGTACTGCATCGCAAGCTATGTAGTACATGACAGCTGTAGCGACGTGTTAATGGCTTCAAGCGGAACGTAAAGAAACGCGACACATTATAGCTTGTTCCGCGCTGGAATGGATGGGTTTCCTGATCGTGCCGATTAAGCACTTTAAAAATTGCTCAATTAATCCTCGATTTTTTTCGATGCTCGGTTATTTTTATTTTTTTGAAATGTTCCCCTTATCATCTTCATTCATCTATTATTACATGTGTAACTGTATGAGCAGAATTTAATTTATTTTAAACTTTTTATAATTTTTATTGCATGCATAGTGGGTATTGTTTCGTGTGTATTGTTTATGGTTTATTACATTCCATTAAATGATTACATCTGGTAATTGTGGATGCATAGTCTCGAACATTATATCGAATATTATATTTTGATTTTATCCCATTTTTTCGAAAATAATGAACAATGTTGCGCAAATTTGATCATTTGAAGGTTAAAATTTATGAGACCTTTTAAAGATATAGAACATTTAATCACACCAGTTTTTATCAACAAAACAAGCTATAAGTTTATTTAATACTTAAAATTAATCACAGAAAACGAAAAAGAAAAAAAAGAAATGCATTTCCTTATTCATTTTTTGTCCTTCTGTTCAACATATTTAAATGAAAAGTTGAAAATGAAAAGTT
Organism: Anopheles dirus; assembly: GCA_000349145.1. Classification (NCBI taxonomy): domain Eukaryota; kingdom Metazoa; phylum Arthropoda; class Insecta; order Diptera; family Culicidae; genus Anopheles; species Anopheles dirus. Next base: position 2,053,247 of record KB672902.1, on the reverse strand, counting down.
GTTTAAAGCTTGAATAACGTAAACTACAAAAAACACATAAGCTTAACAAGCAGAAAATTCAACTTCGATAAATGTCTGTAAATAATCGTAAAAAACAACTGATTACTGTTTAAGTCTAAAATAATCACAACTGAACAAACTGATCATTCATAAGCAGAGGAAGCGTACTCTCTTCCATTGCTTCCTTCACATCGTCCGCCATCCTACGGAACGTTAATCACCTTCGACAACATGTTTCTTCTTTAATTAGTTTACCCGATCGCGCCCAGCCATCTCATTAATCTCTTCCTACAAACCGCGTTTCCTGCGCCAATCGTGCCAGCCGGAACTGACCTACCGCAATCTGGCCCAACCAAAACGCCCGCTGGAATCGAAGCGTAAATGATAGATTGCGTATCCCGCGCGGACGGCTTTTCGCCTTTCCACTTGTTTTCTTCCCATCGGAGCGCGAAACCGTTGCCGGGGCTGGTTGGCTGTTTTCGTGAGCATTTCCCACCTTACATCGCACTCCTTACAAAGTCGCAAAGGCTTCATTTAAATGCACTACCCCGTTCGGGGGTGACGATTGCATCTGCTGCGCATGCACCCAAGCCAGCCGGCAGTTCCGCTCGTTCCACTCGGTTTCGATTTACGCCCGTGTGTTTCGGTTCGTCTTCTCGCCCGTTTGAGGAGCGCGCGCCAGGGAACGACAGTTTCACTTTCGGTTGGGCATTATTCAACAATTGCATATGCACCCGGCAATGCACCCGCGGGGGCAAAACCGACCGACCAAACCCCATCATCCGGTTTGCGTTCGAACAAACCCGTTTCGGTCGCCCGGATTGTGAACGGGCTTTTGCGTATTCCGCCGACGGATTGGAAAGCGGTGCCATAAAACCGGGGCAGAAATAGCATCCGGCGCAGGGGGAATTATGCTTCTCAGGGCGACCGGTTCGTGGGGCGGTTGGCGGTGGAGCAGCACTGCGAACACGGTACGGGGATTGTTTGCAAATCGTTAACGTTAGTGCCGTGTGCCGAAAGCGAGATGATTATCTTGCATCGCTGCTCGCGAGCCCATCCGGCACTTGTCACAAAGTCAGCACAAAGTGCCAAATGTTGGCCCGATGCGGAAACACTTCCTGCTCATCTGCCAATTCCGGACGAAATGTGTCTTGGGTACGGCGGTACTCGTAATAGGTTGCATAATTTAAGGCAATATTACACAATGCTGGGCGCATCACCGGAGCACAGTGTCCGCTGTAGAATGGAAGGAAAGCTGAGGTAATCGATTCACGCCAATTAATCATGGAGGAAACAAGAGCTAAACATAGCGAACACCATTGATCTGCTGTAATAATATGCAAAAGTTCTATGAAAAAAATAGATTGTACATAAATTCTTCATTTATTTGTTGCAAAAAAAAATCGTCTTATAATGATTACTTAAGAATATTTATGTACAATTGCTAGATATCGAGTGTTAAATTAAAAAAAAAAACAACTTGTAAAACATCGTATGATGGCATACTATCTGAAGTAAGAACAAATATGAGGCATAGAGTAGATATATTGATGACAAAAGAAGGCATAAAACTTAATAAGAACTCCAAAACAAGCTAGTATTTTTATGAACTTTTAAACAGCACAAAGTGTTTCTGAAAGATGCTAAACTAATTATAAAACTTGTGAAAAAAACGTTCAAAAATAGATGAAGAATGAATCAACTTCAATAAGATGAAATTCGATACAACTTATCGCAGGATGGATAGGAGTACAACCTTTCAAGCGTAGATATCTTCAATTAACATTCCTAATCAAAATAAACAAAAATGAGCAATTTAGGTTGTTGACTGCTTTAATTAACACTTCTGCCTTGGCTTAACGACCTCCACGGTCATATGCCTGGCAGACATGTGGCTTACTGGACTAGTTTTTACCACCGTAGCCGGTTAGCCAGTCCTTCCTCGCTAGGGGAAGATGGTCCCGATGGGATTGTGGTACCGGTCCTGCCGTGTTAAGACCGCCGCCGCCATCACTACACCACAGGGACTAATTATAAATGCTTAATTATAATAGCCTTATAAATATTACAGTGTGTTTGAACATAAACTGCGTTTGATCATCAGTAAGAAGCAACTGGTTTGTTTGAGGATAGTCAAACTCAGATAAGAATAAACATGTTTTTATCTATATCATTATCGTACAATAGATTATATCTAATTATAAATGTCAATAATTAATTTGAAAATGCATTTTGTTTTCTATAGCAATCCGCAACATGGCAATATGGTTTAATGGTTTCACATTTATGGACATTTCTTCCTTCTCACTCTGCAACCATCAGTTTGACACTTTGTAACTGATCGAAACTATCCTAAACATATTGATGCAAGGTCATATAACATATTAAGAAAAGAAATCCAAACCTAACTAACGCTCTTCGCAGCAACAGAGACCCACCCAGACGACCAAATGCTATCCTCGGCCTTCGGAATCGTCCGCACGGTATAAAGTGCCATTTTAAGCCAGCGCAACCAACCTAAGCAACCAGTACCACACCAAAATTGCAACCAATTCCACCTATAGGGTTACACTTTTCCTTAGGTCTCCTACAGTCGCATGCCCACCGACACCGACCTTCAAATGGGGCTAATATTTTATCAAACTGTCAACCGTGTGCAGCACTCGATTGTTGCACTTGCGTTCGTGCGCTCGGTCTTTTATCACTCGCGAACGCACCTCCAGAAGTCAGCAGGGTTTTCCTCGGCGATACTGCACGTGACCACTTGGTTGGTGCTGCCGAATTGAAGATTTATTAGTAACCATTTACGACACCGCGGTGAGGCATGGTAAGTCGGGTCAAATTAATAACGCCCTTAGGACAGAGACAGGGTGTGTTTGGTGACCACCGGCGGTATGGCGGGTAAATTTAGTCTTTAATTGGCTGGGAAACTTAGCTCGGGGGCTAATAAATCATCAATGAAATTTCTTTCGGCTCAAAGTGACGGGACGGGACTAGTGTCGGCGGACCGAACACGAATGCTCGATTACGGTTGTCAACCGTGTTGTTCAGTTGCAAGCGGCGAGGCTCGTTTGAATCCCAGTATGTTGCAGTCCACACGAGCAAGAACGATTTGCACGAACATGAATCATGCTGAGGGTGACGATAAGGTTTTACCGAACGGAAATGCCTTCCGAACGTATGGAAGTTTCTGCTGACTTTAGGGTTATTTTTTTATATTTTACTTGAAAATAAATATTAAATTAAATTAAAGAAAAACCATTCATTAAAAAAATCTATATTTAATATGGAATGGTAACGAAAAATAGCGAATTGAAATGCAATCTAGGAATCAAATTAAAAACACAGCCGTTAAACTGTATCTCCTCACCCGAAATACAACATTCTGTCTCAGATGTCTCTGCGCCTAAAAGTATGCAATGTGATGTATTCCATCGAATAACGATGATTATTTATTCACTATACGTTACATATCACACGAAGTTTACATATGTAAATGATAATATGAAATAGACATGCGATGTGGAAAAAAATGAGGAAACTCATTATGACTTTATCAAACACGTTGCAAACCTCTAGGTGCAACATTATTTAGGAAACAGCCCGGTTTTGTAAAAAAGGAAGTTTGCAATTATTTCTGGAGCTCAAAAACCGTTTATTTAGCCATCCAGTAAATAACATTTCCATCTGTAACGGTAGCACACAGATGAGAAAAGGTCACATTACAGATAAATACTCGTTCAGCCGTAATCACTTCATTACCTTTTACTTTACTGCGATCGTTTGCGTGCGCCACAAGCGATACCGAGAACTCCAACGACGTTGTCACCTTCCCCTTGTGTGTTAATAAAATCCTTTGATCGATTGGCGAATAACATTCTTGAGCCAAGTTTTACCCTACGCTGCTAACTATCTTCTCTCGCGCGTCTTTCATTCACAGCATTTACTAATAGCGATCCTCGCCTCGTCCAGCATCGGTTTGGTGGCCTCTTTCAAAGAATACCCGCACGCCTACGCACCGGAATACGTAAGTACGGCTGCCCGTGAGACACTCGGCTTGACCTTGCCCATTCCGGCACTCATTACCACAACTTACACCTTCGTTGCATCGAGCGCACCAGCTGACCGTCGCGATCGAATAATTAGCGAACTGCCTATACGCGATCTCATTAGCCCGCCGTGTGTATTACACTTTCCATTCGCACGGGTTTTCTTCGACGGCACCATGGACCCATAACTTCGCCACTTTACGGCCAAACAGAAATGTCACCAAGGAGGTCAAGAGTGACATAAAAATGTGATTTACTTTTCGCGTTCGCAGCTCTCGAGCACACAGTAATAGCAACAAACTTTATCCGCATCAGGCAGTGATAATCACCCATCAGCACCTACACTCACGCCAACTTTCTGCTTTGCGTAACGTGTCAGTGTAGGGGGGCATCAAAAATGCTCGATTGGGAAGCACAAGATCAGTTATAACGTTTTTTTTGTAAGCGCTGCGTGCTGATTGCATAATTTCATCCCCTAATTAATCCTCAACTCTATCGTAATGGAATTTATCAGCTCGTTTAAAAATAAGTCACCCTCGGATGCCCTCGCGACAGCGAACGGCACGAGACTTCGACGATGCAAATCAGACCCGCACCGTCAGCACCCTTATCGCTTCCTGAACGTGACTTAAACGTAACGCACTACGCGATCGAAACGCACTAATGGACGCCAAACGGTTTCGCCTTCCCCAATCGGAATGCCACCAGCGAAAACGCACCCAACAACTTACATGGATGGCGCCAATAGTCCAAAGCCAGTGTTCTTAAAATAAACTAATTTGCAAACTCGAGCCTTGCGACGTTCGAACGGCCGATCCACGCTTTTCTGCCTCACCAAGACCTTTATCGTGACGCACTTCGGTACAGTAATCCTGATGCACTGCTTGTTTTTGCGTCGATGTCACCTATCGGTGGGTTTTATTTCGTGTGCCATTTGACACCATCGAGCGCGCCACCATTAATGGTGACCATTAGAGCGACCGAACGTGGTGAAATAAATCAATCGAAGAGAAGGCTCACGACTGCTGTCAAAACGGGCCTCCCGACTGCCCGCGAGGACATCCGCCCGAAAGCGAGCCACGTTCAAATGGGTGGTAAATTATTGGCAAATGGACTCAATTTATAACGTCTGTGGGGGTCACGCCTGTGTCTGTGCGACGAGCCACCAACGAAATACCACATCATAAGCAGCAATCACGGCGCTTACCGGCAGATAAGGAAAAGTTGCACAGAAAGGTGCATTTGAAATTATCTTTATAAAGTTGCTGTACAGGTGTCAGGTTCTTTACTTTTCGGATATTCAAATTGATTAAAACTGTTTTTAAAAAGATTCATTTGCAAAATATTAACGAATTATAGGACAATACATTTGCAATTTTAACGGCTTCTTCGTTTCGAAAGGTTTTTTTTCGAATATTGAAAAATTAGTGTCTAACGATTAGTCAAACCTTTGAAACTTAAGCCGAATTTTTTACATGTAATTAGCAAAAAACATCCACAAACATCATATTTCCTGCACAATTTGATATGATACGAAAATTGTATGATAATATATTTGGATATTGATTAAAATTATTATACTTCATTTATATGATATTTTCTATTAGTTTCCTCATAATAATTCAAATATATATTTCTTCAAATGGTATAACTAATTCATTGAACATTCATTGATTAGCATGGTTTAATGTAGTTTATTTGCGGGATAAAAAAAAAGTTGTTAAAATATTGCAACAAATCAATAGTTTATTCACTATTTTTGTTAGTACAAGTATTTTTTAATTTTTTCAAAGCTATTCTGTGCTCTTCCTTCTCGATCACCGTTGAATTTCGAAAGAGTAGGATATCCATTCATTAAGATATACATAAACACAATTTACGCACTACCTTTTGATGAATCTGCTACATTAGAATGAATTATTATCATTATGTAACATGAGGAAATGTCATGTAACATCTCACGCACGCAACCGCACTGTGAAATGGCAAAACCCCCGGCAATGGTCGACCTACCACAGCCTTCTCTCGATCGCTAAACACAACCTCACAAACCACCGGCGTGTCCTTTCCGAGCGTACCGAACGCGGGCGTAATCGTGCATATCAAATAATCCTTTTATTGCACATTAGATTTAACATATTTTTCTAATTAAAAAATTATCATAAACTTCTCCCGGGACCGGACCGACCAGGCGCACGCTACATTGTAGCCAACCGGCAGGTCTTTATGCTACTTTGGAAAACATGGAACATGCTGTAGCACCACCGAGTGCGTGAAGATAAACACACCCCGCGTTTTAGTCGCGACAGTTTACAACACGGTGCCGATCGGTAAGGTGATCTCGAATCATATGCGTGCCTCATTTGAATGCGTTCGTCCGTGATTTGCACGTGATAAATTATGCGCATTTTAGTGCGCCACGATCTGTGTCTGCCTTCTTCGCGCGACCATTTTGCACACGGCGGTGCTGGGCGTTACACGTCGGCGCTATAGCTTATTGCAGATGTGAATTTTTTGCTTATTTCTGTTCTAAAATATGCCTCTTTTTCTTATTTTTGCATCATTTCTTCAGGCACACCCGGCGTACTCTTTCAGCTACGGTGTCAAGGATCTTCACAGCGGGGACGTAAAGTCACAGTGGGAAACTCGTGACGATGGCATCGTGAAGGGTCACTACAGCGTCGTGGAACCGGACGGTTCGATCCGCGAGGTAGACTACACCGCGGACTCCAAAACCGGCTTCAACGCGGTCGTCAAAACGCACGGACCAAACGCGCACCCTGTCCGGGATCATCATGAGCACGAGCATCACGAGCACAAAACGCACTACTACGACGAGCATCACTCGCAGTCGAAAATCAACCATTTCAGCAAGGGTCAGGACCATCTCATCCTCAGCTCCGATCTGCCCCAGCACGAGAAAGACATTGCCGAGATCGGCGAGAAGAAGCGTCCGATACCGTCCATCCTGGAGCTGAAGCCGCACGTCAACCTCGAGAAGCCGCTGGTGGCGTACAAACACTACGAACCGCCGAAGACCATCTTCAAGCACTACTCCTACGACGAGCTGAAGCCGCACCACGTCACGGTGGAAACGGAGCACAGCCACAAACACTACGTGTCCGACTCGCCCGACTTCTTCTCCGAGCAGATCGACACCGACAAAGATCTGTTCAAGCCGAGCATCCGCATCGAGGAGGTCAAGGCGCCGGACCTATCCAAGCTGAAGCCCATCTCGCCGGACGTGGACTTTTCGCACCTCTCCGAGAGTGACCTCGGGCCGTACTACACCAAGGACAGCTTCCGGCCGTTTGCGCAGTACCAGAATCACGTCTCCCATCCGGTCACGCTGCAGAAGGCGAAGGTGCACACCGTCCAGGTCGACAGCAAACCGAAGAAGAACCTGCTGAAGCCGCTCACGACGCCCGGCCTGAAGAACTTTGCCTCGCCGTCGGTGTACAAGTTTGCCGCCCGGACCGGACCGTCCCGGCCCGACTACGCCAGCTACTTCAAGGCGAAAGCGACGCGCCAGGCACGCACCGGGCCGGTACTGTTCCACCCGGACGAGCAGAAGCGAGCCTCGCAGCGAATGGTGCAGTCGATGCTGTCGCGCCAGCACTCCCGCAATATTCCGGTGTACGCGAAAAACTACGCCTAGCTTGGGTGCGGACGGTGATGAACATAGTGCAATAGTAGAGTACAACTGTGGGGCGCCCTGTTTGCAGCAGATAGAAACAGACACTGAATCAGTCACACAGTGTGCGAACAAGTTGAAGGATTCCTTAGAACGATAAGCTTGCTATCTATTTAATATATATAAAATAAATTCATATGTCATAAAATAAAAAAAATCAAAGAGAAAAACGTTATAAGAACGACTCATTTATAACCTTGCAATAGTCAATGAGATACAGATATAAAGATCCAGATTTGCTATTTAAGATATATGAGCAATTTAAGATCCGTTTGAGGTCATTATCCAAATCAATGTCTCATTTTCCAGACCTTTGTTCCACAACACAATTGTATCTCCATCACTTTGGGAGTTGATGACCTATCACGTTTCAATATAGCTTAGGCCACCAAATATTGCGCAAAAAAATTCGTAATTGAGCAAAACATGACAAGGGAAATCCCTTTTCTATAAACTAAACCTATATTTTCAAGACAACTCGTCCGCATATGATGAAAATAATTATATCTTCCAGTTCAAGATAACCCTCTCGATCTCCGAGATCCTCAAAGGAGTGAACAGGATCATTGGTTAGTTTTGAATGAGTTGACATGAATTTTACATTTATTACATTTATAGTATACCGATGTTATGCAAGGAGGGTACTATAGCTATGAAAAAGGTATAAGCGCCCTTTAAAACAATAGATAAACAAACGGTCATAGTCACAGTTAATATATTCTCTACCACTTAACGATCGTTGTGAGCTTGTAGTATTTGAGTTATCATGATAAAAAATCAAAACAACTGCCAGGATAGTTATGATATTCACTGTATATTATGATATTTATGACAGTACCATAACATTCTGACAAAATTTCAACGATAGCTGTCAATACGTCCTTTTGTACGTCAACTTAATTCTAGCTAAAGGTAAAAGTCATAAACTGCAAATAAGAACATTTCTAACTTCCGTCACACAGGTAACAATGTTGAATTCAGATTGGCTACAATTACCACCCCTCGCTAGCTAGTGAAAGCGTTGAGATATACCCGGATATAGCACAGTTCTTCGTGCACAACATCTGCGGCCACTTCATACCGTTCTTTAATTAGCTTGCTGAACGACACAAAAACAACTCATATCTCTCAAGGAAGCAATTGGCCAGCTCACACCGGCTAATCATACATATTAATGCTGTGACGTTCTGTGCCGTAACATTGATAGTACAAAACCCGGCGGGCATTGCTCTACCACGTTTATGAGCACCACTAAAATGGACGTGGCCTAGCAATAGCCATTAACCGTGACACCAACGCGACCACTCGCGCACTAGAATCCCGCACCGCATCCGGAATCTCACCCGCACACGTCGCCAAGATCCGGTTGCTGACGTAAGAAGGGCACTGCACGGCCCCGATAACAGCTAAGACCCACCGCTGGCCGCCCCACGCCCGTATCCATCTTCGGAATGTCTCCATCTAATTATCCCTTCTGCTCTGGCGGGAGCTCGATCGATCGGGCCGGAGATCCGGAGGGTGTCCTTCGATTGGGCCAACCAGGTCGCACGGAGCGTGGACACCCGTGGACGGGAGCATGGCGAGCCGCACTATCGACGCGCAGCCTTATAATTAACACGCGACATACCAGCGCCCCCCAACGGGCCACCGAAACCGAAGGGACACAAATCGGCCGGACGGACGGATTCTACCGATCGCGCCAACTGTCAGATGGGAGGCGACAGCGGCAACGAAAAAAAGCTGGCAGCTCCAGCACACGCATGGCGTCGCGTCGGCATAAATCATCGACGTTATTGGTCCAGATTTGATCAGGGGTGCTCTGGACATTTTTTGCAAAATATTTCACGAGTCGGTGTGTGTGTGTGCTTTTTCAACATGTTGTGCTCTTTTTTGTGTCCGTGCCCCATTTGTGACTCTCCTTGCATTAAATTTTATTTGACAGCTTCAACCATCACGCCAGGGTTGAGAGTTGAGTTATCGTGCGGCCCGCGCGTCACACGGGGGACGCGCCGCAAAACGCAAATAATAATCCATTCCGCCCTCTCGCAGTGCAATCGGAACGGGTGGGTAAAGTGGCAGCAGTGACTCTGGCGCCATGCTAATCCACTCGGCAAACGCTACTCCAGCGGTGCTGGCCGTTCGCTTCGTTTTCATCGGCACCATTTTGACTCCACCCCACGAACACGGTTGGCGCACGGTTGGTTGGCGTGGTCGAAGACTGAAACATGCCCCAAACAAACTCGCAATCTTACCAAATCTTGAACGCACGGGAAAAAAAACTCCAACTCAGTGCATAAGCCACGATCCTTCCACGAATGGAACAGGGAAGGAGAGAGAGAGAGAGAAAAAAACAAACCTCCTTAAAAACCCGAGCTCCAGAAGTGGAATAATGCACTCGGTGTGACCTCTGACCACGTCTCGGGATATTTAGGTGTCTGGAGATTAAATTTCACTTTTGTTTTACGGGCCGCGTCCTTCGCAGCACCGCATTCGATTCGCAACGGATGCCGATTCGCACCCCCGTACCGGTGCTCCAGATCCTGGGACAGGCAAAAAGCCGTGCCGCCAATTCAACGCGAACCTCAAGGTCAGCAGGCGAACGGTGGGAATGTCACGCCCGAATCGTACGAAACGTTCTGTGGGGCAGACCACCGTTTTCTGTGACCACGATCTTCATTTCCGAGAATGAAAGGCGAAGTGCGAACAATACTTGCTCGGCCGGCACCAAATTAGGGAACCAGGATAAAGAACGTACCGACGCGAGAGAGCCACCGCCACCAATGCCGCCGTTACGTGTTTTTCGTACCGGCGAAACGTGACTCAGCCAAGGTGACACGAGACCGGCGGCGGCTCGATTCTGGGCGCGATTATTCACGCACCAGTTTCTGGACTTCCTTGAGGTCGCGGCGCGCGTCGCGTGCAGTGGGTGGGAGATGGAAACCGGTGGGTGGGAAGTCGCGTGGAGCAAGTTACGGCAAGTACCCGGCGGGTCCGGCGACACCGTCCAGAAACACTGACCGAAGGTATCGTATCGGTGTCGGGTGTCAAAATATGCCGGCAAATTCTTGGGTCGAGAGTCGAGACCGCTCGTAGAGGGACAATAAACAAATACACACCGCGACCGGAGAGTCGCCAAAAACCCGACTGACAACACAATGTCAAAGAACTGCAACAAGGGAAGGCTAAACTACGCGCGCCGCTGCTCGGTGCTGTGCAGACAACCTTGCAGGAAGATAGGTCATTACTATCAGAAAACGGATCGCGTGACGTTTGGTGTGCGAAGAGTGTAAAAGTATTGTGTTTAAGTCTTTTATTTTGTTGGGTTTTCTTTTCTTTTATAGTTCTTTTTGTCACATTGTCCAACATGAATCAAGACATCACTTTGTTTATCTGTCAACCATAAATACTCGTGTGGTTATTGGGCTTTAAGGAAATTGAATGTTTTCAAAGCAATTTAATTGTCAATTTAAAAAAAATTACTTCCAAATTGTGTGACTTACAAAGAAATAGGCTCAGATGAATACAAACGGACGATCTAAAACCGATCCAAACCAGGAACACGAAGTTCGCTCACGAAGTTTCGGACGAGTCGTTTTTAGCAGCAGAATAGTGAAGAAAAGATCGAAGAGAGGACATCAACTCGCGTTTATTGAATTTGAGTTAGTCACACGGAAGCCAGTCACTGACATTTTTTGGGGTACAGTACTTTAAATAACAAAATATCTCGAGCAATTTCTCTTATCCAGAGTAACGAGTTTGAAATAACACCTAACTCACTTGGGGACACAATCTGGAGATCATCGATATAGATCAAAGGGATTGGCTAAGATTTGAAAAAATAAAAACTTGTGATAGTATTTTAGTATCTTACCATTTAATTTTACCATCCCAAGTGTGGTTTGTGTTAATCCAGATCTAACCTATTTCTTCCGTTAGCTTAAACTGACAAAACATTCGAAAATAGGTGAAATATAGCCATAACATGAAATTAAATTTAAATTTAAATCACACAATAATAATACAAATGTTAGGCCTTTATGTAATTACGATTAAGTGATTGGTTATTGTGTACAAAGTGAAAACTTGTGTTTAAATAACTTTTATTTCCACAATTATACATCTGGTAAGCTTCTGTGAGACAATAATGGAATAACATTCGGTAATCGACTAATGAAAACTCGTTAAGATCGATATGTCGTAACATTTGCAAACATTAAAAATTCTACAATAATGATACAAGTATGCAATTTTAATTGGACGGTCAAAAACCTGAATCAATATGGAATCCATAACCTTCAAAAACGACCGATTAAAAGCATTTGTAAGTAAGTCACTACAAATTTCAAGGCAGCGTATGTTATGTTTTAATCTAAAAATCTCCCAATCACTCCTGCTTACGCAAGTATTATTTATCATGAAATCATTGTCATCAAATTCAAATCCTGTCTCAATAAGCCTCATTACTAGCAAACCACTTCACACACACACACATACACAGGCGCGCGTGCAGACACACTCTCCGCACCCCGATGTTGCCCGTTCGGTGGCCCGAGTTTGTCAACGAGTTTATCTTTCTCGCCATCATGGCCGCCAATTCGCGATCATTTGGATTTGTCAGCAACAAAGTAGAGTTGGGTTTGCTGGGACCAGATTTTTTGTTGTAGCTCGTTCGCATCCCCTGCACCAGGTGGAAAGGAACTAATACTACAGAGGTAAGCGGTAGCGCAAATAGCAAAAACAAACCTAAAACCTAAACGTTCATCCATTTAGACGCGGTAAGTACCAGTTAGCGTCGGATGATTTACGGCCTGGTAGTGCAGGAGCTCTGGTAAGAGTGGGGGGGAATTTTTCTACTTTTTTTTCTTGTTGTTGCTCTCACAAGTATCCATTCGATTCGCCCCGTGGGCAATACGATTAAATAGATTAAATCGAGCGGAAAAATTATATTACCCTCGACAGACGTGGGGCTCCAGGTCGGTCGGTGCCGGTCGGTGCCGCCATTATCGCAGCACGGGTGCGCGGTATCGGCTGTGGTTTTAGTTTTATAAATTAAATCTAGATCGTGCGCTAGCGATGCGGACGGGTGCCTCAAAGGGCGCCTCCACGAGGCGTTTTTGTTTCACCTTCGTATTCGTCCCTTCGATTGACCGAACCGCGTGGCGTTTTTCCCCCACACGCACCGTGAGTGAAACCGATCCGTCTTCCCAAGAAAACGGACGGCCCAGACTGGCCGGTACCAGTGCCAGCACCTTTCACCGGTGTCATTCAGGCGCACTGGATTCTGCGAGCCCGCGCAACGGCAACCCCTGGCAGCGCATTGCTGGTGTGCGCGATCAAGACTTGATTTGACATGTTTCTGTCATGAAAATTGCTACCCCGGTGACGCTGTGGCCGCCCGAAGCAGGGCAAGATCCGTACGCGCTGGAAGTGGCCGCGTCGTGCGCGGCATGCATCAAAGCCCTGGTCGCTGGGTGCCCTGGGAGCCACTTCCAGCCGGCCGAAGTAGACCGACCCGAGCCGAGAGCGTCAAGAAACTGCCGCGCCGCGTAACCTTACCGTGTCCGGGACCTCCTTGGGTGACCAACGAGAACATCCGTCAGCCTGTTGGGTGCGATTAGCCAATAGGGTCCCTCCGTACAATGTACGGGGCGAGGTGTCCCGGGACAACGCCGCGCGACACGGCCAGTGGACAAGAATGTCCGAACGAATTAATTCCAGTCACGCCAGCGACCCAGGATTAATAGACACGCATGCACACGAATTTGCCACAATTGGAACTGTGGAATGTGTGCTCACGCGCGTACGCGCCCATAGTTCACTGACACTCCACGCGACCGCCATGCGAACCGTTCCCAAATGGGCCGCGTCTAAAGTAATATAAATGAAGCAATTAAAAGAAAATTTAAATCAGATTAGTTGGAGCACGGCCCGGCACGGTCGGTCGGTGGTCATCAGTCAGACTTCGGAGTCAAGTCGTCGGGCCGATAGCGGGCTATCGCCTGGGAGTAGCGGAATGGGAAAAACCGGCAGCTGTTGCTCACTACACTCACCAACTAGGCCGACGCTACGGGCCCGCCCGGGGACACAGCGCAGCGCAGCGTCTCCTTCTGGTCTGCATTCTAGCAGCCAATTAATAATTTATCAACAGCGTCAGCGGTGTACGCACTGGTAACGATCTACCGAACCGTGTGACGAAATTCTCGCACCACACGCAGCACACGCAGCACGAACGCGGAGTCCGCCAGATCCGCAAGCCAAGAATCGAGCTCCCAAATGACCGGCGACCAGGACCGGGCCGATACACTGGTTGCGAGCTGAGTCGAGGTTGCGCCAAGCGGTGCGACCCACTGCAATTACTTCTTCGCCTCGGAAACTTCTGCCCGACTGCCGTCCGTCCGACCTGCGGCCGCTGGTGCGTGTGTTGAGTGAGTGTGCGCGCGCCGAAGGAAAAGCAGCGGACACGAGCAGCCAAGTATCGCGAACCTGTTCGCCGTTCATTACGTACCATAATTTGATATCGTCCACAAACGGAAACGTCAAAAGGTGACATTACGACCGTTCGATTCCGTCAATGACATGTACGGTATTCATTAAACGGAATCTGCAAACCGTTGCTAATTGATTTACACAATCGCTCGCAAGCGCAGGGGTTTGGGATCGAGGATCGTGTGCGGATCGCGGGGTAGGCTGAACCCGATAACGACCGGTGTCGAATGCTGAAACGAACCAATTTCGTTCTGCCCGCAAACGAGACGTATGGAGATTCGGTTCCAAGAATCGTTAAGACAAGTTTGGCGATGCTGGCCATTTCTATGTATGGCAAACAAAATCGTCTTCATTTCAAGTCATTTACACAAGTGAGCGTACAAAATATGCCTGAAATGTAGTACATTTGCCGGCGATATCACAGAACTATCAGGTGCACGAGAGAAGCCCGTGTGTCATGTTCAGATTTCCTTCAATCTCCACTATGTGGCTGAATCCAGCTTCCACATTTTCATTGATTTTCAGCTGAATCTCGGAATTCTTTGGAATCTCGGTCAAACTTATCAGGCTTTTAAAAATAACCATGAACTACGTCACATGCCAGATGAAGGTGGATGGAAAACACTCAAGGTCCTTTGTGACCACCAAGGGTTTGTGCAAATGGGACAAATGTGTCGGATGCCTACCAAAGGATCATAGTCAGTCAAAGGATGTTGGCAACGGATCGGACATATTACAGATACGGACGAAGAACTACATTGAACTACTGTCTAAAGCTGACAAACCCTGCTTAGCAGTGACCGACAAGAAGATGCTCAGAAGGATTGTTGATCATGTATGTGTGGAAGAACAATGGAGAAACCTCTTCAATGACGTGCAACGCGTTAGACTCAGTGGGCTGCGGTGGGCTAGTCATGTCAGTAGAATGACACTGGACGACTCAGCTCGCAAAGGCTTTCCGTCCACAAGGACACAGGAGATGTGGTAGGTCCAGACTGGGACGGATGGATAACGTCGTAGAATTGTCGGGATTAACGATTACTGTTGTAGCACCTGATAAGAAACGAAGTATGTAAGTATTTAAACAAAAGTTAATTCAATGTTGACGGATCGTATTGATCCAAAGTTTGCAAGAGAGATGAAGAAAGATGAAAGAGTATTCTATAAAGCCATAAATTCTGAAATGCGTTTTCTCCAAAGGCCTCCAAATCGGATTGTTCCACTCGCAGAACTGATAAGACACAAAACCAATATTAGGTTAATAGATTACTTCTTGATTGTTTATTATCTATCAACCAATAAAAAAGCCCACCACCCTCGGTACAATAAACACCTTCACAATAAAACTTTACACCGATCTAAACATCGATAAGTTGGACCCTAATTTAGCAACGTTTATGCTAAGTATGGAGTTCTGTTCGCAACCTGCTGACGCGCTCTGCTAAACTAACCATTTTAGCTCAACGTCCAAATTACAGTCTTCACTCGCGCGATCAACACTTCATGCGAACCGTGGGCCAACGCTGCACGAGCCGGTGGTCTATTTTGAATTTGGTTTTGTTTTGCGTTTTCGCTGTTTCGCTCTTGTGGTGCGTCGGACTGCTCGTGTGTCGGTGGTATGACTGGCACTCGAGCTCCTTTCCGTCCGTCCGCCAGCGCCTGCCTGGCTCCCCGCACGCCATTACCTGCTCACCGCCCTAACCAATCATTATCCGGTGATCTAAATTGATTTGTTACAATTACAGACGGCATAGCGGCTGGTTACATGTGTAGTGTATTAGCCCGATAACGATCGGCACGGCCGCGGTTAATGTTTGCTGTTCTATTTATTCATAACTTCGTGCGTGACTTCACCATCCACCGGCTGCCTGGCGGCACTATTCTACTTTATTGCTCTCTTTATCCCGCGCGTACGCTCCATCTAAACGAGATGAATGGGAAAGGAATGAACACAGGGAAAGAAGAAAAAAGATACCCGCACAAGATCTGCACCACACCGTCCGTCGTTATAACACACGGACGCATTACTTTTACCCAGCTACGAGCACCGACTGCTTGCACCGACCGCCGGACAGTTTATTCAAGCCTCGGGGTGTTGGGGGGAAAAAAACTCTGCAGAACCGATAACCCTACAAGCTCGCTGTGCTACCCCAGCTCGCCATCACCTTGGTGCAGCCGTCGATTGCTGGCGTGTTTTCTGATTTTTCGTGATCCTTATCTCGGGACTTTAATTGCGAAGCGAACAAACAGCTTATCCTAAGCGACACCGTCTGGGAGCGAGCCGTTGATGAAGGATCACCATCTTCGCACCATCCGCCGCGATACGCGCCACATGTGCGTACGGTATTATTATCATATTCATACCTGATTCCAACTGATCGGGTGTACGCGCTGCTGCTGCAGCAGCCGATTAGGAAACGTATCGATACGGTGTAATTATATCGAGCTTTTCATCCTCCACAGCTCACCCACTCGGGCACCCGTCGGTGTTACCGCCTCCATTTCACCGCCAGATGATGCGGAGCAGGTGTAACCAGGAGCGTTTGAAAAATGGAAGAAAAAAGCAACATCGAAATAAACCTATCAAAATCGTAGCCGTGCGTGTGGCACGCCATCAGCCAGCACGGCGGCACTTGCTCAGGGGCGTTATCCCGGCGCGTGTTCAGGACCTTGTCGGTTTGCGTCAGCGCGGTGCGTTATTTATAGGCGTGATTTATAGCACGCCCAAGAACTGTGCTGGGATTACTTAATGCTGGAGGCAAACGCGGTGGTGGCTAAAATGCTAATATCGATTAAAGATGACGACATATTAGGCTACACGATCAAATATTTACTTTAGGAACAGGTAATTCGCACTACTGCTCAGTAAAGATGAAATCGAGAGGAAGATATACTGTGTACTATATAGGAATTGTACAAATAATTGCTAGTTGAGTAGTTACACACTCTTTTAAATTTATTATAAGTGTTTGTAAAACTATTTTAAATCGTTTAAAAAACATGGTAATAATGAGTTTTACTATGAAGTGTGAAGTTCTTTCAGTTTCTCCAACAGCAGCATGTGGTTCCACAAACGAGTCTTTACCTTTCGGAAGGAAGACATTTCTTTGCACGTATCTATTAGCTCAAACCGGGTATATACTTTGTAGCAGCCCACGGTAGTCACAAGATAGGAACGGTTAAAAACCCAACTAGACTCTAGGGTCTAACAACGGCCGGCATCTAACAAGAAGTAACTACCTTTTTAAGAGACAAGTTTATCCCAATAAGCTATAGGAAGACAAGCATAAGTTCTTGTAGGTCATAATACCTTCAATATCAGAAGAAGAAAATAAGAAACAAAAGAAAATCGTCATAAAAATCAGATAATGATGTTTGAAATGAATATTTCAGGAGAGAGGCAATACAACAGACAAGAAAATTTATAATGTTGAGTAAGATATTTTATAAAAAGTGACCAAGACAAACATTCTAGCTGCTCAAATGAGCCACCAACGAGTAACTATATTTCTTGGCGTACATATTTAGAACATTTTTAGTCCGATCGACCAATGAATACCAACAATTGACTCGTAGGGATCAATTGAGACATGTAAATGGCCGATTATTTGAGATACTTTCATATTTTAAAATTATAAAAGTGTTTCTAAATATGATGCTTAAGTATATGACATCACTTGGTATGCTTCTGACGACAGGTAGACGGTTCACCAAATATTACTAGGCAAATAGTAAAGTATTTAAGGCTAATAAGAGAGTTATAAAATTTCTTTTTTTTAGAATAGCGCAGAAAAAGCTTTTGAAGTGTAATTTTGTCATTAAAACTGGCTTTCCCTCATTTGAAGCTGCAAGAAACCGAAGCTTGTCCACAGGTCATGTGACATCTAAATGGAAATTCCACCAAACAGCTTCGCCACACTGATAAACCCCTTGTCCGACAGCTGTTATCGCGCATTCCACGGAGGACCGGAGCCAGCTAACACTAGAACACTTGCCAAACTTGTTCCTAAAGCTACCAGCACACACACACACACAAACCCCACCTTCACCCAGCACACGGGCACGCAGCGCTTTTCCTCGCGCTAACGATCTGACACCGATTTGGTCAGTCGTGAAACACATTTATGCTATTTAAATTTATCTCCACTCTAATAAAGCATGACAGTAGTGGCAGCCGGCAGCAACAGGTTGTGGCAAGCACCGCGCACTCCCCAACACTCAAGTGCACTCGGAGGGAAACTCGAAGCTTCACCCGCAGTGGGTCCCGCGGATTGACGCGATTGATTTTTCTCGCCCCAGACTCTCGCCCCCCGGCTCGTTGACATTTTTCGCACTTTTAATCCACTATGCGGTGCGGTGTTGTGCAGCTGCTGCAGTCACAGTGGCGACGTTGACCCAGCTTTTCTTGCCAACCACACAAACACACACACCCATGCTGCCAATGTCGATTTTAATCCTGGGCTGGATCGGCAACTAGAGCCGACACTTTCGAATGGTGTGTGAGCCCGTGTGCGAGCTGGCGATCGTCTCTCTTCCAAGAAGCTCGGGCGGAGCATATTTGGAAAGGTTGAGAGGCGCCGCTTGGCACGGGCGTTCGCGCGAGGGAGTGGCACCCATCGATATGACGCTAATGCTGGCGGCGCTTGCGTTTGATAAGCATTTTTCGTCGCTGCTGGTGCCTAACGAATGGGAAATCCCATTAATGGGTGCTGTTTGGTTCACGTGCAGAGATGACTCACGATAGCTTATGGCAGCAAGTATTAATATTCTATAACCTTATCATATACGAGCTTTAGTATGGCTGCTTATACTTTTGAGTGGCATATTTAGTTATAACAAGCAACGTTTTCTTGGAACTTGGAACTGCAAACTTTGGAACTAGCGTCTAACACAGATGGAAGTGGCTGCAATATAATCAAACACCATGGGTAGGTTAATATGTTTTTTTATTGCTAATTGAGACCCCCATAGTTGATTCATGTCTTCTATGTTGACCCTATGTTGACTCTATGTTAATATTCTGCCAATCCATTGTACTAGGACACAAGTTGCTTGACGTGAACATGCCCAATAACATGACTTTCCATTTGATTGCACGTCCGAAAGCTATACTCCGCGTGTTTCAACACCTTTTTTCCCATTTTGAAGTTACTACCTACGTACTAGCGCAATGGTCCCCTAGAACCTAAAGCTCCCCATCGCTGGTAACCGAAAATATCGACAACCTGCAAACACGACCCCGCTCGGCAGCACCATTAATCAGCGGGCTCAATTATGTCTGCCACGTGTCAAAAATTAACCAATTCATCGGCCCAATGCTTTCGCAGGCCCGCGCGGGCCCCGCAGTAGTCGGGATGTCAAAACAAATGTGCGCGTGCGGCCCGCGTTCGAGCAGGC
This sequence comes from Anopheles dirus, assembly GCA_000349145.1. Lineage (NCBI taxonomy): Eukaryota > Metazoa > Arthropoda > Insecta > Diptera > Culicidae > Anopheles > Anopheles dirus. The sequence continues at coordinate 2,033,621 of KB672902.1, read as the reverse complement.
CGGGCCCGGGTCAAGAGAGAATTATGATGGTTCGTCGGGAGCCTAACCGCGACGCCCGATAACTGCGAGGCGCTCGTATGATACACAATATGCCAGCCCGCCGGCCTGCGAACGACCACCGGCGTGCGGCGGCGATCGAGAAGAAAGAGCAACCGTTGTCAATAATGTGATAAAGTGCCTCGTAGACAGACACTTAAGTGCCATTTCATGCAAATTCTTCGCATCCACCGGCATGAGTAATGGACGCTGATAATCGACTCCTTTGACCGGTGGGGCCACGGTGCGTACGGCGCGAACAGAGGGATGAAAAGGCGAAATCACGGCAATTTGTACAATGTACAAGCGGTGGACGACAAATTGAGCGTGGTTAATGATTCTTTTGAGCAAATCGTTGAAATCGGGGAGGTCCAGCAATAGGGATATCTCGAACTAAAAGCTATTGATGAAACTATTTTATGGAAATAATTAATTTTTTTTCCACCTTTTTATTCAAAGAAGAATATAAAGTTTAATAAGAAGTTTTATGATAATGTTGCGAGAATGTTTAGACAATAAATTGTAGGCTATATAGTACGAATCTTAACAAAAAGACCCAGCGTAAGACCCACTCAAAACATAACAAATAGTCTCAAATCATTTTCAGCGTCAGAAAATTCGAAAATTTTAGCTACCACCACATCCTTATCAAGTCTGTTGATTCCTCCCATCTTTCTTATTTTACTCGATTACTTTGGCGATAAAATCAAATCTTAATATATTTCTGAAGGTCCTTCATAGTTTCTAATTAAATTTTAATGTCTCGCGATTCAGCTTTCAAAGATTTTCTATTCCTATGTCAATTATATTTTAATTTTATATTTTAATTCACTGTTCTTTATCCTTCTGTATTCCTTCTATAGTTGACTAAACTTTTTTTATTCTTCATTGCGAACTATTAAACTTAACGAAACTTCAAAGCGTCTAAATTGAGGTCTGTTAAAACCCACCACAGCAGCTGGCGTTTAATTTTTAATTAAGTTTTTTTATAGGTTCAAATAATTACTATCGTTAACTACCCTACCTCGCCAATAATTTGGCGACGGCCAGCTCACTAACACCACACTCCGTAACAGCCGTGCCGATTCTCGCCATCACCACCGATGCTGATTCCGATCGGCAAACGGCCAAACAGAACCAGATCGCAGCGATCTAATCATTCAGCGTCGCTGGTCGACCATTATTGTGAAAGGGACCGTACCGTTCCAGTTTCGAAGGGTAGCCAGATAACGATCGGCGAGCCCAGCCAAGAATGTGCCATGGGAACGCATCGTACGCTCGTTCCGTTTCGGCCCTCGCACCAGCGCCCGAACGGTGCCACGCGTTACTTTGCTTATCGCCAAACCACCAACCACCAGCCCGGGAGGAGGACAACTGCTCGACTTCTCCAAAATAAAAATGCGACAGAAAAAAAGAGCGCGAACCACGCCAAACCGCGTGCGCGCGCGAAGTGATTTAGTGAGCGAGATCCGAGCGCGAAAACGGTAACGCACACACGACAAAAATCGCGCGCGGGCTGCCCGCGCCGAATATGGTGCGCACGGGGCGGCGACGGCAATTGTTTGGTAAACACTGCCTTACGGGTGGCTGCTTTTGGCAAAAGGCTTTTATCGCGCAACCGTTGGCTAGGTTGGCCTACGGCCGGCGGATTAGCTGCGGTCGTTCGAACGAAATGGTGCGTGAAATTTGCATCAAACAGGATCAAACAGCGTGCAGTGCGCAGCCGGCAAAAACGGACAAATGCTCCTGCGCGCGGTTAAGCGAGTGTTTTTTTGGACAGGACTCATAAAACGGGACTAAATTATAGTCCGCTAAACAGGTCCCAAAGTGCATGTCCAAGGGGGTCGAAACAAGTTTGCAACAATTTACGCGCACGATAATAGTAATCGAGATAATAACAATTTAATACCTAGGCATTGAGCAGAAATGTGCTTTTTTATGTTTATCCTCTCGTTTCAAGGACTTTGCATTATGGAATACGTGGGGTCACTCTATAAAGTGTTTCGATATGTAACCGTTGCTGTGGTAACTGTACCACTTTGTGATACGCATTACTCCACACTAAGGTCAGAGGTGAAAGCAAGTCTCTTTTTTTCAATTTTATTCTGTGTTGTTCAGTTTTATTAAAAACGTACTAGAAAATACCCACAAACTTTAACTAATGTTGGCTACATCATGTTTGATTGTAAACGGTACATTAAATAAAATGTAGAAAAATATGAATTTCAATTATGTTAATGATTCAATAAATTTAAGTCATGTCATGTGCATATAAAATCTACTGTGTCAATTATTCAGAATTTAATAATATTATTTAAATTTCATTTCAACAACAAAACATATGCTTTAAATAAATTTTGTTTTAAATACGACAGATGGTTTTAAATGAGAAAAGACTTAAAAAATGATCGTATGAAATGTTTCAATAGCAATTACAATAAAGTTGTTCTCTGGAAATTCTAGAAGAAGAAAGAATGCAAAGACGAAATCAAAATTAGGTCGAATTGATTTTACAAAATCAATCAAATAACAAACTGTATTATAATAATTGTCTTTATACTACAGTTTATTATTTGATTTGATTATTTGAAAAGTGTTATGAAAAAATGATAAGACTTTTCAGGTGTTGAAAATGTAGACTTGTTTATTTGAACTGAGCTAATGTTTGAAAATAATATACATATAATAAATTCAATAATAATCTACAATAAGGAAAATGTAAGATAGAAGAATAACGAAAGAGAAAATATTGAAAATATTGAACTCATAATATATCAATATAGAACTCTTCAAGTCATAGTCATTTGTATGATAATCTTGACCATCTACAGTGCGTATTAAAACAAAATTGGAATCGTAATTTCTATATCGGATTGTGTTCAGTCTGTGAACTTCAATTTTCACTATTTGAATGACTACATACTACAGTAGCCTATGAACTAAATCATAAAATATTCGAATAAACTTGCCAAGTCCATAACCAATCATTTATTTCATCAAGTTAAGATCCTTCCTGGTCTTCCGAGAAAATTTTCAGCATCGAGAAACCCATTCAAAGTACTTTCATTTAAACAATCAATAAACATTCTATAAATGGTCACATGTTCCAAACACGAGAAGATCCTATGTGCGCCGTGTATTAACTTATCATCCAAGAAATCAAAACCAATGCGGCGAGACATCACGTGACTGCCACGGTATTTGCCGTCCACACACACCGGGCACACGAAACTCCGGGCCACCCGCAGTATCACGACTACAATGCGTCGCACGATCAATCAACCGGGCCGGTTTGAGCCGTATGTGTGTTTCACCTGCTCGCCGTTTGACTAGAATGCCCCACGCCAGTACGCACCAGCGTACACTAGTGCGAGCGCGCGCGCGCGCATGTGCGGCGACCCCGGGAAAACGGTCGACATAAATCAAAGAGCGCTGCCCGTAGCCGCGGCTGCCTTTCCTCGCCAGAATTGCGGACCAACCTTGAATTATGGTGGGCAAGTTCACAGCACTGCCCCGCATGCGAGCGTGGAATGCAACCGATCGCAAACCGATCGCCAATCGGCATCGGCAGAGACGCGCTGCATAGAATCAGAACCGAAGCCTGCTGCTGTGGCCAGCGGACAGGAGAAGGACCGTGCTTTACAAACGCATGTGACCTCAATTCGTCTGCGGTCCGCGCTGCTAGCCGCCAAACCGACAACGACGACGACCCCACTGCGCGGGCAACTGGGTGCCTTCCCACGAATCTTGTGACATTTCGGGGCGTGTGCCGGGCGCGAAGGTGCAATCACTTGTGGTGTTACACAAACGCCAAACATTTAGATCTCCAGACACAATGCCCACCGACTGTCGGGAAACAACTCCACACACCTTAGCTGAACGTCCCGACCGAGGTGGTTACAGCGTTTCGGGAGCGGACGATCGACTAACACCCGGCTGAAGTACTGCCGAGGGCACACAACTGTCAGTTTTGAGCGGCGGCGGAACGAACACGCAAAGAAACGGCTCTTTTCGGGGTGTTGCTGTGCGCCACCTAGTACCTGTCAATCAGTCTTTATGTGTGCTTAATTTAATTTGGAGTAAAGATATCACAACTTTTAACGTTCAGCCCGGCGAGGTGTCTCCCACTAGGTATCGCGCGCTGACACAGCTACTGGTGAGCTCGACTGCCACGATCGATAGAACCGGGCACGCTAGGAAACTTCCCACGTGCTGGAAGATGTGTGGTAAGAAGTGAGTTCAAATTAGTGAACCAGCCCGGAGCCCAGACCCTGCAGGGGCCTTAATCTCGCAAGGTTAGCCCAGTTCGGGTCATACGCTCCACAGATCCGGCTGCCACTGGCAACAGCCACTGGAACCCGTTTCATCCGTTCCGGTCGTCCGTCAGCTTAGGCGCCAACCAATGTCAATAGAAAAGGTCACGTGCCAAACTAGCACCTGGACCGTGCGTGGACGTCGGGCGGACGGCAGGAACCGGACAAAACTGGCGTCGGCATTATCCGGCATTGATCAGCAATCGATTGGCCGGCCCACTGCTGCCGGCTGCCGCCGCTACCATCGGTTGACACTTCGGTCCAGTGCGGTGCAGTCCAACAGCGCTCGCCAGTGGCAGCCGGTGAAAAGACTATGCCGACGGTGAAGTGGCTAGGTCACGCACCAAACCTGAACCCCGAAACCGGTGTCAAAATCAGAAGCTGAGTCATCCGCCGTGGCGCACCGTCAAATTGATGGATTAGTTGTCAAATGTCAGACTATATTGCCCTTTTTCGGACGTCTGATCGTCCGTTGGGTCAGGACGCAGGGTAGAAAGATCGCCGATCTCGAGGTGTCCGTCATTAGCTGTGTTATTCTAGACGATGTTCAAAGGCGCTGAACTATTATACAATCAACTGCTATAAAGAGATCAGTTTTGGGTATTATATTGCAAGAAACTGATAATTTTTATGTTTTTTATTTCACAGATTTTTTAACATTATACTACAGAGTTACTATTTTGTACTTAAGAAAAGGTATAAAATATCCTGATCTGAGAACTTTTCGTAAAGCCTCGCACCTCAACATCAGTTCTAGGACATGGACATAGGTGAATCTTTAAGAATTTCTTAAGTCTGATAAGCTATAACGAATGCAATAAACTCGTTTGAAAAACTCCTCAGAAACAAACGCATTCCAGACATATGTCATTTGGTTATTAATTCTAAAACTCCAAGAAATAAGACAAAATCTACTACTCCTGAACTGCTTTTAGCTATAGTCGATGCAGTTTAAGAAAAGAGAAGGAATAAAATTGAGAAAACAGAAAACATAAGCATAAACATAAACTATGATCATCAATACTACGACTTCATACAGTATGATAGCAGACAACCTGATGTTTTACGAAGTTGATTAAGGTCTTGGGTTGTTAATTACTTCTAAAATAATAGGTGCTGATGACAAGGGAGAGATGTTATCCGAACTTATATCACAAGCTGAGTACAGTCCATGAAACACGAATATCACAGTGGTCTACGTTGTGTCAGTTAATCCCACTACATATATACTCGTTATATATGTATGAGCAAGACTAGAACTCTGCTGCATCAGTGATTATAAAGCATTCGGAGTGCTCTATGATTTTACTCCACACTCTACAGACAAACTCCACAGATAGCATAGTACTAGTGAATGCAATACTACTGAGTCCACTACTTCCATTACTACATTCGAAGTAGAATCTTTTCAGCGACAATTTGCATGTTTCAATTCCCTATGAGTGGTGTACCAAGCTAAGTAGGTCAAAGTCAAGGAACGGGTATCTGCATTAAGTGTTGACCAAATACGGTGGACTCCCAACATGAGTCCCATTTCAAGTCTCCAATAACCGTTGGCAATCAATAGTAAAAGCGAACCACCGTGTTGTTGGTTTTTGAGAACAAAAAAGCCATTTTTCAACATGTTCTCCTACTTCCGATACACAGGATTGTAATTGCACCGCCTAATGGAATCGATTTTTATGTGTCTACGATCGTTTTCCCATTGTCTCCGAGCCCGATTGGGGTTTCCAAACGTAACCTATAAAATTGTCTACCCAGTCGACCAATCTCCAATAGCGTCCCTCAGGTTCCAGACTCCATGCGTGACCTAGAACCAGATCGCAGAGTTTATTCTTTCGCTTCCCCGTGCGTTCGATGCATAAATTATCAAACCAACCCACACACCCGCGGTTCCTTCTTCTTGTTGTCGCACAATCGTAGGTGTAATTGAATCAAATTACCGTACTTTCATGTGGCGCTCGCACCGCCTCGAGATATACGGCGATGACGCCTTCCTTGCGTTAACTTTCGGTCGGGTAACGATGGCGTCTCTGGCGTCTCGCACCGCGAGATGAAGGAGGCGTCAAGCGGACGACTTAACACTTGTAAATCGGAGCCACCGGTTAGGGAGCGTTTCTATAAGGCGCCGCATCGCGCAGTGGCGATTGTTTGTAAATTACACGCTACCCCCTCTGCGCTGCGCAAAAGCAATAATCGTTGGCTCCAACTCGCCTGCACACCCTACACAAACCTGCGCCTGTCGTTGGGCGTAGGGAGGGATCATAAATCATACCCCAGTGGCAGGGGCGCACAGGGCCCGAAATCTAAAGAGCATTTACTCGGGAAGGTAAACCCGATCACCCGGTGATGCACGGAAAACGCTCGAAAAACACTACCACCACCAGCATCCCAAAAATGGAGGAGCCTCCATCGCGTACCTTCGAAGGGCCCTCCTTCGACTGCTCCGGCGGCCCGACTTCGGTCCCGGTGGGGCTTTCACAGCTTGACAGACGTCGGTGACCCTGCACGGGCAACTCCATTCGCCGGCGGCCTGACGGACAGCCAGGCAGCCCCGTCCGTCGACATGATATTTCGATTTGAAAACTTCGATTTAATATTCCTTTTTAATTAAATAAAATTATGTTCTCGCGTGTGCGAATCGATCCACATACACAAACACACATACACAATCGCACATACACCTAGGCACACGATCTGGTTCACGGCAAGTGAACGCCACAGGTGTGCAACGCCTCGCACGTTCTATCGGAACGCCCATTCTGGCCGGTTGGCCAAGGAGATCCAAGGCTGCCCGACCGTTCCGAACAGAAACGCTACGGTAACGGCCCTTTCGCGGAACAAAGATGAAAGCGCGAGTGTCCGAACTCGATCCTAGCGCGACCAGCTAATGCGTCGAGACGTTGATACCTCGTTTTAGATAAAATCGTTTCATCCACCAGCAGCTAAACCCAATTATCAATCGCGTAATGGGCATCTTAAGGTCGGCTTTTGTATTCCTTCGTGTTTAGGGGGTTTTTCGATTACCAGTTCTCACCTGGGATGTGTAATTAAACGGTACAGGCGTGAACGTTGCACGTCGTTCTAATTTAGACGTAAACAACAATCAAAAAGTAATGGCAAAAAACGTCAAAAATGGCTCCTCTCCGCACGGCTGCTTATACCCGAAGAGATACATTACCGCCGGTGCGCTGGTTTAACGCGTTTCGAGCATGCACACGAAAATTCCGGAAAGCGCCGGTACGACGCACGCACAAACGAGTCTCGGCAAATTATGCAAATAACAGGCTTCTCGACGAATTCAAAACGTGACAACGACTTCTGAGCAGTCGGCACTGCACCGTGGCACCCGACTCCTGAAAGACGTAGGCAATAACAAGCTTTTAAAGATGTAGCGAACAACTTCATTCGGGGAGAGCGTGGGCTGCAGAGAGCGCATGGTGTATTAAATCGTGCAAATCGTTTATTGATGTCATTATTGGTTGAAGTTTGCTAAAAGATTTGCTACTAAATATACTCGGGCTGAATGTAATATTGTTCAATCATCAAATTTTGAAGAATTTATTACAATTTTACCCAGTTCAACTCCCGTAAAGCGGGCGTTTTACATGTCTGTATAACGACCAGAGAAGGATGCGAGTAGATGTCAACCTAGCGAGATGTAAAACGACGGGGTTTCTCGCCTGTTAGTACGTGCTAACGCGATTCTCGCTACCGAACGAGAAAAACGATGAGTTGAGTTTGAACATCACAATTTTCATCAAAATATACTCCGGTTTGACGGCGTTCTCGTCTCGCGGATTTCTGCAATGCATGATCGAAGGGAGAACGGGCAAGCGAGAACTTTGACAGCTGGCTCGCCTGGTTCTCAGGACGTTATGCAGACATGTAAAGCCCGCTTAAGAGTAAAACAGATCTCTGAGATCTATTTGCTGCCTTTTTTCATGGTGTCTGGTCATGGTTTTCTAAAATGTATGTATGTTCTAATCTAACTATGAAAGATGAGAGAAGAAGAATGAGAATGACTTGAAAACTCAGCTTTGTTTATTAGGTCGCTCTTGATTATTACTGGAAAAAATAGGAAAGAAAATCTTGAAACATCAAGATTGCAACTGTAACTTGTTGTCACTATTAGTTCCAAGGATTAATTTCCAATAATGCAACAAATGAACTCAGATGACTCGAACCGATTCTAATCTCTCTAATTGTTATTGCATTGAAGATTGAAGTTGGAGTTATAATTATCTGAAACTTTTTATAGCTATTTTATCGTTTGTGAAAATTATCATAACTTGCCCTGATGAGATGTGAATTTTAATACAAACCGACTGCAAATAATTGATGTATTGACCAACTCCTTGGCAATGATGATGATGATTTGGCAAGAGAATGAACAACGAAAATAGCATTGCTGTAAAACATGCACGCATGATCATAATCCAGCCATGTCTCAGAGCCAAACTGCCCACCCGTTTTACGCGGCAGATATTCATGTTCGCGGGTGTCTCTCCTGCCAGATTTCCCCAACCGAAGCCCAACCGCACAAACTGTGAAATATTTCTACGCGCACTCGTTAAATGTCAACCATCATTAGCGGCCAACGGACACGCGGGAGCAGCGTGGAGCGCGTGAGTGCGTACGACGGGCCAATTTCAAATCTCGTCCTCAACCGTTTGGCTGCAACCTTTCTGCCGGCGAGCCCACGGTGCGATGATATATGAGCGATTCTGGTGCACCACCGCCGAACGGGTACGGTGCGTGAGAATGGGCAATTATCGGGTGGCGCAACGCGCTAGAACTGGAGCAGTTGGAGCCTGGCCGCGGACAAACGCCATTCATCAGCGCGAATCCCCGCGCTAATACCGATCAGTCTGTCTTCGCCGCGGGAACACCTCGCTCACCAGTGACGTCGCCGTCGTCGTCGTCGTGCAGGACCGTAAGGCGTGACTCACAGGCCGCTGGCATCCCGCAGCGAACACTACCTTGGGCCAGCCCGCGCCCAGCGCCCATGGGCCGGTCACACTTCACGACCAGAGACCTGTCTTCGTCTCCGCATCCGACGCGCAGGACATCGGTGGCGTGCGACACGGGTTTGCACGGTTTGGTGTGCGTCTAATCAAACACACACCCGCGACACCACGGAATGCCACCAAATTGCGACAATTAATTTCATTGTGCGTTTTCGTTTCGCGGACCGCGACGTCCGAGCAAATCGGTGCGAAGGCTATCGACACCAACATTTACCATACCCAGTTCGCGCCTAGTTCGCATAACCTACATTTTTTCGGTGCACCACTTTCGGCACGGGCAGCAAAAATGTCTGCAAAAAAAATGGCACACGTGAATAATGCCCCGGTCGTGGCGGTAGAATCGGACGGTATTTACTTTACGAAGCGTGTCCCTTCCCGCCATTACAGTTCGAAGAAATAGAAACATCACCGGGGCCAAGTGGATTGTCTGTGTTGCACAATTTCTGGCATTTGCAGCAAAAGAATTAACGTTCCTACCGTCGGGAACTTTTCCTTTCTCCTTCAGCCGGCCACGCGGATGCCATTGCTTATAAAATTTGCTTTTTCATCCAGGCAGAAATCGTGCGTTCGGTCGTCGCGTATGAGATTTGTCAAGATAACAGATTGGCATTTTTGATTAACTAGATTCGGTTTGGGCAATGAGAATTGTAAATTAAATAGGGAAATAAAAGGGACAAAGAACTTCATGAAGAAAAAAAGCGTATGTAAGTAAACCATAAAGAAAACAAAGACTTTATTGGATACTACTTGACTCTTACAGCATATAGCTCTTGACTCTATTCTTCTTCTTATCTGGCCCGCTCACGGTTGAGCACGTCGTGCTGACATGGCCTGGTCACCAATCGATCTCCAGGTCGCTCGGTTC
>KB672902.1:1997443-2018877 GCA_000349145.1 Anopheles dirus | reverse complement strand
GGGTACGGAGAGCCTAAGTATCCTACGAGAGGCGTCGGATCCGTACCCGTACCAGTGCTGCATTTCTACAACACTGTCTACAGAACCTGACTCTATTAACGGAACTGATTTCAACAAAGATCCTATCGATTCACATCACATATCGCTCTCTTTAGATCTGTCTCTTTTACTTTATTTCTCTTTTTCTCTTTCTTTCCCTTTCTCTTTCTCTCTTTATATCAGAAGGAAAAAGAGAAGTTCAAAAGCAATACACACAAAATAATATATAACCATCACTGCTTTCATATAACTAACAGTCAAATTCAATTGTAAAACCATGTTTAATGTCTAAAAAATAGTGTCTATATTACCTAACACGTCTAACTCGAGATCACTGGTCGGTTTTAATCCCAGGACATTTTTATTACAAGATTTCATCCACAAGCAGTTCATTTGTGGACGATGATGTCTAAAATTTATGATGGATTGTGAAACTATTGAAATGATGCTTTGATTCAAAAAACACATAATTTGTTCAAAGTACACTTGCCCGGTATAGGCTGTACTATTACAATTATGTTTGATTCGTCGTCCTCACCTATAGCTTTCCAAGAAATCTTACAAATGACGGCTAATGAACACCTATAGTTGGTCGCTATCTAACTGCTCCATCAAATCAATCCAAAGAACGAGAACTTATTGTCAAGACCATTTCATTCCACAACACTACCTCCATTTCTGCTACAGCTCTAAAGAACGACAAGCTGTCTTGGTTCTCGAGTATCCAAAAACTCACCTCTTCCAAGCAGTTGTTGGCCTAGAATCATATCATGTGGGATCGAGTAATTTATTTCCAACAACTCTCGTTACTGTCCATTATCTGCATACCCATTAATGTACCTGTTCCATCCGTGCTACCTAACCGAGTGTTTAATCGCCGTTGCAGTAAACCGACAACCTAATTTTCCACCCATTTGTCACCGATCCGTCATTCGCCGGACGTACGCCTGCACGACCTTCACTGCCGAAATCATCCGGCCGCACAGTCACTACACCCAAACCAAACCACACTTTCCACAACTCACCGCCGTTCGTCTGGCGCCCTGGAAACTGGAAAGCCTTCCGCAGCGCAACAACTTTCAACGACTGCCCAAGAGCACTCTCCGGCGAAATTCGATAGCTTCGGTCGGATCCGGTCCGGACGGAGTGTCCAGGAACGCTGGAGACGAAAATGAGATACAACAACAACAAAAATAAACGCACTATAAAAACTTCACGCGCGTGACTCCGTGAAGTTCCACCAAGGCGCCACGAAACCAGCTGCAGTTCATGGTCAAGTTTGGAGTTCCGTCGTATGCGTCGGTCGGTTTTTGCTGTTGGTTTTGTTTTGACAAATGAAGCACACAGTGAAGTGACTGCACTCCCACTCAGGTGTTGCCCGGCCCAGTACTTGATTAGGTAGACACTCACTCGCGCGAATAGAGCCATCTCACCATCCCGCAGTCGTAGGTCAAGAGCGACGTTGTAAAGCACCTAGACAAGACGGATGAAACCAACATACGGCGCGGCGTACATAACGTCGAATATGCAAAACATCTCCGCCGTCGTAAGGCAGCGAATCGAACCTTAAACGAATCGATCACCAGTTCCCGGACCTGTGCCGGTGACCTCGTCCTCCACATTCTCTCGGTCGGTGTACGGACGGGCGGTTTTCTTCCGAACCACCAAACAACAATCGAAAAAAAAATGCCTCGTCTGACATTGAGTGTCCGTAGGGTTTGCTGGCGGCATTCAGGGCGGCCTGGAGAGTCAGCGGATCGACGCCGGCCGAAACCTCCAAACTTGGTGAACCGGTTAATGCTCGAATAACCCTCACAGCCTGCGATAGCGATGACATGAAGCGCGGCGCACACTCGCACGTACGTGCGAGAGCGAAGGAGAGTGTTTAATGACTCAGTTCCTCCAAATAGCTGCCGAACGGGGCAAGCCGTCCCAGTACCTGCACAAACTTCCGGCCGGCGGAGACACCTGCTCCAACTGGAGCACTGTCGGGCTTGGGTGGAAGACCAATTTATGAGGTGCGAACTGTCCTTCCCTCCTTCGATCGTCGGTGCGTGAAGTAGGCAATTAGTAATTAAGGCACGATAAATTACCGCGCAGTTTAAATCTGATAACCGATCTGATAGTTTTCGGCGGAATGGATACCATGTACAAAACATGGACCGGATGGCCTTTATTACGTTTTTTTTTCTCGTCACACATGAGCCACATCGAGAGATGATCGTATGCTGACGTAATATTGAAGAGTAACGAGACAGGATCCGGCAAAGCGTGCTCTTATGAAGGCTATTACATGTACACATGCAGTTATCATTGAACGCATGTAACTTCATGGCACATGGCAATATCTAATGTTTGATACAATTTTGTACGATCAAATATTTTCTCCGACAAGCACGATCATTGGCTAGTTCAAGCTCGACCGAGATGGCTATTGCTTATCCCCAACGTTGCACTGAGCGTCGCGTTAGGCAATAGCTTGCGCATGCTCTTGCACGTACTTTAGGGACATTAAACAACTCACCAAACAACGCTGTCCAGCCTACTGAGACGCTGTCAAGACACAGAGCGCTGCCTCCTTGAGCACATTAAGAAGCATGTTAATATCCATCGAAGGCAGCTGGGTGCGTAAACGCAAACGGTTGGCTTCTGATTGCTACACGCAGGAAACTGTTGCTGCTACACGCCTAAATCTGCTTCAATACCACGAAATGCACGCTTTGAACAGGACGTTTTGCACGTGCACTCAAAGTTCTCCAAAGGGCACGCACGCTCAGCCATCGCGTCGTTACTCAAATTCGTTCGTCTCGAAACGAATCCGATGGTGAGCTGGGTGTGCAGTTTTAATTAATTCATCCTCGCCTAGGAGCGTATTTCCACGTGCGTAACTGCTCTCCCGCCTAGTCGATCGGGCAGTAATGCTGCGCATGAATCATTCCAACAAGGAAGAAACAAAACGACACCTGGAATAGCCAGCCGGTTGCCGCCGCCTCGTGGGTCGGGCTGGTTTGTGTACCGAGAGTTGTTTTCCTCGGCGCGAATATTGCGTAAAAGTTTTCCCGCCGTTCCCGCCAGGCCAGACCAGGGGACCAGATGCTCCCGATAATCTGGTGGCGTAACTAAAATACTCCTCGCAGCAATCGGTCGGATTCAATAAATCGGTTTCCCTGACGACATCGGTGCGCCTGTGCCGTAATGGCACTATCGCAGGGAAACAATTTGCTCTCCACTAATGTTTAGCGATATCGAAAAGTGGTTTGAAATCGAATCTCTTATCATTCGTGTGGGTAGGAAAAGCTATGGGAGCTTCCTTATTGGCTGTTCGCTGAAAAGCATACACCTTTTGCTTTTAAGGTTTTGAGGTATAAGATTCGACTAGAGTTTGCTCTAGAAACCTCTTGAGTTATAGATTTATGAACATAAATAATAATGAAAGAGGTTAGATAAAAATATAAATATGATCGCATATCATTAATGAAGAAAGCCCTACCATTTTGAAATCAAGTTATGAGTTAAAATAGATCTATTGACCATAACGCACCCACATGCCAACATTTAGTAAGTATAAAAGTAAGTTAGAGTGATAGTTTTAGTGAGTAAAAGTATAAAAGTAAGTATATGCAAAAGATTGGAAACGTTCACCTCTTGCAGAATCAATGAAAGAATCTGAAGAATAGTCAAAATTATTATTTTTATTGAAATGATGGCCTGATCGACTTATGCTTATAACTAGAGAATTATATTTCTGAAGACATGTGTGAATATATCCAAATAAATAAATAATTCAATAAATAATTCCATAGACTTTAACTCATAGACTTTTTTAAAACTAGTTCGAACACCTATGCCTAACTAGGTGGAAAAGTATGTATGGATCAAACTAAACAAGACCACGAGTTATTAACTGTTGAAAGAAAAAAGTTTCTCACAGATGAAAGTGGCACAGACATGTATGAAAAATTTCTTCACGAATATCTAAAATACCTAAGCCATACGAATTAATCTTCAATCGCTAACTAATCCAACATCCAGCTGCCTTACGCAGCCTCTCGAAACAACCTACATAGATGAAGGAAACAGATTTGCACAAAGCCGCTCGGTAGTGTCTTAAGAATCGCTTAAGGACACTCCAGCCGCCGTACCGCCCGTTTAATGGAGGCCTTTAGTTCTTCGGCGTGCGCGAATGGATTATTAATTAGTGAATGAATAATAAATCTAATTAATTACACCGCACGAGCCAAACGGGGCGGTGAGCGGTGGCCCACTAAGCTGCCGTGTTCCGTACCGCAGCCCCGGTGTACCGGTGCTAAGGTTACCCGCCCGTCAGACCACATTCTCCAGCACAGCACCGCGGCCGCTGGTGTGCCACTTGCGGCGATGTGACAAAAATCAGCCACTCTTTCGGATGACCTAAAGATGGCGGTGACCGTAATATCGCCTCTGCGTGTGCCCCGCTGACCCTGCGCAGAGGACACACAGCCGGACCGGCAAATGCGGATACGCGAGTGCGGACCGCCTCGCTCCCAGCTGAGCGATCCTAACGCGTACGGTGCGTTTGTGGCGACCGTACGTGGTAGAACTTTGGCACGGGTGGTGGTATAATTAAGCGCCCAACGGTTGGGCCCTAGCCACCGTGCGCAAACACCGGTGCAACGGAAGCGTACCGTTTCCCTTGCGCAGTGTGACGGCCCGTTGACGGTTTGAACTCATTCCACGACACTGGCGTATCGTTTGCATGCCGCAGTGTACGACGTGACCGTCAAACGCTATCTCGCTGGTACCGGACTGGTGAGTAAGCTGCGATGCTTTAATGATTGAATAACCTAGTTTTTACTTCGTTATGCTTCGATTTGGGATGCTTCTTTATCTGCAAGTTTAAGTTATATTTCTTCAATATTTTTGAAATGAAATGGTATCACATGAGCAAATGCTTTCTCTAAAACATTCAGTATAACACACTACATCAGTCCTACTAATACCATTCCTAGAATCTTAATAGTAATCTGCTCTAAGAGGCTTTATAATTATACTCTTTTGCTATGAGATAGTTGATGAACGACAGCAATATACCTCGAGAACCTCAAGTACGCTATGAACAAGTTTACAAAGATAAGAACTCACTCTTACGTCCCACTTATTCTTCTCAGTTGTCTCATCTCTCTTCGTCAATTTGTACTTGTCAGTTCCTTGCTTTTCTTGTATTGTATTCGGAGACAGATAATCCTATGAACCCAATGAATGAACTTAGCTATCCTTCATTCCCCACAATGGTTACTTACAACTAATCATATCTAAGATGTCATCGAATTTAGTGTTTAATAATTGAATTGTCGATCTTTTCAGAAGACTCACAGTAATTAATACGTTACTGCTGAAATTTATCTCC
Source organism: Anopheles dirus (assembly GCA_000349145.1). Classification (NCBI taxonomy): domain Eukaryota; kingdom Metazoa; phylum Arthropoda; class Insecta; order Diptera; family Culicidae; genus Anopheles; species Anopheles dirus. The sequence goes on along the minus strand of KB672902.1, from coordinate 2,013,452 downwards.
AAATAACCACTCCGCGCAATAGGACATATCATGTTACCTGTCACTTTACGCTCCATTGTTGTACAAATAGAGCTGCTTAAGGGTCAACTGTCCAAGCGTAGTGTCCCATTGACCCAGGTTCGATGCGAGATACACTCCACTCCTCGTTGAAACCCGATCCAGTACGCGCGTGTGTGTGTGTGTGTGTGGAGGGAGAAAAATGTGCTGCGGCAGTTCATTTGCCATCGTTTGTGTTTATAATAAAGCCACATCGCGATCGGCCACCACCAAACCCGATGAAATGCAAACCCATGCCAATTAGTCAAACCCTAGCTGACAAATGCGACGCTTCTGATCGCTCGGTCTCGAGGTGGGCCTTTCTCTTCGCGTTCTGGTGCGGGCGCACGTGGAGAACAATCTACGAATGCGTCGTTATGTAAAGCAGGGCCCATTGCTACGGTGCGGAGTGTCCGACACTAGCAGCTACCAATGCACTCGCGCCCTAAATCCACCAGGGCGTATGCAGCTTGTTGACAAATTCACGTGTTCCGAGAAGTCGTCCGTTACCGGGATTTTCCCCGATTTGTACCACAGGCGCTCAAGCACACACACACACACAGCCAGCTTGAGAGCAATGGCGGATAAAGGCAACGGGCGGTGGAAGAAAGCAGGTACACGCATACACACCGGTTGATCGGCAGGGTTTGCTGCAGGGTGGCTGAGATTAGGCGGCGCGCCGCCTGTATGTGAGGAAGAGTTGTGCAACATGTCAAACGGCATGTACGGCTTGAAACATAAATTATACCGCAACCACACTGAACCACTTGTATCAGATTGCTTTCCGATACGTCTCACCGGTGCGGGCTGCAAGTTCCCTTGCGTTTTTTTTTTCTCTCGCCCCCTTGGGCACTATCCCTACCCGCCAGATGAACGGGTCACCACCGGTGAAAAGTGCGTAGAAATCTGATAGCCCAAACCAAGGTGACTAGAAAACCGAGTCAGCTCCAAGCGAACCGGGTCAGCCGACCGAACCAAATCCCACCACGGTTGCCGGCGCAAAACAGTTCGGGATCTCGGCGGCGGGCCGAGTTCGTGCCAGGTCGTCGATCCTTCCGCCGATCGGCCGAGACCCCACGTACGCTCACCGTCAGGCCGAAGTACCGAAGTATCGTATAACCGATCCAATTCGTCCGCCGCCCAAAGATCCGACGCCGCGCGGTGACCAGTTTGTCCTGAGCATCGTTGCCCGAGCCGCCAGGCCGCCAGCGGGTTGCACCCACCTCCGTTTTGCCGCCTGCACTAATTATTACGATCAAACAGCACGGCGCACGGCGCTGGCCGACGCGCTGGCGGGCAAACCTGCGACGGTGCCCGACCTGGCCGGTCGCACGTCGCCGGGAACAGCTTCCATTTCGGAATTATCATTATAGGACCACTTTACCTGTCCACTTAAGGGACAGCCGCGGCGCACGGGGCGAGGGTTGAGAAGCCGTTTGCGCTGCAACCGGTGGCGCGAGTGACAGGCCGACGTTTCAACAATGTTGAGCGCAACTTGTTTTGCGATGAGTCATGCACGGGAGGTGCTGCTGGAGGAATGCATTTTGTTGCTCTTGTCGGGGTTCATTGTTGGTGTCTTTTGCCCCGTCGTTGCAGTGAATTGTACAAGATGCATGAATGTTATAGCTGAAGAACATGGTCCGTTAGATTATCAGCTGATTTTCCATGCACCGAGTACGAGTTCATCTTATAATTGTAGTAATTTCTTCTGTATTGAACCGAATGGTTTACTTTTGAATACTTTTGGGTCTAACATCGTCGTAACATTATCAAACTTTATTGTAATGTTATCTATTCTTCTTTGAAAGAAGTTCAAAGTTCTTCCATTTTTGTTTAGTGTTTATGGTTATTTCTAAGAACTAGCCAATATTTCACTTCTTTCTTCAACAGTATCATTATGTTCTCAAGATTGGAGAGCAAAAAACGAAGAAGTAACTAGAACACAATCTGAACTATCATTGCATCCGCATTTCAGCTTAGTGCATTGCAACTTTCCACACTTAACATGGTAGTGGATAATGGCAGCATGTAATGAAAGCTGTTGAACTGAATGAATGGAAACCTGCTTCGCAATATCATCCGTGTGCTTAGATGTAACTCCATCACCCATTTGTTTCTTCGTCCATGAGTATTACGTACCTAGTTCCTGGTAGTTGCCTGAAGAAACTTTTCCACTCAGCGAACCTGTCGCGTCGGACGAAGCTGGGACTATATGAAACATTCGTAGTCCCAGTACTCAAAATCGTCAAAATCTGACGATGCCCTCTTAGCCGCCTTCGAGAGGAAGATACTCAGGAGGATTGTTGGCCCCGTATGTGTGGAAGGGCAATGGAGGAGCCGCTATAATGACGAGCTCTATGAACTGTACGATGGCCTCACTATTGTGCAACGCATTAGACTCGCCAGGCTCCGGTGGGCTGGTCACGTCAGTAGGACGACCCAGTCCGTGAAGTCCTTTTAGGCCGTCCACATGGACAGAGGAGGCGTGGTAGGCCCAGACTGAGATGGATAGACGGCGTTGATTCATCCGCCAGAACGGCCGGGATAAATGATTGGCTGACGACGGCGCGCGACCGTGAGCGGTTCCGGAGTTTGTTGCAGCAATCCAAGACCGCGAAGCAGTTGTAGCGCCTGATAAGTAAGTAACTATCCGTCGCGCTGGACATCAATCTGAAAATTTGATTTGATATTCATGTTTTGAAATCACCTGCAAAAATTCATCCTCTTCAACGATTCGAAGACATGGAACTGTGTTATTACGTTTTTGTACCTAAGCTTTCTCAATAACAGGATAGACAGATCGTTCTCTATAAGCATTGTTTATTCTAAAAAAAATAATCAAATAAAACTTCTGATCTGAAAACATCAAATGAACTTCTGTAACGAAAGTTGTACCCTTCATTGGACTAAAACTGGAGACAACCATACAATCGCATATAAGTCCTACTAAATAATTCATCAGACTCTTTCCAAATGGAACAATGAGGAAATGTCACGGCTTCATTCCGCCATTTGGCTACGCCATTTGCAAAACAAAAACTCATTCCTTTCCATCCAACTGCAAAGGACGACCGTGCAAATCCTGCTCGCACTGATTGCTTCATTCCAATTTGGCAATTATTCTTACTTAAGCTAATACCACGCACAGAAGGCTCCAGGTTTCCACTGTTTCAACACCCAAAGACAATCGTTTACCGCCGCTGTAAGAGGATTAGGTGGGCCGAAAAAGTCAATTGACCAAATGTCCGTGCGTCTCACCAAATTGTTTCGGGTTTAAAAGGGGTTTTTTGCCGTTGTTCGAGCTGCTGCCTCGTCTCCGTCGGCATGTGGCGTTTGATCCTTCCCCCATTTAGGTTAATTTAAATGACGTGAGCACGGCTGTCGGTTCGTAAATCCCTGTTGTTGTTTTTTTGCACCGATGATGTGCAACGGCTGTGTCGCACACATGCGACATAACACCTTTCGGGGTTGCCCATGTGTGCCACGATCCAATTACCCCAAGGTGCCGAATTGATTGTTTTCTACGTTCGGATGCTGTTGCTTTTTTGGCTCGTATTTGACGTGTGCGCTCCAAATCGCATGCTCAGCTCGAGCTTGAACTCACGCGACGAAAAGTGTGTTGGAAAATGTACAAACACACGCCGGGTTAAGGGTGTTAAAGGTAAAGCAACAGCTGTCACACAAAAAACACTCACACCCAGCTTGAACATAATTGATAATGTCATAATCGCTAATGATATTGAACCCACCCGAAGGCTACGCGAGTCAGCCTTCGGCGTTCTGGTGGATTCTTGCGTGGAAAAAAAACGAAACTCATGTTCTTGCTCACGAACATTCCTTCGAGATCGATCGGCGTACAGTGGACGTCCGAACCAACGCCGAATGTCACGCCCGGCCGCTACGAAACGATTTCGATAATTGATCGTTTAAACGAGTTAAAATTTGACGTAAAACACAAACCCAGCACAAATAGCCGCCGGGCGAACGTTAGTCCGACGCCGCGCTGAAAAAGATCTCCCAGGCGGGAAGTGCAGGAAGGTGAATGGAATGTCCTCTCAACTCTCGGACTCCGCGACTCGTGGACTCGGACGTCGGCTTCGGTGGGTGCATCGATCCGGTGGAGAAAATTTTGCACCCCGGACCGGCGTTACGCAACAGCCGGCGATCATGCACCGATCGAGCCCGATCGTTGCAGGCGATGCATTTCGCAAAATTAAAACATGCTCCAGCGAGAGCGGGTGAGACAGCAGCACGGAGAAGAAGAAGAAAAAAGCCTTCCAATCGACGTCGGGTGCAAGAGTCACTTGACGGGCACGTCGTGCGTTCCGATGGAATGCGTTGCTGGCAGCAGCCTCACCACAGCCTGAGACACATACGATGGGCTAACATCCACGGCACGACATCCAATCCTGCGTGCCCCAACCCAACCCGGCCCGGTGCGAACATGAATGAACTCTCCACTTCGAGTTGCTGGTGCCTACGATCCGACACCAATAGGTATGTTTCTTTTCTCTCTCTTTTTTTGCCCATTCCGAAGGTCAACTGGTAACACAATCCGTTCTGGATACGCCGGAAGAATTCGATGGAGTACTTCGCATTAGAAACGATCACTCTTGGATAACAAATTCACACACTGATTCTAGTGGTTTTAACCTGCAAACAATCAATACAAGCGCGAAACTCAAGAACCTCCTGACCTTCGTCGTTGGCATCTCCAAGTCGGGGTGCGGGTAGATCCCGTCCAACATCCGGTCCTCTGGCACGTATTCTTCGCGCACGGATCGTTCTCTGCACCGGTCCGGCACAAATCATCACGGTGGCGTAACCATGAATTCGGTGTACGGATGAAAGTGAAAGGCAACATGCCAGTATCAGCCGGGGACCGGGGCTGTTTGGTTTTCTCGAACCGAATCCAACACGAACACGAACACGGTGACATGGGCCGCTGGTGGTGGCTCATGGTCAGAAGAAAATGCAACACACCCGGCTGACGGGCGCCAGAAACGTACCAGTCGTGATGGAGAAGTTCCGAGGACAAAAGTTATTGCCCATACCCAACCATGTCCAAACCAACCTGAGCAGACCGTTGTGGCCCTTCCATGTCCGATCTGGACGCTGAAGATCGTGGGCTTTTCGCTCCTTGTCCTTTAGATCGGTGTGCTCAGCATCCACAGTTTTCTTTGTGCGTCCCTTTTCTAGCTGCAGCACCGTTCGGTGCAGATCTTGTAGCGACGCATTATTTTCTCACACCAGGAGTGTGTATGTGTGTGGGTTTTGATATGGATTTTATTTGCTCAAATTAGCGTTTTATAAGCGTACCGACGACGCAGCGAGCACACTGCACACTGCTGCTATAAATCAGCTCCGAACTAGCGGCCCAGCTGCTGCTGCTGCTGCTGCTGGCGTGCGTTTGTGTTACACAACGCTAGCACACAAGAATGGCAAACCGTCAATGGTGGAATTGATCAGCAAATTTATTTCTAGCGATTTATACTCGTTGTTCCAATGGCTACCGATTTTGTGTTGCACTGTTGCGTTAATGTATACAATTATTTCATATTTCTTGCCCGGTCAGGGTCGCAAATTAATAACTATCTTTATGTTTTCATTGATCAATGATTCCAAATTTAAGACTTAGCTTAGTGATATACGACATCTTCTCCTAAACTGCTTCAAAAATGTATATCGGTTCTAGCTTGCTTTATTATGCTATGTCCTCGGTGATCTAAGGATACATTTAGGTTAAACTCTAAAACTAAAATTTATTAAAAACTAAAATTTTGATTAATTATTATTTTTAACTCAGCTGGAAATACCTGATTTGCCTAAAATTTTATTAGCAATAGGATAGGATCTATCCATATTGTTACTATAATACTAATAGCGAGGAAAACTGAGAAGGTGTCAAGACCCATATGCATATGAAAAAAAGAAACACAGTTATTTATGTATTTATTTATTTTATTTATTTATTTTATTAAAATTGTCCGCAATATTAGGTTTAACAAATGTCGAGTACTTAACTATTACTTATATCCTAATAACGCACCGTAGACATGAACACTGAAACAGAGACGAAATACAAAACAACCAAAGTCAGTAGGGAACAGATGGGAAAGACAGAGAGTATTGAATAGAATCGAGGGATAGGGTACGAAAAGAGGATAGCGGGGAGTTAAAGTCAAAGATGTGATAGAGGCTGTTGAAGCGTCGAAGACATACAAGAAAGGGTTCATTAGTACCGTAGTTTGTCCGTCTTGAAGATTCAGCAAGGAAAGGGCGGGAACGAAGGACACGGAAAGGAACATACAAGGGGATGCGGGATAGGAGTGAAGGGGGAAGTTATTAAGATCGGAAGGTATGAAGAGCGCCTCAATCCTATCTCAACTGCTAGAGCGATTCTTCAGTGATCTTTTACGATCATCTTCTGCTGTAAATTGGGTAAGTGAGCACACACATAACCTCGCTCATGTGTTGCATTATTGTAGCCTTCCTGTAGAGTGAGGATCTCGATCGTAGTAGGAGTTCTCTCAGCATCTAGTGGCATTCATTGGCTAATAGCTGTTGAATGTCATACTACCCTGTTTGTTGAAACGATATAGTTGAAACGAACTGAGACTAGTACCAACGTCCATAGAGATGGAAACATAAGAACCGATTAGGAAGAAGTGTTTCTTGAGAAATGCAGAATATACAATGTTACGTCGACATATAACAGCCTACTTTCATATAAAATAGTTAATTACTGTCTACGACTAAAAAGAGAATAAGGATTCATCTTTCCAAGGATAGAAAATTAAAATATATCTAGATCTAGACAAATAACTCATTATAAATTCCTATCTAAAATAATAAAACAGATATTCCGAATTCGTTGCGTGTATTCTTTGACACTCAGTTGCGTATGATGCAACTGCATGGAGTAATTATGTCTCATAAACAAAAAATATATCACATTTCATCGACAGCCGAACCAAAACAAAGTATAATTAACCTCCATGGTCATCCGAATGCCTCGCGCCACCTGAAACCCTCTCGAAGCGGGCTAAACGCAGCAGAAACAATTTGAAGCAATCCCAACCCTGAGCGGAAGCCGGACACTTATTAGCGATCTAGTGAGCCGTGCGTGATCCACTTTCAGCCGTCGTTCGACATGTCTCCTCCCGTTCGACGGGCGTACAGTATTATTTTTCGGCCATCTAATTCATCAGCAAGGCTGCGAAAGCGACGGTGCACCGAAAAGCACGGCCCGTCCGAGGCCGTCCGTATGATGATTTGCCATCAACCAATCAAGGTGACAAATTGCTTCGTGCTTCGAGCAAAAGCGCTGCTGGCAGCATTCGGGCCCTACACTGTGACCTCAAGCGATCGTTAGCACCGAGCGCTCCCTGAACTCCCCCTGGCTCGGCAGGCTCGCAGACTAAATGGAACGCAGTTTTCCATACTGTTCCTCCCGCTCTTGGTCCATCTACTACGCCCCGAATAGGTTGCCGGCGTGGTTCGAAGATTTACATTTCACTGATCCGCGGACCGCGGACTGATCGTTTTGGTCATTTCGGAGACGCAATTTCTTCGCATACATTGTTACAGACCACCTTCTCTAGCGCCGGGATTGCGCGAGTCGCAAACGATCGAGACCACATTTTGCGGGCACGACTCACCGAAATGGAAACAGTCTGCGCAGCATGAAATTAATCAACGTCCACCGTCCCCGGTGATACGACGCGCTTTCGCTTTGCCCCGGCCGTTCCCGGGCCGCGAACCCCAAGGACCTCCGAGAAAACCTGTCTAATTTCTCGCAACCCTGCAATGCGTGTTATGCAATCTAGGCGTTCTGGCGCGGGCTTTGGCCGAGGTCGGTCGGCAAATCGGTCGCACACCGGCCGTTCCCGATTTGTCGCCACCGAGTGTCTCGATGCACCGGCCTACACCGGGCACTGGGGCCCACTGAAATTGACCCAATTTGACCTGCACCGCATCTCGGGTGAGATGGAACGGCTTAAGGGTCGAAGCTTTCGCGCTCGTCGACAGGGTGGTGGCTGCGTTAATCGGTCGTACCATAAATGGAGCACGTTGAAAGGGCTGGCGAACTGTTTTTCGAAGCGTTAGCGTAGAGTTTAATGACTGTTTGAAATCACGCAGCCGATGATGGGAAAATGGAACACACCTCCAAGGGTACAGCTTTTGGAAGCGTGCTTTGTGTTTTGGCATCAACTATAACATCTATTCCGAACGAGCCCCCATTAAGACAAATTCATAAAATTACCGAAATCACACGATAAAGGTTTGTATAATGACTGATGAGGACAGGTGTTGAGATCGGATCAGAAGGGGTGTGGATAATTTACACAAAGCTGTGTTGATTGAAAAGGTGGTAAATGTATGGGTCAACTTGTAACGTTGTAATTTAGAAAAATTTGAAATAACCACATTTCATGAAACACTTGTCGGGAAAGGTTTAAAAGATTGTCAATTCGACTGACACAAAACGGGATGCATCTGTTCGCTAAGTTAATCATGTAGTCTCATATTTGTTCTGAGAACAAGACTCCGCGTTTGGTGGGATTATAAGGATGTTGTATACTATGAATATCTTCGAGTGGACAAACCATGAATAATCCATGAGATTGATACCCACTTGATAAGTTTCAGGGTAGATATCGAAGGAAGCCGATCAGAACATGAGACCTAAATATATAAGAGTAATTTTTCAGCAGTAACGTTCATCAAGGAAGCAAAACTTGGAACGATTTCTTCCTAAAGTCAAAGACCTACAATGTAACTATTATAAAATCGCAACAATGTTACTAATATAAAAAAAATTATAACGAAAATACTTTGAACAAAATATAATGAGGTTTTGACATAATCTAATAATTTAGGAATAAACGTTAGAGGCTTACTTGTAGACCCAGAACAAGAGATACGTAGAAAATGTTCAACACAATCGTTTAACTTCTACCGGACACCCCGAGCGGTGACATAAAGGTGAAAATTGTCAAAACCGAAGCGTTTGAACCTAGAAAATCGACGAAAAAAGGGACAAATTGCAGACAAAAAGTTGACAGAAATCTAAGTAGACTAATAGTCTAAAAAATCGTTTCTTATCCCTGGAAAATGCAAGATTGTGCAAATTGCAAACTAAAATGTATTGAATTAGGTTTAATCCGTAAACCACGATGTTTATTGTATCATTATTTTTCGGAATTCTGGAATATTATAATTATTTTCCCTGTAAAAAGCTGCTTTGGCTATGTGTAGCTTTTCGTCGCTTTTTTGTGTTTGTTTTTTTTTTGTTTTTTTTTTGTTGTTGTTTTATTTTACCCCTCGTGACCGGTAGCCTTACCAATTTACCCATTTTAAAAACATTAATTCGAATGCAGCTCTGCACCGCACAATTGCAAGCATTCTGCATCCACTCCGCAAGAACCGAAAGCACCAAATTCTCTCCCCAGCAGCAAAGCAGCATCCTGTAGCGCCGATACAACGCCGCACAAACCACGGGGCCACCTGAACGAGCCACCCGAAACTCCAAAACCAATCCCTAGCGACGCGACCAATCTCCCCGCCAGCAGGCAGAATAAAGCGCGCTCGTAGGCTGCTGCCGTACCGGAGCGAGAGCAACAACAACAGCAAAAAAAGGCAATAAAAAATAAAAATCTGTATCAAAAACACCCCACAAGCCCGCAAGTGCGCCGAAGCGGAGCGTACCCCCACCCGCGGTCGCGACTCGACCGCTCGGTGGGGTGGGGGTGGGCTCTTGTCTCGCGAAACGCGATCACTTTCCACGCGAGTGCGGAACGCGAGATTTGACCCCGCCGCCGAGCGCGCGCCCGACTCGAAACACGAACGTGTGCGTACCGTCCAGGAAGGATACGCACCGCGAGGAGGAGGGCGACCCTCCGCGAATCGAGAGCAACCCCACCCCGACGCCCGAGAACCTTTTGGGCCGCGTTCCGCGAGATCCGCACGCGCTACGCTGCGCTGCGCTGCGAGTGACGCCGCACGAGCCAACCCTTCTTGGCCTGGCCCGGTGCTGGAGTGGGAAGTCGCGGGCTGCTGCTGCGTTCGGTTCGGTGTGGCTTGCCGTTCTGTTCCCACAGTTGGCGGGCGTTCCTTTTCGGGTGACCGGGTGACACTTCGGCTGTATAAAAGGGACCGGTGGTCTAGGCCGACCATTCAGTAGTAGTGTAGTACCGGCTCTACGCTCTATGTAGAGCGACAGACTAGCGTAAAGCAGCACCGAAGGACCTCCGTTCTGGCATCTGGCACCCGTAGCCGAGTGGTACGGATCGGGGTTGTGTTGTTTGTTCGGTTTCCCAGTGTGTGATCCTCTCCGTCTTCTCCGTTTCAGTGTGCGTACGTGTGCGTTTGAGTGTGTGCGATCGGTCCCGACATCTCCCGCCAGGAAGCGGCTGTCCCGGGCGATAGATAGTCCTGCGGGATAGGATTGCTAGAGTTGTAGCGCATTGCAGTGTGTTAATCGTGCCGATAGCGACATCATGAAGGTGAGTGCGAGCCAAGCGAATCCAGGACTTAGTGGCAGTGACAGCGAGTGAACAGAAGACTGTCCAGAACGCAATTGTGTGTAGTGCAGAACACTCGCAGAACGGACGAAGAAATGCGTGCCATGCGTGGACTATTACGAAGTGTTGGACAGGTCAAACCATCAGCTCTAAGAACGTTCAAGTGCAAGAAGTGACCCACTTCAGCATCCATAGTAGAGCGACTCTACTAATCAGGTCAACGTTCCGGTTGACCTCCAGCCAGTTGCACACTCGAGCAAAGGTTTTTGCGGAGCGAGAGAGAGAGAGAGAGAGAGAGAGCGAGGTGTACGTTTTCGGAGGTCCTGCTGGAAAAGAATCCGGACCCAGATCTCATTGAGTCTGCCCGTAAAAGGAGCTCAGGTGCTCAATTTCACGGCTAGCACGGATTACCGCGCCACCGAGACTTCATCACCACTACCACCACCACCATCAGTCGTGATCACGCGACCCGGCAGTGATCTAATTCACGATTGCACGTCGTCCGAGAATCGTGAGCCCGTACGTACGTCGGTCGTCAATGAAATCGAGCGTTAGCGCGATAGCGTTCCCTGCCCGAGGCCACAGACCGCTGGTGCACCGATGTTGCGCTAGGTGTCGCTCGCTCGATATCCTCGGGCGATCTACAATGTCCGTGCGGCTCGGTCGCGGGCATCGTGCACACATGGAGCAACCGCGTGTGCGTTGGGTGTGTGTGTGTGTGTGTCGCGAGACGACATCTGCTGCTCCCCACTGCCCACCACTGTTACATTTGAGCGACCCGCAACCTGATTCTAACTGCTGCCCCACACTCTGCGGTCGAATGCGTGCAACCCGATCGAACGAAAGTGAACGCAGCGTACCGGCCCCGGTTATGTAAAGCAGCAAGGCGTTGGCGCACCGCCTTGCTGGTCAAGTGTCGGAAACCTGCCCGATAACCTTAGCGCAGCCCAGCGCATTAGTCATATGGGGCGGGGACGGTGTTAGGTTTTTTTTGTTGTTGTTGCAGTTTCCCACCAAGACGGGCGACGTAATGCGATGCAGTAATTGCAACCCGTCCGTTGCCATAAAGTTCTTGCGCGCTGGGTTCTAGCTTCCCGCTAGCCTGAAGGGCCGAGCGCTCGGATTTACGGTTAGCCTTATTTATTAGCGCACGGGCGTGGGGGACAGACCGAACGGGAAATGTAAATCTCCGTAAACTGGTACGGGCTGGGCTGGGAGTTTGAAAATTGTGCGCCCGCGTACATCCGGCTGCCCCGGTGGGAACAAGTGCATACCCGTAGAAGGATGCAGCGTGTCGGAAGGTGCAGATGCGTTTTCAACCGTCCGTGGGTTGAAGAAACGATTAACGATGACGCTAGCATGAGCAGCACGAGTTGGGGAGCGAAAAATTGAATTTCATGTCAATAGAGCATGGAAGAGATGGAGATGTAATGATTTCTTCGTTCGTGAACCATGAAGTTCTTTATTTAGGTACAACAGATTCTTATGTACATGCACTTTCAAGATCGTTGAAATCAGAGAACTTCAACCAAAAACTGTTAAAAATTGATGTTTCGAAGAAATAAAAAAAGGCCTATCATAAAATATCAGAAACATATATTAGAAATCAGTGAGTACTAACACATTTGTTTGTATAGAGTTCTCATCGTTTTGTTCTGCGACCAACTATCCCATCTTCATCGTAAAATTCTTCATAATTGGGTCGATCTAATTACATTGGCTGTTTGAGTTGGGCTGAGCGTTTCAAGAGTAATAACACTTGCACTATGCCATTACGACTTTCATCGTTTATACACAAGGGTTCTAAGTTCCTAGAGGTCCCACAGTTGCGAGGACATACATATCGTTTCAAACATAGCAAATTAGGAATTGGAATCGCTGATGAGATTCGGAGAAGCGATCCCACTAGTTGTCTAACATAATAAATGACTTAAAAACAAGCCCTAACTAGACAAGAATATTTGTTGTCATAAATATGACATCATTTCTGTAAAACAGATTTTTGCCAGATCCTCCAGAGATAAACCTTTCTTCTTGTTCATTGGCACAATAACTTCAAAGAGGTTCTAAAACCTGTCATGTCAGGTCTGGCTTTCTTTGACTTGGTTACTACTCGAGCCTGGATATGACTATCCTGCGAACGGAGGGGTTGAGATTCGAACCCTCAACCTGTAGTATGTAAGACCTTGCACTTACGCACAGCACCATAAGACTAGCCCGAGATAAGCCCTTAATGTGTCTTTAATATCAGGAGTTGTCAGTTTTTGATCCAATAAAGGAAGGAGAACAAATATTTGATTTTATGTAAAGCTTTTGTGAGAGATGTTACTTATCGATATGATTAACCTAGGGCTTGAAGAGCTTTCAAAATTTAAAATGGAAGTGAGTACAAACCAACGTAGTCTTGCATTTCTTGTTATAAGCAAGCCATAAACAAGTAAGGGGAGAAAACCTAAACATGTTTGTCCTGCATGCCGTCTAGAAGAATCTTTGGAGGCTGTAATTCGCCAAACCGTGCTTGAAGAAATTCCTCAAACTAGATTCCTAAATTCTTGCAATCCCTATGTGATATCTTTACTCCGAGAAAGGGTGCCTTCATTGAATACGACAATGTTGTCCCAAAGGACCGATTTGCAAACCTTCAATTATCATTCCTGCAAACCAAGCACCATATCATTATCTGTTTATAAGCGAATATTACCGACATCGTGATCAATCCCTCCCCATGCCGTATGCGTATCGACCGCACGGTGCGACACCGGTATCAGCACGGGGATCAAATTTAATTAGAAACCAGTTCCCAGCGCCCTGGGAGAAAGAATATTTGGCAACGGGGCTGCCCGTGGCCATAAACAGTGCGTCTTAATTGAATCGTCAGCATGGCGTGCGTATGCGCGTGCGGCTTCCCTCTCCCTCTCTCTCGCGCGCGCACCCCGACTCCTCAGCTGTGAGTGACACACGGCTCGAGCGACGCACCGAATGTCACATGTTCTCGTGACACATGAGGCACCCCGCGACGGCCACTTGGACGTGCTCCAATTTGGTCAGACGGGTGTAAAAACAAGTTCGTTAGCCAGTCACCGGCGGCACCAGCGATCGTCGGCGGTATCAACGAGATTCGCAAGGTCTCCCCGCGTAACGAGATCGAAAGTTGGGGCGGAAAGAGGTCACCGCACCGCACCCTCAAGAACTCTTGCGTTCTTCTAACGCAATCTCAAGGAGCAGCAAGGTTACAGCCGACATTCCTGTAGACTCACAATCGCGCACCGGTCTCCTCTCGCTCTCTTTCTCTTTCTATCATGCTCTTAACTTCCCGCTCCTTCGCCTACTACGGTCACCGCCTCATTAACGAATGTCATCGGTTTGGTGTCTCTTCCACACAGCTTTTCGCTGCTGTTCTGGTAGCGGCATGCCTGGTCACGTCCAGCACGGCCAGCCCAGCGCCGGACTGTCCGCCGAGCGGGCATGTCAGCGGCTACTCCTACCCAGCGCCGACGGTCCAGCTGTCAGTGGGCAAGGCGATCAACTCGGTCAGCGTAACGCCCGGCTTCTCGTCCTACTCCGTCGACGGTGAGGTGAAGTACGCCTCGGTGGGTCCCTCGTACAGCTCGTACGAAGCGTCCCCAGCCTACAGCGCGTACAGTGCGGCGGGCGAAGACCTGAAGCTGACGAGCTACGAGGCGGGCCTGAAGACGGTCGCGGCCGCCCCAGCCGTCACGTACACCGCCAAGACGGCCGGTGTCGTGTACGCCGACAAGTCACCCGCAGCCACCTACGCGGCGGTCGTGCCATCGTCCGTCAGCTACACGAAGACGGTCGCTGCCCCGGCGGTCTACGCCGAGCCCGCCGTCAGCAAGGTGTACACCAGTGACGCGTACGTCAGCAAGGAGTACCTGCCGCCGGCGACCGCCTCGTACGTGGCCGCCCCGGCCGTCACGAAGTACGCCGCCGCCCCGGCCGTCGCCTCGTACGTGGCCGCCCCGGCCGTCACGAAGTACGTGGACACCGCACCGGTCGTGAGCAAGTACGTCGCTGCCGCCCCGGCCTACAGCTATGCGGCCGCCCCGGTTGCCAAGGTTGCTACCGCCAGCTACGCCCACGCCTATGCCCCCGCGGCCAAGGTCGCGACCTACGGTGCCCCGGCTTACGCCGGTTACGCCGCGTCCTATGCCCCCGTCACGAAGGCCTACACCAGCTACGCTCCGGCCACGTCCTACGCCAGCTACGCTCCGGCCGCGTCCTATGCTAGCTACGCCCCGGCCGCCAAGGTAGCGTCGTACACTCCCGCCGTCGGCTACGCTGCCTATGCGCCGGCCGCTAAGGTTGCCTACGCGGCGCCCGCTGCCAGCTACGCCAGCTCCTATGCCACCACGTCCAAGCTGGCCTATGCTGCCCCCGCCGTCACGAAGACGGTGGTGTCCGCGGCCGCTCCGGCCTACTACGCCGCCCCAGCCGCCGTCACCAAGTACGCCGCCGCTCCGGCCGTTTCGTCCGCTTACGTTTCGACGCCGGTTGTCGCCAAGTACGCCACGTCCGCCGCGTATGCGCCGGCCGTCAGCAGCTACGTAGCGCCGTACTCGGCCCACGCCTACACGCCAGCCGTCAGCAAGTACGTGTCCGCGCCGGCCGTCTCCTCGTACTACGCCACCCCGGCCGTCTCGAAGGTGGTGTCCAGCCCGGCGTACGCTTCGTACGTGTCGGCTGCTCCCGTGGCTAAGGTCGCGGCGGTGCCCGCCGTGTCGAGCGCTTACGTGTCCGCCCCGGTTGCCACCGTTGCCAAGGCCGACTACTCCGGTGCCTATCTGGCTGCTCCGGCCGTCGCTAAGGTAGCGACCGCTTACGGACCGGCCGTCGCTGCGTACAGCACCGGACCGGCCGTGTCGGCGTACAGCACCGGATCGGCCTACTCGTCGTACTCCGTGGCCCCGGCCGTCTCGAAGGTGGTAGCCACGCCAGCCGTTGCTGCTTACAGCACCGGACCGGCCTACTCCAGCTACTCGCTTAGCCCGGCCGTTTCCAAGGTCTACTCGACTCCGGCCGTCGCTGCCTACAGCTCCGTCCCGGCTGTCTCCAAGGTCTACTCGACTCCGGCAGTAGCTTCGTACAGCTCCGTCCCAGCTGTCTCCAAGGTCTATTCCACTCCGGCCGTCGCTGCGTACAGCTCCGTCCCGGCTGTCTCCAAGGTCTACTCGACTCCGGCCGTGGCTGCGTACAGCTCCGTCCCGGCCGTCTCCAAGGTCTACTCGACTCCGGCCGTCGCTGCCTACAGTGCCGTTCCGGCCGTTTCCAAGGTGTACTCGACTCCGGCCGTCGCCGCTTACAGCGCCGGTCCAGCCTACTCCACCTATTCGGTCGCTCCCGCCGTCTCCAAGGTGGTAGCCACACCGGCCGTCGCCGCGTACAGTGCCGGCCCGGCCTACTCTGCCTACTCTACGGGTGCCGTCGCT
>KB672902.1:1959322-1997433 GCA_000349145.1 Anopheles dirus | reverse complement strand
CCCGGCCGTTTCCAAGGTCTACTCGACTCCGGCCGTCGCTGCCTACAGCTCCGTCCCGGCTGTCTCCAAGGTCTACTCGACTCCGGCCGTAGCTTCGTACAGCTCCGTTCCAGCCGTCGCTTCGTACAGCTCCGTCCCGGCCGTTTCCAAGGTCTACTCGACTCCGGCCGTCGCTGCCTACAGCTCCGTCCCGGCTGTCTCCAAGGTCTACTCGACTCCGGCCGTGGCTGCGTACAGCTCCGTCCCGGCCGTCTCCAAGGTCTACTCGACTCCGGCCGTCGCTGCCTACAGTGCCGTTCCGGCCGTTTCCAAGGTGTACTCGACTCCGGCCGTCGCCGCTTACAGCGCCGGTCCAGCCTACTCCACCTATTCGGTCGCTCCCGCCGTCTCCAAGGTGGTAGCCACACCGGCCGTCGCCGCGTACAGTGCCGGCCCGGCCTACTCTGCCTACTCTACGGGTGCCGTCGCTAGCTACGCCACGTCCGGTGCCGCTCACGGATACTACGCCGCTGGTCCGGCCGTTTCGGCCGCCCATTACGGTGGCTACCGCTACGCTGCTGCCGCTCCGGCTCTCACCACCGCCTACACTGCCCCTGCCACCGTCGTCAAGACCGTCGCACCGACCACCGTTGTGAAGACGGTTGCCGAGAAGTACCTGGAACACTACGTAAGTACATCCGAACCTGACAAGCGTTCAGTTGGCATGAGAACTAGCAAGGATTAGCAAATATGCTGAGTGCGGAGCAAATTGCCTCGTTCTTACTGCAAATCCAACCTTCCACTCACTCTCCCACAGGACGATAACGCGCGCTACGCGTTCGAGTACGGCGTGAACGACCCGCTGACCGGTGACATCAAGCACCAGAAGGAGGAGCGCGACGGCGATGTCGTCCGCGGCCAGTACTCGCTGGTGGAACCGGACGGCAACGTGCGCACGGTCGACTACTACGCCGACTGGGCCACCGGATTCCATGCCACCGTCACCAACAGCCGGGACCAGGTGCACGCCACCAAGGTCCTCGGCAAGCGCGACACCGTGAAGGCGTAAGACGGCTCTCCCTGCTTCGACTCGGCCACCCGACTCCGAGGAAGATCGAGCGTTGCGCTTGCGTTTGCTTCACTGTACAGAGGAACGTGTCCTGCACCCGCCACCCCACTCCCCACCACCACCCCCATTAGAACGATCCAGCCCGAAACGACGCCTTGTGTCCCGGCGAAACAGACTCCGACTATCCGGGTAGATCTGCGGATAGATCCGACCAGCGCGAGATGTTGTTAATGAAGTGTATTTCTGGTTTGTTTTGCATTGTGTTTAATGTTTCATTGCGCCATAACACACCCACACACACACACGCTCTCCATCCCTATCTCTCTGTTTCCGTTTAAGCATTTTGTGAATCCACCGTTGCCTGTTCCCGTAGAGGGGACACGCAAGTGAATATGGATGGTTTCATGTGTTTTTTTTATTGTTTTGTACGTATTACTACTATTTATTTTCGGCGAGTGCGTGTAGAATCGTGCTGTCTCAAGCAAGAGCAGGATAAAACACAGCAGTAGGTTGCAAAGACCCCGGCTGGACATACATTTCATTCGCTTGTTTAACTCTGTAAATATTGATACCTATGATACTAGTGTGCTCAGAGAAAAAAAAATGAAAAAATGAACACTACGATCCACATCCTTAGCAGGCCATTTATTTCGTTGATCACAGTAGCTCCCCTTTCTTCCCGAATCCTTCTTCACACCTGCACGAGAAGATGCGCTTTCTGCCCCGTATCCCTGCATCGATACGTAACGGTGCCAGGGATCGTGTCGCCCCGTGTGTAATCACCATTTCCGTAGTCACAACCCCCCCCAGTCGTTTTGGGTTCCGCGGTTGAAGCGAACCACCACTTCAGGAACATCCACCATCCATCCAGAGGACACTTGTCGGACACAGCCGTCGGAAAGTGCGCGCCCCATGTTATCTTTGTGATAGAAGTGTCATACAAATATATGTATTTTATTACTCTTTTTTAAACCACAAACATCGAACATCGCTCCCAATATCACCTGATCGAGCAAATCGAGGGGGGGAGGGAAGCAAATAGCGTCCCTGTGGCTTCCTGTTTCCCACGTGCTGGGACGGGTTTGCGTGCAGCGTTGAAGAAATATGGTTCGTCTTGATTATCCAACCGCTTATATGACATTAGACATTAGATAATATCACCGATGTACGTTTTATTTCCTTCGCCTCGCTTCTGGTGGGTCAACCGTGGAGATCCATTCGGTACGCTTTTTTCGATTTCATTTGGTCGTGCGTGTTTCGAGACACGCGCGCGAAGAGAGCGTGAACTCGTTATGCAGATAAAATAAATAAAGTTGTAACTCAATCGGTATTGCGACATACGTGGCGTGCAGTGTGATGCAGCCGTATGCGGAACGAGTTTAGTACCCGATAGTTGATCTTTATGACTAATAGCTTCAGTCATGCAGGAACCATGCAGGGTATTCTTGATCATCGTCCACTCTTTTATAACCCTTCCTCAGCAAACTATTACATAGAAGATAGCCTTCTTTTTCCATGGTACGGTAGGTTAATAATAAGCTCCATAGTACCTTGACCACGGAAAGAATTACTGCAGAGTCATTGCTAGATTTAATTGGCAAAAACTCTCTTTATAACTCTGAAATGTATCTCGATCACTTATGTGACATAACTCGAGCGGTAGATATTGACTAACGTTCAGTTAACTTCTTCGTGTGTAGTCTAACACATCTTCTAACACAATCTAGCGCCCAACATTAGAATATTGGAATTGAAATGTAAGTAATTTTAGTACATTTGTACATTCTTGGACGTAGGGCGGCCCAAAGAGCCACTGTAGTAAGTTTTTGAATAAATCTATCCGTTGAAAAGCGTGCTACAGATAGTAGACATTATGAAGAAATGATAATGAAAGCTCATCTTGTAAGTCCCAAACCCAAGACTTAGAAACACTTAGGTTGTTCAGTCAACGACAAACATGAGGCCGGATAGTAATTTCTTGTTAGTGGGATGTACAGATGCGCTTTCGGAGTTGTCCTCCTGTCTGAAGATCAGCTCAGCCTCCATCAAACCACCAAGAAGCTCGCCTGGTACCGAGTAGCCTAATCTGTAATCTTACTGATGGACTATCTTCATCACATTATCACCAAATTCACCTCTGAACATTGGGTTCATTGAGCCATACGCAAGTGCATGACTTACATACAATAATGAGACTGTAACCTTCTTCTTTCGATGCAACTCTTCCTCTCTTAGCAAGCACCAACTATTCTAGCGGTGGTGAAATAATTAAGTTTAAATAAAAGCTCTGTGGTCAATGTCGCTATGTTTAGCATTTTCTTTCAACTCTCTCTCCCAGCTCTTGAAAACATACAAATAACTCACTAATTTAATGGAATCTCTAACTGTATTTCTTACTCTAGACGTTGGTATTATCACGAATGAACGACCGAATCGCTGGTGCAGCGACGCGGGCATACACACCTGGCAGATTGCCCAGGCACAGTGGCGATCCCCAGGACACGATACCGATCTGGCGTCCGTTGTTGGTCAGTGGGCCACCGCTGTCTCCGTTGCACGCATCGCGTCCCGGTTCGCTGGCACAGATCATGCTAAACGTATTATGGAGCAAAAAATATCAATTAGCAAGATAAGCCACACGATCCTGTTCCACACACACAAAACTTACTTATCGGTTACGCTGGCTGCACCCCAAAAGCCGCGGCAGTTTTCCTGCGAGATAAGCGGCAGCTCGACCGCCATCAGATTTATCGGTAGCGCACCGATGGCGCTGGTCAAGCCCCAGCCCGAAACGACCGTGCGCGTACCGGCCGGATAGTCCGTGCCCTCGGGCGCCAGCGGAATGGCAGCGATGTTGGCACCGACGAAAGAGGTCGTGATGCGAATAACGCACACATCAAAGTCCAGACTACCGTCGGCGTACGACGGATGGTTGATGATTTCCGCCGCTTGGAACAGAACACCTCCGGCCGTACGATCGGTGCTTCCTCCACGAAGCGTGATCTGCGGTTAAAGAGAATGCTCTTAGAATGCCCCTCCTACTCACAACCCATGCTGCCGTCACTTACCGCCGTCACTGGTGGTGCCGGGAAGGTACAGTGGGCCGCCGACAGGGCGAAATTGCTCGAGATCACCGAGGCACCGCAGATGTGGGCTCCATTCTGGCGCAGCGACAGCTGGTACGGGAAGTTGGCAATGTTAGCCTCGAATCCCCCAACAATACGACCGTTGGTCGGCGGTGCAATCGGCGGCACCAGTCCCCGCGGTAGACGACGCTTCGTCAGGTACAGATCTTCCTCCCAGCCAGCCAAACAGCTGCCAACGAGCAATGCGACAACGAACAACGACTTCATCACGATCGCGTAGAACTTTCGACTGACCACAAGCGAGCAGGGTGCGAACACGTTTTGCTTAAATATCCACTTCCCAATCAGAGCACAGGCTGATAAGATATCTGGGCAGCAAGTGGATCGGGTTTTTGGACCTTACAATAGCAACCGGTAGCACTGCAGACTGTAGACGATGGGAAATCCTTCTACGTCAGACGAGATACAATGGCGAAACAATTGACAGCGCGGTGCATATCTTATCGCGTTCAGTATCATAGTCGTGTTCTAAAAATTCTTAATCCCAACGTCGGTTATGTTTGGCAGGTAAGTTTTGCTCGATTATCAATTGGGTTTTTTTTCATTCGGTAAGCGTTTTCAAATCTTGTTGAATTATCCTACCCTCTCAAATATACTCTCTTGAACAATCCAAATACTTGAATAGTGAGATTTCAGATTCGTTCATTAACGTTTCCAACCTGATGGTTTCTGAAAAAAGAAAAAGTTAAATTATCGTAAAAAAAACACATTTCCCGGACAGTGACTAACATTGTGGACCGATAGAACATACCTCCAAAAAGCTTTTAGAAGTTTTTCTGTGTTAAGTATGAGTAAGATTCATCCGGAGAGGATAGTAGTGGGTCTCAAAAAAATGTTAAATGGACTTCACGATAATTTCATGCATGCTAATAAGCTAGCAAATGTTGTTTCCGAACATTTTCGAATGGCTATTGTAACCGCACACGGCTTTGCTACAATCATCGCAATTATGTTTTCAACAAAAATGCTCCTTTGAAGATTAAATGACCATTCTTGATTCTGTAGTTCAATGAGTCTATTTTTTCTAAAACTGTTGTCACTTGCGCATGTCCAGAAGGCAAGCAAAAACACCCCGCATCAATCCACTAAGCCACACGCAAAACAATACTACCTATTGAACCTTATTACCAGCCTATGGACAAATATTTATGTCTGGTGTTAGCAAGAACTTTTAACACATGTCGTCATTATTTTAATCGCATGCCATTGTACGGCACAAATTCCACAGCTTCTGGAAACTGGTCATAGGGCACATTTTTCCAGGTATAAATATCCCGCCCAGCAGGAGTTTTCTGCATCAGTTGTTTCTACACCAAGAGCACAGCAACAAGTTAAAACAAAACCCCAAAACCAAAGCAAAATGGATCTGAAGTTCTTGTTCGCGACCTTCTTCGCCCTGCTGGCTGCCGTCATGGGACAGGGTTCGGTGGAGTCCGCAGAGTCTGCCGCCTCCAACTCGGCTTCCAACGAGTCGTGATGTACAACCATGGCCTCCTACTGGACACACGCTGATGACGACAAACGCGCTTAAACGATCACCACCATGGCTGAGGAGCAATAAATCTTTGCGTTAAAACTATCAACACGTGGCTTTTCGTTTTAGATGTTTTTTTTTTGCAACTGTAATGCGATTTGATTTAGATCTACTTTGAACAAGATGATACCGAAGATGAGCGAAATTGATAAAATTAAAGGAAGTTCCTAAAATGAGAATGTTGCTACCAATTAAAAAAAATATTCTGATTCCATGACATTCAAAAGAGCGAATATCCTAAGATTCCATCCCCTGGAAACCTTGGAAACATTCGCTTTAAAGTGCTACAGAATCAGAAAAGTATAAAACAAAACCAATTTCAACCTGAAAACCCTTAACAATGCATTATTCGTACATGCTGAATGAGCTCTCTTACAGGTGAAACAGATTCAGCAAGTTTGATGCACAGTAAAACTCATAACAGCGAGTACAGTGTTTCACGAGTGTTTCGCATATCGCAGGAAAACATTGATCAGTTTAAAGAGGGTACTAACATGCACAAGAAAAATTGCCTTTCTTCGTACTTTTTTCTTCCGCGAACGCTTAGTTAGCCTAATCAGTATACAGATTCTGTAATCTATTGCATAAATTTCAAAATCTTGTTTTGCCTTTAACACTACTTAACAATGTTGAATCATTCCTTGCTGCTTTCATTTTCACTTACACCATTCCACTTCCATATATAATCGAGCAAAGATAAATATATTCAAATGTATTTTGTTCAACAATACAATTCGTCAGGACGTAAGATAATCAGGTTCAGTGAACGAGTAATATAAATTTGTCCAATATATTTCGAAGATCGCTGGTTCTATTTCCGCCTATCCTGTGTGCTTGTATGCCTATACATATGTGAAGTTGCTGTGATTGCTTGGAATCATCAACTTAGCCATGTATATAGGAGGAATCGAGGACCAAATGTGCAATTAAAACGAATACACCTAGTGCAGAACGGGCCTAATCAATCGAAGCGAAGAGATGATCGATTATCGATTATTACATAGACAAGAATTCTCCCGAATTAGGATTAAGTCTCCAAATTAAGTTAATTAAGATGAGTCTCCAAACACACTTATAAACACGGGGTGGCTTTTTGTGTATATTCTAGATTTTATTGTTGTGTTCCTGGAGCATTTGAAACGCGATCTAGACATTCAAACGGAACACATTTTCTTCTTTCTCTCTCGCTCTCTCTCTCTCTCTCCTCCCTTCTCTCCGATAGCAAATACACGGAATTGTTCGCCCCAGAAGGCGCGGCCCCTTCCGAGTGAGTTCTCTCACCCGCTTTACTGGGCAGCCTTGTTGGCCAATCGCCGGTCGCGCTCCTCGGCAATCGTCATCTTCACACCCTTGCCCTTCGGCAGCGAGATGTACGCCTTCGTGCCCTTTCCGATGATGAACACGTTCGACAGGCGGGTGGCGAACACGTGCCCGGTCGTGTCCTTCACGTGCACGATCTCGAACGAGCCCGGGTGCTTCTCGCGCAGGATGACCGTACCGCAACGACCCAAATTTCTTCCGCCCGTGATCATGCACAGGTTGCCCGGTTCGAACTTCAGCACATCCAGAATCTTGCCGGTGGCGAGGTCGTACTGGATCGAGTCGTTCTGGTGGATGGCCGGGTCCGGGTAGCGGATCGTGCGTCCGTCGTGCGAGAGCAGGTACGGCACGCGCTTCGGTCCGATTTGGACGCGCTTCACCTTCAGCAGCTTGTACTTGGCCTCCTCGCCGGTGATGCGGTGCACCGTGAAGCGACCCTTGACGTCGTAGATCAGGCGGAAGTACTCACCGGTCTTGGGGATGTTGATCACATCTGGATGTGCAAAAGAGGGGAGGAAGAAAGCATCGTTAGAATAGGTTAGCTAATGTTGAAATCACACATTTGGTAACGAGGTGTGTGTTTGTGCGTTTAAAGCCATACTCCATCTTCACTTCACTGATAAACTGTTTCTCCGTCAGTTTTGTTATTGATAAACCAAGCCAAATAAGCGTAAGGTATTCAATGACCGTCGATAGAGAGTTCATTTTAGGCCAAACTAATTCCAGGAGATGCGTCGTGTTTCGGTATCAACCCGCTTCATCAAGGCCAAAACGTTCCAGCCGCAACCACCATTGTAGATTCTACCTCCTATCCCCAATTCCTTCCAGCGCTTGATTAATTTCACAAGTTTTCCCTCTGTGCAGATGTACTGTTCCTCCGTCAAATGTGTTGCTGATAGACCATCCCAAATAAAGGTAAAGATATTCAGCGACCGTCGATAGAGAGTTCATTCTAGGCCAACTTTAAATAGCAGGAGATGCGTTGTGTGTTTCGCTATCAACCCGCTTCCTTTAGGCCAAACGCTTCGGTTTTCTTCTGAACTTTCAGTTTGAATGTAGATTCTACCTGCACTGGAAACCATGGGAACCATATGAAACACTTCATGAAGATTTGACAATCAAAGTGGCATTGACTCGCATTCCTTCTCACTGAATCCATTTCGTAGATGAATCCTCCGGAAAGAAGCATACCATCACAACGCACCGTTTCCCGTACTTGATTTTAAATTTTTCACGCATTTTCGAAACTGTTTCTCAGTCGAAATTGTTATTGAGAGACCATTCCAAATAAAGGTAAGGTATTCAACGACCGTCGATAGAGAGTTCATTCTCGGCCGTATATTGACAGGTTACGCCAATTGTTTAGCAGACAACCCGCTTCGATAAGGCCTATGGGGAATTTTGATATCCAATTCATTTTTTTTGTTTCATGGACCGATTTTACACTCTTTATAGATGTACTGTGTCTCCTTCAGTTGTGTTATTGATAGAGCATTCCAAATCAAGATTCAAGGACCGTCGATAGAGTTCATTCTGAATCATCGTAAAACAGACAGTAGGAGATGCGTCGCTTGTATCGCTTTTAACACGCTTCTTTTAGGCTTCAAAATAATCCCTCTGCATGCATTACTTCCGGAATAGAAACCATTGCACTTATGCCCACCCCACGCACCAAACGCCACCAACGTAAACCACACTTCTGAGCTGATTTCATCTGCCTATACGTACCCATGAAACCGGCCGGGTAGTTCGGATCGGTGCGGACCTTGCCGTCGATCTTCACATGGCGCTGCATCACGATCTTCGTGACCTCGGAGTTGGTCAGCGCGTACTTCAGGCGGTTACGCAGGAAGATCACCAGCGGCAGCGACTCACGCAGCTTGTGTGGGCCGGTGGACGGACGCGGCGCGAAGGTACCGCCGGTCTTGTCCAACATCCATCCTCGTGGAGCATTCAAACGCTTCAAATGTTTCTTCGGTCCGCGCGCCTGAAAGAGTGGTGAGAGAGGTCGTGTGAATTGATTAGTTTCCGATCAATTCACTGTGTTGAAGCACAACATATATTAACTGGCACAGAGTGGAGTGAATTGTGTTTGGATGCACCGTTTGCTGCAACTGCTGTCGTCCCTAACCTACCATTCCTGTCACGGTCGCTCGCTCCCCGTACAATTCAGCATAGCACGCTCCGAAAGGTTCATTTACGTAAACAAAAAACTATTCTCAAGAAGCACATTGTTCCGTCGTCGTGCCGATGCTCCAGTCGATCGGATTAGCATCCCACCATGCCGGGTCGAACATGCTAAAAGCTCCTCACGGCATCCGCTTCCACCGTCCGGCTTCACAAATATCAACAATGTGGCACTTTTCCGTCGCTATTTTCTCGCACAAAAGCGGCCGCAGCGCATCGCCAAACACACGCAACGCATCCGCCGGTGGGTCGTGTCATCGTTGGCGGTGAATATAGGGACAGCCGACGGCGATTTGCATGCCAATTTCCAACAATTCACTCCAAAACTGCGCGCACGTTACTTACCATCTTGGATGTTTGAGACGAAAAGAAAACTTCAAACGACAAAATGCCGGAAGTTGTCAACGCGCGTTCAGTGGCGTGATGCTTAACGAAAGCTGTCACGCCGGTGTTAACGAAACGTTCGGCGGAAGCTTGGCGCCCCCTGGTGGAGAAAAAAGAATGCAGTTATTTGTTTGTTTTTATATAAAACAACTATTTGCGTTGAATTTAAATTACAATCTACGAAAAAGAACTTTCTTTAAAACGGTATGTATAGGAAATGTATGGAAACCTTCTGTAATAAAATGTACAAAATAAACCAGGTGACAATGCGTATTCTTCGTTAAGCTGTATGATTGTCACAGTATTTTCATCGGGCTTTCACTGTCAGATTTTGAAAAGCACGCCAAAAACCGTTTATTCGAAAATTTTGAACACGAAGCCAATCTCAAAACTGATGTAAACTACGACAGTGTTGGAAATGCTTATTGAAAATGGAATTTATTACGTATCGCATTTCGAAACCATAATAACGACTGACATTTTAACTGTAATGCTCGGATTTCTACAGCGCTTGCGCTGCTGATTTCCATATTTCACAGATCCATGACGATAAGGAACCCACAACAAACCAGTTTTAGTTTTGTAATATTATCTATTTGGTGCCTAAAACTGTTCATAATAGTAACAACTCACACAAGCCTCATGGAACTGAAAGAAATACGCCGCAACTATACTGTGAAACCCAGCACGGGCCATTCCGAAACGACTGGAGATCTTTCGCTGCTGAGCCGGTTTCAAAGCCTCTCCTTGTTCAATCAAAATCGTCCTGCGGACAGACCAGCCGCACCCGATGGTCTGGGCAACAACGCAGCACAGCAGCATGGCCTCGACCTGACCGGCTACCGAAGGATACGTTCCGTAGGTCAGGGCTCGTTTGGTGTCGCCATCCTGTACGAGCGGCATTCCGATGGGCAACAGGTGGTCATGAAGCAGATAGCGCTCAGTAACCTCGCCAAACCGGAGCGCGAGATGGCCATGAACGAGGTGGAGGTCTTTTCGAAGTTACACCATCCCAACATCATCTCGTACCTCGGTTCATCCGTGCGCGGTGATCTGCTGCTGATCGAGATGGAGTACGCGGACGGTGGAACGCTGGCACAGATGCTGTCGGAGCGTAGTCAGGGTGAATCGCTGCCGGAACGGTTCGTGCTGAACATGTTCGAACAGCTGACCAGTGCGATAAGCTACATGCACTCGCAGAACATCCTGCACCGTGACTTGAAAACGGCCAACGTGTTCCTGCACGGAAAGGGCACGGTAAAGGTGGGAGATTTTGGCATCTCGAAGATCATGCACACGAACGTGCACGCCCAAACGGTGCTGGGCACACCGTACTACTTCAGCCCGGAAATGGTATGGTACATGGGATGGGGTGTGTTGTTGGGAGCCATTCAATTGAAGTTCGATACTCTACCCACAGTGCGAAGGTAAGGAGTATAACGAGAAGAGCGACGTATGGGCCCTGGGTTGTATTGTCGGCGAGATGTGCTGTCTGAAGAAAGCGTTCACGGCGTCAAATCTGTCAGAGCTGGTGGCCAAGATTATGACGGCCGAGTACGTTCCTCTTCCGCGAGGCTACTCCGAATCGTTGCGTCACGTCCTCGGGATGATGTTTCAAATCGATCCGAACGCAAGACCGTCCGCCTCGGAGCTGCTGCAATACTGGATTCCGCTTATTTACCGCAAGCTTGGATCTATGGAAGGGTACAAAGTGTGAACAGATGGTGTCCTTTAGTACCCTAATGAAATCTTTAACTTTACCCTAGTTTTCACATCGACTCAAACGCAAACGATCGTCCAGAGTTGGTGGGAGTGAACATACGGAGCAAAAAATCTGGCCTAGAAGATGATACCACCGCAATCAACTATGGTGAAGGTTCCACGGCGCTCGTTAACACCGGTCGCAATCAAAACACTCCTACTTGCCGTACCGTCCTGTATCAGCTGCACTCATTCGGAATGTCTACTTCGTTGGCACCGCTGCATCTGCCGCCGACGGTGAAGATCAAACAAATAGCAACACGCGGTCAACACTTTGTCGCCGTTATGGAAGGTACTATGTGCCGAAAGCGTGTTGGAGAGCAGATAGTTAACGCACAGAATCTCTTGACAGATGGCACCGTGTTCAGCTGGGGTGAAGGTGACAAAGGGCAGCTTGGGCATGACGCGCTCGAGACATGGCACCACATTCCGATGCGAGTCGAAGCGTTAAAGCAGCGAAAGGTGATTAGGTAAGGAAATATATAGCAAGTTTCTTTCAAAGTCAGATCTTAAGAACTTTGATAAGTTCTCCAACTGCCTTTCAAACCTCTCCAAGATAAGCAGCATTAGGGGTTTATCCTTTTAACCTCTATTGATGTTTCGCATTCCGCTCATCCAGATTTGAATAACATCTGCTATAAGGTTATCCTCCACGTTTTAGCACTACCGTCGGTGATGGATTTACCCTCTTCTGCACCGCTTCCGGAACGGTGCTCGCTTGTGGTGACAACAGTCACGGTTGTCTCGGGCAGGGGAACAAAACATCGCTGCTAGTGCCGAAGCCGATCGCCAAACTGGAGCACACTCCGATCGTACAGGTTTCTAGCGGCACCACGCACGTCCTCGCCCGTGCCGAGAGCGGTATCGTGTACAGCTGGGGAACCAGCAACAGCGGTGCGCTGGCGCTGGGCAAGCGCATCAACAGCGCCCTGGAACCGGAACGCGTCATCCTGCCGCAGCTGGTACAGAACGTGCGGGAAGTGTACGCTGGGCCGGACTGTACGATTCTCATCACCAGCCAAGGGGACTGCTACTGCTGTGGCAGTAATGCCGGTAATCGGTTGGGCCTGGGCCGGAAAGTTCCCGGAACGGCCACCTTACGGAAGATCCATCTGGATGCCGGGCGTCCGAAGATAGTGGGCGTGAGTGTGTCGGACACGCATGCGGCATTTCTCATCGAGGGAGGCTATCTGGTTACGCTGGGCGATAACTCTAGTGGGCAACGTGGCGTCGGACACAGATGCGAACTGCTGCAACCGACGATCGTGCCGCACCTGCAGTCGCGATACGTTGCGGTGGGTAGCTTTGTGTGTTTTTGACACCATGTATGATGAAATAAGAGCTTTATTATCAATTTTGCAGAATGTCAAATGCAGTCAAACGTATACCGTAGCGACTACTGACGACAATTGCGTCGTGCTGTGGGGAACTCGTATGGGCACACCGGAAGGTAACGAGGATTCCAGTGGGTCACATGGCAGGAACAATCACGCAGAGGTGGGTTGTACCAAAAAAAAAACGACGAGTGTTTTTTTTTAAGTCTTATGTTTTAGATAATGCTTAACAAAACCTTGATCAAGATTTGGACATTTTCCGGAACAAAGTCGGCTGAACCGCCATGTTGTTTACAGTCTTCAACGATGGAAATTGGAAACCAAGTAGGCTTTAGCTTTTCAAATACAGCCGTTTGCAAACATACAGAAGACGTATGCAAGAGCAATATGATTATTGATGATTATGATTATGTTATGATTTTCGATCAGTGTAATGAATACTAATAACTAACTTCATAGAAAAAATAGTTAACTTACGTTAAAACTTATTTTTATCATGTAAAACTATTGTACAGTCATTCAAATGAAGATCTGTATCAGACAATTGAAAAGCATAAAAAAGATTATGCCAGCTCAATTTAGTATTCAATTTAGTGCTATATAGCTTATTATACTTTGCATCTAATAAACAAAAGTCCCATAGTTTCAGAATAATACTTCAATTCGATGCTATTGACAACTTTAGATTAAAATATTACTAATATTTGGATGATACAGTATCATTGCTGGTGTCATAGTAAAGCCCGTCTTAGAAGAAAACAATCCTGGAACAGTCAAAACAACCATATAATTGCCAAATATCTGTGTAACCGTTCTCTGACCCATTCACAGAGACCTTCGCTGACAACTGTAGCCAACAGCACGACGGCACTTGCGAACATCCTAAGCTCCATCTACAAACACGAGACTATCCTCGAACCGGCCGACGTTCTGGCGTAAGTGCACCTGCAGGCTAAGTAAACAGTACACGCTTACACATTTTTTCCTCACTAACCTTGCGATTGACCGTCGTGCTTTTGAACAACTTTTCACTGCTCTATTCATAACATAGCACTTTCGATAACCTCTCCAACCGTAGCCTTTACGGCATAAGAGATGTAAAAACTATGCAACAGTTGTAAAATCAACGAATGTAAGTTGCCTGACAGATAGAATCATTTCAAATACGGAGTCGTTAGCTTGCCGCTTTCTAATGTACTTCAATGTGCTGTGCGGGATGTTATTTTTCAAGCGCAGAAAAATCCTGCCAATAAGTTTGCTGCATCTTTGCTCAGGTGTTTCTGGGTTTCTGGGCGTGAGTGTGAGATTCGGTTTCGGAATAGAATTCCACACCATCCGCGATGTCTGCAATTCTGGATTTTTCTTGGCTGGATGTAGACACGTGCGTAGGCAGACAAGTGGTATAAAAGCGCGAGCCTTGTACTCAAAACCCTCATTCGAGTTGTGTTATTCGGTACAGCTGCTTTCGGGCTTTAAGGAAACTTCCAAGAAAAATGCTGCGTAACGTTGCCGTTCTTGTGCTGCTGCTCTCCGCACTGCTGTGCGTTTGCGGTAAGTGAGACGAGTCGTCGACTCATGTCTGAGCTTTCGTCCCCAGACAGTCGTTCGAAGATTTCGACCTCTAACGTTTCGTTTCAAACACAGCCCAAGGCACCAAGCCAGCGAGCTGCAAGTCCGGCGAAGAGTACCAGAAGTGCGGAAGCGTTTGCGAGGAGGCGAAATGTAAGGTCGTCAAGCCCAAGCCAGTCTGTAAGAAAGAATGCACCCCCGGATGCTACTGCGTGAAGGGTTACTCTCGCAACACCAGCGGCAGCTGCGTTCCGAACTACATGTGCACCTACCGTAACTACGTCGGTTAAGCGAACGATAGTACACAATTAAAGTTCAATCGCCGGGCAAAGGTGTGGTGTATCTGAAATTTATCGAACGATAAGCAAGATTTGCGTTTTTTTTTTTTTGGGTGGAGCATTCAATGTTCTCTATCCATATCTGTAGGGGCATTTCCATATAACACTTGAGAAAATAGCCCCAACTTCTAACATCCTACGCAAGCAAGCTTGCGAAGTAATATCTCACGGCTAACTAAACTTATGTGTACCAACATTTCCGAATAGTGTAATACAAAAGCTTGCTGGGATGAGGTGGTCACTAGCTCAGCATACTACTATACTCAACTGGTATGGATATGACAAACTTTGAATGATCTTCGTTAACTCTAAGCCTGCTCTCCAGACAACTTGGAATTACAATTTGTTGCATAATGGAGGGGATAAGTAAAGGTGTTACGTAAAACCGTCTCAAAAGAGCCCCTTTTAAAATTGGATATGGTAAGATTACATAATCATGATTACATTCTGGATACACAGAAAATTTTAGAAGTAATATAGTTGGTGTTATTGTTATTGTTCAAACGTTCGTGGAAGCAAACTGCCAAAGCGTTTTTGGAAGCAAACGTGGAAGCAAACTGCCAAAGCGGTCTACACAGAATTGCTATATGGTATTCGCGAGAACGGTTTGTTCGTGGTTGATCAAGATTACGATGCTGCCTAGGTCTGTTCTTACTGGCGCCTTTTTTCAGCGATTGCTCATAATGATATTGATAGCAAGTACAAGCAAACTTGAATAGTTATGTCATCCGACACTACTACAAAGTATTATAGCGCTATATCTATCCAGCTTTGAATGCTCACAACAGCTACGAAGTAGTATGTATCTGCATGGTAAGAAAAATAATAGTAAAAACACATCATAACCTCTTTTACCAAATTTTCGAACAAAAAAACACCCATTACATCGTTTATGCCCATCTGTGCAAACAAGTCTGCTATAGACGGCGGACACTTTTATTAACAGACCTTACTCAGCACGTACTGCTCCACCATTTCGTATGTTCAAAGAAATGAATGTTTCAAATCTGTAACCAGGAGAAATGTTAATCTTTTCAGAACTATTCATGTGAATGAGCATTCTTTGTATAGTAAAACTGTTCCCCACCAGAACGCATTTCTCGCTGCCACACAAACTAATACTGTCACAAATACCACGGCCTGGAATACCAATGCTTTTTTGGTTTCCTTGTTTCTTCAGGTGTTATGGTCACATTTGTTGTCGATCGGATTGAGAAGCAACGCAAAAGTCTCTGGCGTCAGTCAATGTGGTATATAAACCGGTCTCGGAGAAGCAGATTTGCGGAAAAGTTGCCCGAAACAGCTTGCGAACTGTAACTTCCCCCATCAAACATGTTAGTCAAGTTTAGCGTTCTGATCATTGTGGCATGCGTGCATGTACTACCACTCTATGGTAAGTGAACTAGGAGGATCTTTCATTCGTTTTTTCTGATTCAAAATCTAATCACGAACGCAACATCTAGCACAAAACCCTATTCTCACGGATCGGAATCGACTCTGCAATCGAAACGAGGAGTACACTACATGCGGTAACAGATGCATGGAGCCAAAGTGTGGAGGTCCCAAGAAAAGTGATAAGGTCTGTCCTATGGTGTGCCAGACTGGATGTTTCTGCAAGCAGGGCTACGCGCGCAACGCAAACGGTTCTGGTTGCTCGTTGGTCCTGAAGTATCCTATCTGCCTGTTCCCGAACCGTGGATGCATTGGCAATTCCAATGTGATAACATGTATTTAAAATCGAATCCATGTAACTGATTCTATTTTAAAACTGGCAGGGAAACAAATTGAAAACTAGTAGCGTAGCTTTCCATAATGTAATCATGTTATTGATATGTGAACATTTGTTAATAAAATCTTAAAGTTGGTTGTAAATTTTTCGTAATGAAAATCACAAATATGCGGGATGAGTTTGACACCCCTGCATTTGTATTCGCTTGAAAGTATGCAACTGAAAGTTTAAAAACAATTGTTTTATCGTTTCGATCGTAGCTACCAAAACACGACGCACATTATACGAACTGGCCAAGTTTCATCTAAAATACTCGATTGGCCAAGTTTCTCCTAAAATACTCGATTTCATGTGACTAAGGATTAAGAAAAAGCCAACTGTCGATACATGTGATGTGATGCAAATATTAGTTTAAAATACTCCGATCGTTATGCCACATCGAGTTGAATACGACAACGAAACACGCATTACGATTGCCATATGAAAGACCATGAGCCAATTCCAGTTAGTGTCGAATTCTGGCGCTATATTGCTCAAACAGACTTCGAACTTGAGTCACTATCTAGCGCCAAACCCACCTTTACCCAGGTGTGCTCTGGCATTGACCAGTGTTTGCCAGCTTTGCCAGCCTAACACGATCTTACCACGAAACAAAGCAAAAATCTTGGTTAGTTAATATTTATTTCCCAGAGTGTATATCGCTACCATTGCCAACGAAGCGACGCAGAAATGCTCGCAGCCAAACGATTCTTTGAAGTATTTCGTAATTTCGTTCGAACCGGCAACGAATGTGAACTAGAACCAACATTTACCACCAAATCTGCCTTTGCTCAGGTGCGTTTTGGCATTGGCAAATGTAACACCATCGACTTTCCACGTCAGTCAGCATGTGATATATAAGGGAAGATGTGCAGAAAAACACAACATTC
The DNA here is from genome assembly GCA_000349145.1 of Anopheles dirus. Lineage (NCBI taxonomy): Eukaryota > Metazoa > Arthropoda > Insecta > Diptera > Culicidae > Anopheles > Anopheles dirus. The sequence continues at coordinate 1,980,154 of KB672902.1, read as the reverse complement.
TCACTGTTGTTTCTTAAACGACCACCACTGTCAAGTACTTTAACCTTTAGTACACCACCATGGTACTTAAAGCTACCATTCTCGCCGTTGTGCTTTCCATGCTGGTGCTGTGCGTTTGTGGTAAGAGAGGAAAGGCTCTATTCGATGTTGTATATTGTTGCAATCTTCTGTATAACTCATCCCATCCCATACAGCCGACGACGCTGGTCTTAGCGATGACAGGCGAATCTGTAAAGAAGGAGAAGTGTACATGAGCTGTAGCAGCAGGTGCGCTGAAGAAAAGTGTAAGCCTAGTAAGCCCCAGGTCTGTGACGTGCTCTGTGGGCCGGGCTGTTTCTGTAAAGCTGGTTACGCGCGCAACAACAACGATGTCTGCGTTCCGGAATACATGTGCGCGTACAAAAACTACTACGGCTGAGTATCTATGCAAGAGGTAGTACCGTAGTAGATACTGTACCGTAATACCGTACCGTAGCAAACAAAATAAAAGTTGAAACATATTAGACGGTTTTCTAAATATAAAGCACGATTCTAGTTCAACCTTCTTTAAGGATTTTTGTTCTATTTTAAGTTCGCATATAGTTATTTTTACTCCCTTTCTTAACGATGAATATATCAAGTTGGAATGATTGGAAAGATGACAAAAAGGTTATGTTAATTAATAAAACATTGGAGAGAAAACATAACTTTGTTCTCGTACTGCCTAGTATAGCTCATCAATTTTCAAATGCACAACATACTTCACATTTCTATATGTCGCATACGATCATATGTCGCTTTCACAGCTTAGTAATGTAATCCACACTTATGCCCTGTTTGCATCACTTTCCAGCCTTTACTCCTCCAAGCAGCAGCAGAACTTGGGATCATACGTGAAACTGCTCGACGTGCATCCCTTGCAGCATAGCATCCTGGTACTGGTGGAAACCAACTGCCCATTAGTGTAATAGAGTCTCACCAATGTTATGCATTTTGCGGATCGGACTGCTAACTGAAGCACGAGTGAAAATAGACATGGAAACGCTGAACTCACCCACCCATCAATTCCACATGAAACTCCCAACTGATACAACGCGGTTCGCCTAAAGGCTATCGAAGTTTGAGACAACTACAAGACAATTCGGAAGTTTGTTATTTGATCCCGAACCCTCTCGTCGTCGCCAGTATTATCTGCAATAAAGAATGAAGGCGTTTGTAAATTCCGTTTTTCCATGATAATTTTATTTCGAAATAGTCCAAAGAAAACTACCATCAATGTGACAACTCAAACATCATTTCACTCCCCAACTCGGTGTTCGTTCCCGCTGCGGTATACGTCTGGTATGCTGTTCTACGATCGACCTAAGAAATTCGGTTGGAACCAATGTACTTTCGTTATCCAAACGTTTCACACGTTACCAGACTGAAGCAACACGTTGAAGTAAGTAAGACGACCTGTATTTAGTTCGTCCCTTTCGGTGCCAGTTCTGCCGTCCAGCTCCACAGCTTTCTCTCGTTTCCTCTGTGTCTCGCGTATGTTTCCCAGACACCTCTCGGTAATAGTATTCCTACTTGCATATATTTTATTCAATCTTCGTTAAGGTTTATGCTTAAGTATGCTTCTTTTATTCTTGTAGCTGCAAACCACCTGCCAGCACCTCATCGTCCTATCAGTAGATTTCAAACGGTGGCTTGTTAGATGCGCGCTCTTATTGCTACGGTGTTTAAAAACCAAAACTAATGGGTATAAATTTGGCTATTACATTATACGGCGTTTCTTTTTCGTTCGCGTAACTTTCCTACGATCCAAGTTTGAGATTGAGCGGTAGGATGTTGGTTTTTCTTCGAAATTATATTTAATACACATTTGTTTCTAACTTAACAATGTAAAACATAGAAAACATCGATTATCGCGTGCAACACTTCAGCTTACATTTTCATGCGCACACGGTACACACAACAGCACTTCAGTTTCCCCTTGATCGGGGGCTTCATTCAGAACATTGAGACAGACATAGATCTTGGGGTGTAAAAAATAGCTAAGAAATGCTACAAGATTTCGATTTCGATTTATTATTTCAAACTATTGCACCAATGAACGGACTTTAAGCTACAGAATGTCCTCACAGTGTCACGATTGGATCTGATGGAATTTTCAACAAGCGAAATTAAAAATAACCCTCCTGAAAGACTGTTTAGTGTTTTTTTTTTACATTTTTTCATGTGTTGTTTTTTGTTATATTTTCATTTTTGTTTTTGCTGCTTGTTTTTGCATCCTATGAAACATTTTCATTCCTTATCGGCTTCAACCATCGTTTAGTATGTGTTGTTTGCTAATTGTTTGCAACTGGTTAAAAATTGTCTAAATCGATTAAATGTTCCGCACTCTTCATCCTCCTTTTCATCGTAAGTAGGACATTTCTCGCTGAGCCGAGCCGGCGAAACGCAAAGTTTCACAGTTAGACAGTAGTTAGCTTGCGTATGCTTAGCAGGCTGTGAGTTGAGTTCACCACCACTAGTCCACCCATGCTACCCTAACATGATAAGCGTGAGATGAGAAATTTCTGGTCGAAACGTGTCCTGCCTTCCGCAAGTTTGGCCCTGTCGTGGTCGTATCCTTTCCCGTACCGTCCTAGCTTCCCCTGTATTTCTGAAGAACTCGTTCCGCGTGCTTCTAGCACGCGGAACGTCTCGTTTGTGCTCTACATTCCCGGGCAACTGCGACAGCTGGGTGCAATCACAGTAGTCATGGCAACAGCTAGGTGGGCGCGTGTATCGCGGCTACTTCTGTGCGTCCTGTACAACGCACCAGGATCAAACCATAAAAATTAACTGTAGAATACTTTGCATATACCTTCCCGCCTCTGGTGTAGTTTCGTCTCATAACCCACTGCATCCGTCGTGATAAGTCTTATCGTGAATGTTTGTAAATTTCCTCAACCCCGCGGCATATCTTTCCGGCCCTCGGGCAATGTCCCCGAGAAGTGGATACACTAGTTGCACCGTCTTAGCACGAACAGCGTCCACCGTCGCCGCCGCTGCCTAACGTGAACGGTCCGAGACCATTCGAGCCGGGTCCGTTCTTGATCATGTCCTGCAGGCCCTTTTGGCGATCGCCATCGTCAAAGTTTTCACCCTGGAAGCGTCGGACGCGTAGAATGGGATTATCAGTATGCGGTCGTAGGGAAACGTGTTTTCTGTTTCGTACTCACCCGGTGTTCTCTCTGCTCGCGAATTTTGCGGGCCAGTGTCAGGAATGCTTCCTCAATGTTGATGTTCTGTTTGCATGACACTTCGAAGAAGGGCATGTCGAAGTTTTCAGCGATCTGTAACGAAACCAGGGCAAGCGTATACAGTTATGGAGATGATGCCTTGAATCGGTATTAGTAACCAGAACTATACTAGTAAGGGTATCTATGTAAATCATCAAAACATTAACTATCCACCCTAGAAGAAGAGACCATAGTAGGTAGTAAGGATGTGGATAAACGATTTAGTCCGACTTGGACCAAATTACCGAATCAATTGAATACATTTGTAAGAAATTGCACTGTATTTGGGAATGGAGTATCAGAAGAAATTCCTTAAATTATAGTACTATAGAATGTAACAAATATCCTATATTGCAATTTCTACAAAAATAATGCGTCTTATGCAAAAGGTTTGTTATTCCTTTGCTATCGAGAATTGTTTAGTACAAGTTTTAGTACAAAGCTATTATTGTACATATTAAACATGAAAAATTTGTAACAAATGCTCCATGAACTAAGCAAAATCTAATTAATAAGTAAATTATTCAAAATAATACTCAAAATTGAACTAAAAACATGCAGAGTGGAAAGGTTAGTCTAAAGAAGACAACGCAATTGATCTTAGTAAATACTTCATGTTTTTATCTTACGGATTGCAACGTAATATAACATTTACATTTTTAGTATGCTGTTTTTAGTGTTTTAGTAAACGTTCTTAGTGGTACTAGTTTAAGGTTAGAGAGGAGACTCTCTGTTGGTGTTGGCATAAACCAACATTACACACTAAACGAATCTGAGGTTCCTATTGTTACATCGATTGTTCATCGGCTCAGCTAAACTATCATTCATCCAGTCCTGTTAACCCCCACATTCCACAGGTCATTGGCATCGGCGTCCAGGTGAGGTGGGGAAAGTAGTACGAGGAATAAATTCTCCCCTTTCATGGCACCGGAGCGATAAATCCGTTGCAGTGCACGTCAAAGTCGTCCCGGTTCCTAATGAGAGCCCAGACTCGCACCACACAAGTCCAAACCCTCGAACAACAAATCGGAAACCGGCGCCACAAACACCGCCGCCATTCCGTGTGTCGCCTATTTGTCTCGGTTAATATTCCATTCCATTTGACGGCGGTTCCGTTTCTATTCTGTACCCTACTTCCCCGTGGTTCAGGTGTTCCGCTCGCACCTACGAGTTCCCCTTCGCGATTGCTAAGGACGCCAGGGATTACCCCCACCGATTAGGGCCGTCGTGTGAAAGAGCCTTTCGAGTGGTGGCGTCAAACGAATCGGAAGTTCCCCTGCCTGTTCTCTTTTCCAGCGATTGGTTCCACCGTGTCGGCGTCTCGTTGCCGAAAACGGACGGATTCGCTGGGGCAATAAATTAATTTCAATTAATTCCCTTCCCGACGGTGTAAGCGACGCGTGTGGGAATGAAATTTCTGATTTGGCGTTTTTCACACATTTCTCGCCGGCGTTACCTTTTCACCTCGCTCCTTGTCGACGGCTCGCTGCGGTGAATTGCATTCGCACTTATTGCCCGCCAGAACTTTCACCACGTCGGGGGCTGCATTCTGAGAATGGAACACAAAGAGAGAACAGCAAAGAGAGTGAGAGAGGGGGTAAAATAAACATAAAAATTAATGATGATGAATGGAGGTTGGCAGGTTGAGCCAGAATGTGGAACGTACAATGCACGTATTCATGGTGCATTCAATTGTAGTTGTTTGAATAATGTTTAGTTAGGTGAAATGAACTGATTTAAAAATGTGTTCCTCCATAAAAAACTAAGGCTACTATAAACGAATTAAGGCTAATTCAAAAACACTTCACCATGCTGATAATTATACATCAAAAGGTTGGGAATTCCCTAACGGTTTGCATTGAAATTTTAGGACGATAATTGAATTTAGTATTTAGTTTCCCTGTGAAAATTAATACTAAATGATAAATGTGCTCAGATTAATATTTATATACAAAATTGAAAATGAATTTATCAAATATCTTGCAACATTTTCCATCTGCTTTGACATGGTACCTGAAAATATGATTTTGGAAATAGATTATCTTCTTCCATAGTTTGAATGGAAATTAGTTGAACCACCTTCAAACTATGCTACCTTGATAACAACACGTTATTTTAATGCTGTAGACTTATTTGCTTATTACAGAAGGCGAAGAAGCATTGGTTGATTATAAATAAAATTATGGATATATGGCACATTTAGGTACGGTTAAATCATAAATATAAAAAAAACTTATTTGATGAGTTATGTTCGGTGTTCTGTCTTTTCGATAAGCTTAGCTATACCCGTAGCTGGATAGTCATGAGCCGTAATTTTCCTAATTTATTTCTCAACTCGAGTGTTACTTACATTCAAATTCAATGTAGCGATACGAACTAAAATGCCAACTCGCCCAACTTGAGAACAAAAACAAATTCCACCGCCTGTCATATCCACCTACCTCCTGGATGTTCCGTAGCCAGTAGGACAAATTATTGAACGACTCCAGGCTCGTCACGTCGTACATCAGCAGTATGCCCATCGCACCACGGTAGTAGGCAGTCGTCAGCGTGCGGAACCGTTCCTGGCCGGCCGTGTCCCAGATCTGCAGCTTGATCGGCACACCGTCCAGGTTGATGAGCTTTTGCTTGAAATCGATTCCTGTGTGTCACCCGCAATGCAAACAGCAGAAGGAGAGAGAGAAAGATAAAGAGCGTGTTAGAGGAAAAAAAACCATCTTAAACTACATCAATGTATCAGAAAAAAGGAGAATCAACCAATCCCAGACGGAAAGCACACAAAACGTCACCGAGATCAAATAGAGATCCCACCGCAGTGGGCCTTTCGTTCGCCCTGCAGTAAACCCGGTGGGAAGCGTGGGCCAAAAACTCGACGGCTTTCGACAGGTGGTGGATTTCAATTTCGGCCGACCCGAGGCTTCCGGAAGGTTTGTTTTAAATCATTTTCATTGTCGCCGTGTGCCGGCCCCTGCCGGACGAACAGGAGGTGATTCCAAGCGGGGCAAATACTATCCATAAAACATGACGCTTTATTAGATCCTGCTGGGACCTCCAGCCGGGAGAGGTGTGCGTTTTTTTTTTGTGCGGATTATGTATTGTGCCAGCCATCGGAGTAAAGCGAGCAGACGGGTGGGCAAACACCGTTCTTCAAATATCGCAATTCTTCGCCCATATGTCGCGGTGGCCCTCATTGTGTTGGGTCAGTCGGGAAGTTTGTGCTACCACTCGCCGACAGCAATCACCGTGTTCCTAGCGTATATCCTAGGGCTTGGAGCAACCGAATATGGAATCACTTCATTCGCTAATGGCACTGCTGCCTCCGAATGCCACGTTCTTTCCGAGGAGGATATAAATTCATGGCCTGTTCTATCTTCCGTCCATCAACCCACAACATCCATCCATCCCGGAGGCACACCGAGGCCGAGCAACCGAAAAACGCAAAACTCAAAAGCGGTAAAATGCACTAAAATACGGCACAGGACCCGTAAATGTCGATCGTAAAAATTGTCTCGTCGATGGCGCAGGACCTCGTCGGCCGGTTTCGGTAGTGAGGGGAGTGGAACACCGGACAGTGTGTACGTGATGCGCGGGTTATAGCATGAACAGTTCGAGCAGTCCACTAAGGTCTCGCTATGGCCTGCCTTGAGCTACCTGAACGGTTCATAAAAGCGAATTGGAAGGTGGACGGAATCCGTTCAGCATCCTTTGGACGTTGGATACGGCACGTGAGCAAAGGAGTTCGCTTTAAGTACTTCCCGGGGCTGTGATGTCATTTCGATTCGCCTAGCGACTAGTTTACTCGTAAGGTTGGTTAACGTTAGTCCGCTTTGGCTATATTAGTTTGCCTTTAATTCCACATATTCGATATGTTTGTTGAGGTGCATTTGTTTAGTTATTTGATGACATAGCTTGTCAATAGAGTCAGCAATATCTCCGTAGATCCAGTGCCTTCGTTGTATTGAAACGACGTTACAGTTGTTTCATAAAAATCAATAATACCATTAAATATATAATTTGCACCACAGAGAATTCATAGTCTATAAAGTTAGCTACGGAATGTCTCCATGCCATAATCAAGCTGCTCAATTTCAGCTCCATAAGTGTCCAAAATAATTTTGAAAAGAAGAAATTACAACTCACAAATCGTTTGTTTTGATATTTTTGCGTTTGAAACGTTTTTAGTACATGTTTTAGTACTGCGTCTTTTATGTAACTTCCATTTAATTGATTTATATTTCTATTTGTTTTTCCTGCTTTGGTTCAAAGTGTGTATAAAATAGTCGTTCAGTGTATTTTAAATAACTATTTTATTCTTAAACGTATTTTGTATTAATAGAATCAATAACAAAAAAGGACTTTGTCGTTTTAGAACAATATGTTTATGAGGGGAAAACCGAGTTCAACGGATTACAATTTACTCCAAGCGCAAGCGTTAATAAAACATAAACAAAGCGTTGGTGTGACGCAAGTTGCATTCTTTATGCCATAATCTTCATTAATCTTGTGACAAATGCTTTAGAATCGTATTGTTTACCCATCATTTGCCCAGTCTTGATTAAGATTATCGGCTAGATGGACATTATTGTTAATATTGCAACCTCAGGCTGCCTGCACAATTTCCAGTTGATTAGACAAGCTTTCACCGAAAGGTATGCAATACCCTTCACAAAAACTCTTTCTTCGTTTGAAAGCCTTACTAACGTTCTATTGACCAGTGCAACGCATATTTCTCGCCTGATATTACCTAGGTTTAGATCGTTTCCCTTTACGAACGAAAATGCAACAGATCATCGTCAATTAACTGGTAGGGGGTGGCGCTACACTTATCGCCCTTCGATGCCGGCTTCCCTATAGAAATTGCATCCGATAATTCATTCCGGCACGTACGCCGGAAACGGACGTCGGGGATGATGATGGTGATGGTGATGCGACTACCAAGGGCAAATTTCTCCCGTCTCGGCGGTGGTGCATCATTGCATATGCATCAACTGCAATTCAGCCTGTACCTGGCTCGCTCGCCCATCCGCCCGCCCTCCCGGCCAGTAATTATCCGCACGAAACTGTCGATGAATCATCGCGACCGGGAAATTCCCTCTACCGACTCGGTGGAAAATGCACCGAAGGTCGACGGGCAGTTTCGTTATCGGATAATGATCTGTCCTCGGTACGCTGGGCGATCGATTTTCGCCTAATTGATGGGAAGTCAACTTCAACGGAGGCGAAGATTCGCGAACATGAAAGCCACGCTAGTACTACCAAATAGAGGGGTCATGTTTTCGTACGAAAGTATGATACTTCTCACTTACCGATGGTGGAAATGTACGTATCGTAGTACCGCTCATCGCAGTACCGATGCACGATGCACGTCTTGCCGACGTTGGAATCGCCCAACACCAGCACCTTGTATGTCGCCGCAAAATCGAGTGCCATTTTCCGCCGAGCGATGTCCTTTTTCTCTTGCGTGAATCAGCGGGCGAAGATGTGGTTGTGTGTGTGTATTTTTTGTTGGTTGTGCTGTGAACCTAGCGTGTCTCGGTCCACCCAACCATAGGCAGCTTCGGCTGGTCGGGCTGCTCTCGCTTTGTGTTGCGGCAGCACCAGTCACAACAACACACCAGCAGCTGCTCGGGAAATGGGTGTCTTTGTTTTCGCTTAAGATTTCCTTCCGGTCGTCAGAACACCGTCTCCACCGTTTGCTAATGGTGTTTTCGTCCCGCTGCACGTTCGCGTAATTTAACCCTCAAGTGTTAATTTGGATGCACCGAACGCTGGAGATGCTGTCTTGCGGAGCTTCAGTGGCTCCGGTAGACTCCAGTAGTAACGCACACCCACACAAATTTCCACTCTGTTATGTGCACTTAAATCATCTAGAAAAATCGTCTCACGTAGCAGGAAAGAAACGCGCACACACAAACACTTTTTCTTTGTTCGTTTCGCGGATGAACTCCCGTGGAACTGAATCAGTGCACCGTTTCAGATTGAGCTACAACTACAAGAAACAAACGCTGAAAAGTAGATAAGTTAGCTATCACCACATCGTAGAAGGCCTGTGGGGAGCTGTCCTTTGTCACAAGCTGGGAGCCACTAGCTGGAACGCGTTATTGGCATCGTCCGTTGCCACTCGAGCACAGCGACTGAACTGAGCAGGCCACCAGCGACGGGCTTTCCCGAGACCGAACGCAAAGTTTTCCTTGTTGACTTTTCCTTACATCACAACTGCGCGTTTCAGGGACCCCTTCTGGGTATGGGAGTATGCACTGCTCGTTCAAGTGTGTGCGTGTTGCCATAACTCGCAAAGGACCTGAGGGAAAAAGGGGAAACAACTTGCCGTACAAACATTCCGTTGTCCGTGTTGACGTTTGCCTTTCGGCGCACACACAGGACACGCCAGGGCGATAGGTTACGATCAACAGCAGACTGAGGAGGAAATCATTGTGGGCAGATACATCTGGGGAACTAAATGCAGGGCGAAACTATTCCAGAAAGAAATTCACTGAAATTAGTACTTTTTCGTATGCACTCCTACTTGTTTTGGACCTAAAACACGTCAAAATAACCATTCGCGTGCGAGTGGACTTCCACGCCTTTGTTTCTCACAGACTCCTTCTCACTGACCCTTGTTAGCCCTGCCACGAATCTTGCTTCTCGTCCACCAGCGTGTTCCTTCCAATCACTGTTTTACGCAATTAAACGATTTCGAACGAACGTTTCTCCGCTGATACCTGGAACGCTGAAATACGCCAACACCAGCCGTTCTTCGGAGCCCGCGTCACAGACGGTGTGTAGATTCGACACAAAACAAAAGTGCAGGAAAAATCAATACTGTCCGGGCGCATGCGTGTGCACCAGTCGGGGCGGACAACACACAGGCAGCTTCCTCCCACAGGGCACCGACAGGCGAGACGGTTTCGGTGAGCCTTTTCGTCCCACGTGCAAAGCGTCATGTGCCATCGGTACGATGGTGCCCTCTGGTGGGTAATTTCGCTTGAAATGCTTGAATAATCCAACGACGGGTTTTACACGCGTGGATTTGGATCCTTGATTCACTGACTTTCTTACGACTATCTATTTCCTGTTACATTTATCGTAAATGTATGTTAATTTAAACTTATGCTAAGGCTATGTTATTGTCTAGAACACAATAATATTTTTTTAAAGCAAGTCCCAATATCTGCATAATCTATGGGTTTTCTTGCGTCTTTGTCACATTATGTGAGGTTTTTTCTCCCATTTATCTTGCTAGTTTCAAGAAGTACTATTATGTTTTGAAATAATGCTATTGAACAGCCGCTAGTTCACCAGGTAGAGGTACTCATTTTGGTGATAAGATATTAATTTTCATGTGAACTGTGAAATATGACAATTGTCTAAAGACTTTGTTGTAGAACATGGTATCATTTAATATAAACCATTTCTGCAAACATCCGAAGTAAGCGAGTTTGTACCACTAGCACAAAAACTCGTCTAACGACACTTTGGAAGAGGATAAACTCTAGAAGAGGATATGCTTGTTTTCTTCACAAAAAGTAGCCCAGGTGAAAACATTCAACAGAAATGCGAATATCATGTTAGATCATAATCGAGCACCGAACCGCTGCCGCCAGCGATGCATATTTTAGTAGTGCATTAGTCGCAAGCATCATCAATTTCACTCTGTTATAAATTTCTGCACCAAATTACTAAAACCTCAGTCGCACCGCACAATGTACCGTACGCGAACGGGAAAGCGCACTTACTTTAGAGCGCTTCTTGCCAACACCTTTCGGACAGTGATATGGCTTTCCCAATGGTGTTGCACAGTTCCTTTTCCGCTGGATCCGTACCAACGAACCACTCCATACTTCCGTATGAAGCACTACCGTGTAATCCAAATTTTGCGTCGACTCCTGTCGCTAGTGCTGTTCAGTGTCGTCGCTGCAGCACCGTTTCTGCTATACTTTCTCTTCACCAAGCAGATCTACGTGCAAAGAACTCCTCTGTCCATTAAGCTGATGTACTACCTCCAAACGGCGATACAAATCTGCACTATCGGGTACGTGCTGTTGGTTTACCAATTTCGAGCGAGCTTCCATCAATTCTACTTCGATCGGCTGGCGTACGTGTTGGAGGGCTTTGGCCGTGCAGGCGTTAGTGAACGGCTTAGCGCACTCCAAACGAACATCCGACGTCTGCTGCTCGTTGTTCCACTGCACATTTTGCTGGTGCTTACGGCATACGTTCTACAAGACCGTTCGTGGGGCGTACTACCAAAGGTCGTGCTCTTCCTAACCGCACAGCTTATGGCGGCGTGTTTCGCACTGCTGTACGCAACTCTCTTGGGTACCATATCGATATTGCTGCGCCAAATGAACGACACGTTGGAGAGCATCCTTGTGGGGTCTGAACAAAACGGTCTACCTCGAACGCTTCTAGCAACGCACGTCCGTTTGACCCGAGATGACCAAAAAACGATCGAAAAACTGCGCCTCCTACAGCTCAGACTGCTTGAGATAGTTTTGCGCACAAACGGTGGCGAGTACGGTCGGCTGTTGATCATGATCCTTCTAGCCACCTTTATTTATCTCAACACTGAGCTGCTGCAGCTGTATCAGGGCGTGAAGGCCGGTGCGTTTGCATTCGATGTCATTGGAACGAAGCTCATCAATTCTGCTCACAAGTTCGCGCTGCTGTTTATGTACGCATATCCGAACCGGCTGATTCAACGGCAGGTAAGAGAACATCAGACACTCACGGTATGCAACATTCCGTCATCAATGTCCTCTTCATGGCATCTAGAATTTGCGTGTCCTGAAAATACTGTATCAACTCAACAAACCAGGAAATGATGCTCGATCTAGTGATATTGTGCGTATCCATAGCAACAGAGATAGGTATTCTATTCTAGATCGATTGTAAGTACTTTTAAACTTTTCATTGCAGACTAATCGCTTCTTGACGCAAGCATCGCTTTTCCTCGAAAAGGCACACGAGGCGTACGGCATGATATCGATCGATATGACCCTGATCTTAAGTGTAACGATGAACTACCTATCTAAGATGCTTACCCAAAGTTTAGAGTACATTTGTATGCGTTTGTATTTCTTCCAGATCGTTGGAGGCTTGACTAATATCCTGGTAGTGCTGGTGCAGTTCTCAGATGCGAAACCCATTCAAACCTGAACCTCATGCCTGGTATTGACCTCCGTTGCTGCTGAGTTTCTACGATGTTACACTTTAACTAATGCACGAGGAACATTTATCACTTTTATCGCATGCAATGTAATAAGTTAGCTCAAAGTAGCAACGGTACTACTAGCTACCACTGTACAATTACTGTACATATGCAGTGTACGTAGCAACGAATGCAAAAAATATTGGAACCCATTCATCGTCAACGAGTAAATATCACATTTCTGGTCAGTTTTGTCTATTTTTTATCGCAAAAAGATAAATGTTTTTCAAAATTGTGACTTCTTCGATACTTTCCAACTCAATAGCGCGTGGAAAGATGGCCTGGAAAGACACGGAAAGGGATAAATTGCGCTACCATCTTCGTTTAACAATCGGCGCAACGATGAGGCTCTCGCAGCTGCTTTTGCTTGCTCCCTATCCGTTGACTCTGGTACAGCGCGATTGTTGTTCTATCAGTAGCAGAGGAGTGCAAGTGATCAAAATTTTCCGTCAGCTGATTTCCATATTCGTCACGATCGTAACCATGACGTCACAGTTTGTACTATTCTACGTCTACCCTCATCTTATGTATCAACCGACAGTTCCGATTTTCATCGTGATCTTGTACTACATTCTCAGCATTCTGCAGACGATGACGGTTGCTGTATTGATGATCGGTTGCGAGGGACGTCGAACGCAGTACGAGACATACTTTGAGACAGTTCTACCACTTGTGAAGGAAACGTTCGAACAAAGTGATTGCCAGTTAACGATCTGGCATCGAAACACTGCTAGAGCTGCACTGGTCGTTTACTCCACCATTGCGATAATACTACCGATCGTGACGGGTGCGATAATACAGACGAATGCCGCCGTTCCATACGCAATGGGACACTTCATTTCGTTCGTCGTTAGTTATCTTGTTTTGATGCAGTACTACTCTGTGTTTGTGCATTTATCGTCGATCCTGAGGAAACTCAACGAACGGCTAACGGCGCTAGTTAGGGGTGGTTTAACTCCAGGTGGCGATGCATTTATGTACATCGAACAGCTTCGACTGCTGCATGTGGAAGTGATGGAGATTGCTGGTGGGTTGAACGAAAAAATAGGATATGTGATAATAATGATCGTGGTGGCCATCTTTGCCAGCGTCAACATTGAGCTGCTGGAGCTGTATCAGTGCGTGCGACTGGGAGTGTTGAGTCCTACCGTCATTGTTATGAAGTTTATTTTCGCGGCAATCGAGTTTTCTTTCTACATCTTGATCGCGTACCCTAACCGATTGATTCAGAATGAGGTGATTGTTCTATTGAGACACGGATTGGAGCGTTATTTACCTTCGATTTGATTGATTTTATAGAATCAACGGACGCTTTTCATGCTGCATAAAACACAACGAGCGTCGAATTCAGCGGATACAAATGGGTCGGTAAGTTTAGCAATCAACCATCAATTACTAAAATATCACCTAGTTCAACTTAAACCGATAATGTAAATACACTTGTTTCAGGTAGTACATTACATATTGCAGATTTCAAACCTCCGGCATATCCATCAATCGTGCGGAATGATTCCATTAGATATGAAGCTTATCACCAACGTATGTAGAAAGGTCACAATTTTTATATTACTTCATTGTTTTCTAACTAAATGGTATCCTTGCAGGTTGTAGCAGCAATTACGACAATCGTGGTGATTCTCATACAATTCGCCGATTTCGGATTGTAAGCAGACATTTACTTTGCTGAAATCGATCGTTCACACACTTATCGTAGCGACACACCGAAAACTAGTACATAGCTTCTCCGCGTGCTGACTTCGTGCGTGGTTGACATGCTCTTGCTGTTCCTTGTTAGATTAATGTTTAATCGCAATGAAACCTATCGCATCAAATGAACACAGGCAAAACCGCATAATAAGCGGCAGCAACATCAAAACACCTTCTTTATATGAGTATTCAATGTACCGATTGAAAGAGGAGCACAATCGTAATTTAATCATTCATCCCGGTCATTCTGACGGAAGCCTGAACACCATCTAGGAAGAAATAGGATCCTTTTTTTGACCTGAAAGCTGTTATTCTTCTACTCTGGAGGGTCTCACAAGAAGCAAGGCGGGTACATCATATATATCAACTTTAGCACATAATTTCCATTACGGTGCTTTTCAAAATGAAAATTCGTTAATGGATCGTAACCATGCTAAACTCGTGTCTAACGACGCGGTTCCTCAATAATGCACAACTCACGAGCCTTCGTCGCTAATTACTCTCGCTAATAACCTCCGCCAATGAGTGGCAGGTCCGCAGTCTCGCCGCAGAATGTACTACTTGCAAACCAAAAACCAGGCTCTTTATAGAACCCTCCTGATCAGAACCTTCCGGATGGTGATACGCCTTTCGCAGTTGAGTTGTACAGCTCCGTTTCCACTGGACCCGTACCAACCCAGTACGCCGCACCCTCGAACGAAGCAGGTTCGGATCATGGTAACGTTTCGACGGTTGTTGTCCGCGGTGCTTTTCGGCATAGTACTGGGTGTACCATTCATGCTGTACTATCACTACAAAGGCCAGATCCATGCCTACAAAATCCCTCTCTCGATCAAACTCATGTACTACATGCAAGCCCTGCTGCAAACGGCCGCCCTGGGATACGTTCTTCTAGTCTATCAGTTCCGAGCGTCCTTCCACCGGTTCTACTTCGAGCGACTCGTTCACGTGCTGGTGGAGTTCGGCCGGCCAGACATCGGCATTAGTTTGCGCGCATTGCAAACTAACATCCGTCGGTTGCTGCTACTAATTCTACTGCAAGTAATAGTCGTCATTGCGGCAACCCTTGTGCGCGATCGCTCGTGGACCAACCTATTGAAGATGCTTATTTTCGCAACCACGCAAATTATGGCAACGAGCCTCACCCTACAGTATCTCACCGTTTTCGGCATCGTGGGGGTATTGCTGCGGCAAATGAACGATACATTGGAGAGTTTTCTTGCCGCATCGGTGCACGATGAAGCAGAAAACGCTTCGCAGCTCTCATCTGTACGAATAACACCGGACGAAGAACGCACGATTGAAAAGATACGGCTGCTACAGCACAAACTGCTACAGATTGTTCTAAGAGCCAACGGCGGAGAGTACGGTCAGCTGCTTATAGCGATCCTGCTTACTACGTTCATCTTCCTAAACACTGAGCTGCTCCAGCTGTACCAGGGCATACAGGCAGGTGCTTTCACGTTCGACGTCATTGGCACGAAACTGATCAACTCGGCGCTCAAGTTTGCAATGCTGCTTATGTTTGCGTTCCCGAACCGGATGGTACAGAAGCAGGTGAGTTGTGGTTTGCAACACATTAGATAACACTTTCAAACAACTGGCATTTTCTTCTTTCTGGCCTTAAAACTTCACAGAATCTGCGTGCCTTGAAGGTTGTGTATCAGCTTCATAGCTCTGTAAATGGTTTCCGATGTCATGAGATCGTAAGTGAACGTAAACTCTCGCAAGTTCATCGTCTTACCCAGTTTCCTCTTTGTTACAGACTTCTCGTTTCATAACTCAAACAACGCTTTTTCTGGATAAGGCACACGAAGCGTACGGCATGATATCGATCGACATGACCCTTATCTTGAGTGTACAACACCTAGAGACGGTAGAAAGTGCAGCTTTGATAAATGTTTACTTTAACTGCTTTATTTCAGATCATCGGAGGTTTGACCAACATTCTAGTAGTGCTGGTGCAGTTTTCAAATGCGAAAACTTCATGCAACTAAATGCACAACCAAATCACTCCGTTACTCACAACGTCATAATCAAAATTGGTACTTATGGTAAATGCACGAAATCAAATGCTTCGGTAACAACGAGTATAATTAAATAAAACTACAGTTCTGTCAGTTTTAAACTCTGACCACGGCACACACATTGTAGCAGTGGCTAGTTAGTGGATGATAGCTTTGTAATCAAATAGTACAATCACTTGAACAGATCTCACACTCAGAACGAGATCATTACTTATGCATCATGTCGCATAAACCGAGCAAACGAAGCTAAAACATCGAATGGGTGCCCAGTTGTCCGTCACCATGGACCCGGTAAAGATTGACAGCACGTTCTATCGTAGCATGCTGAGAAATAAGTTTCATCTACTGCTCAACGTCGCACAGTTTCTCGGCTTTCTTCCCTTCCCGTCGTACGTGTTGCAGCAGGATGTCGAACGACATCACTTCCGCACCCGTGTGCTTCGATGTTTAAACGCTGCAATAGCGATGTTCATTTTCGGAACTTCCGCTGCAAGTTACGTGACGCTTTACGTCTACTATCCGGATCTTGTGTACAAAAAGCATGCCGCCGTGTTACAGATCATGTACCACATGGAGAACGGGTTGAAGGTGCTGATGGTGTTGGTTGCTTTGCTCGGACCACGGATAGGTGCAAGCCATTTGCGTAGAACGATCGATGACATCGTGCAGACCATGCAGTACTTCGACCGCGTTGGAAGGATCGAGGTAGCACTCGGCGCAGTAGCGACCATTTCCAAACGGTTGATGCTGGTGTACTGCGTACACTCGGTGATCATCACCGTCTCGGTGTGGTTGAGTACCGAGCATCCCATTTCGACACTATTGAACGTCAGCTATCTAGCACCTTACATGGTTATAGCCGTTAACATTCTCCAGTATCACGCGTTGCTATCGTCGATTGGTGCTATTGTAGGTTGCCTCAATGAGAACCTGCGGGAAGTTACTTTACAACAGAACAGAAACGAACAACGTCCGTACGGCAAGCACACAACCACAATCAGCTACATAAAGCTGGGCGACGCTAAGGACGTCAAGAGCCATCGATCGCACGTGGTTGTCGCGACGATCGAGAAGCTCTCCACGCTGCACGCGGCTCTAATGCGTCAAACGCGCAACGCAAACCGACACTTCGGTGTGCTGATGCTCATCATTCTGCTCTCCACCTTCATCCAGATCAACATGCTGCTGCTGGAGCTGTACCACAACATCAGCCACCCGGAGATGCCGGAGTTCTGTTTGTGGATTTTGTTTCTGCACGCCATAGTGCATTTTACGTTCTTCTTCGTGATCGCACGCTCAAACCACGCTATTCAGCAGGAGGTACGAGAATGTGTGTTGTTTGGCGTGAAGTGTGCCCTTTACACTGTGCATTATCTTTACCTATCTTGTAGAATGAATGTACGTTGCTGCTTCTGCATGAGTTCAAGTGCTCCTGGAACAACGAACAGAACATGACGGTAAGTTGTTTGAAACGCAAATCTAATGACACTCCAAGGCGATAAGTTTAGATACTTAAACTATTGGATGCTTGAACAGTCTTTTGATTGCTAAGTGTTGCGCCATTTTTACGCATGTAAACTATCGCACTTCGACGTCATCAGTTTACTTCCGGATGGAAGATGATTGGAAGGTCCTGATAGAGGCTTCCTTAACCGGTAGATAAACTCACTTGCTCATTTGATTACACTCGTTTCAGATCGAACATTACATTTCGCAGATTTCAAACCTGCATGACATCCATCAGGCGTGCGGCATGATCACATTAGATATGAAGCTTGTCTCTAATGTAAGCAGAAGAGAAAAAAAAAACACTAATTTACCAAGTATTTTTCTAACATATTGCTGCTATCCATGCAGGTCGTGGCAGCTATTACGTCAATTATGGTTGTTCTGATACAATTTGCCGATTCTGGATTGTAAGAAGACGACCACAGGACCTTGGTGTAGGTGTGTTTCAAATATTATGCGAAACTTAATTTGTTTGCAGTACTTTTTTCAAAATGATTCAATTGCGTGATGGCTTCTCCAAACACGTATAGAAGCTTAACGTGGTCGTGCTCTACCCTTGTTCGATAAATTTTTAATCGCAGTGTATCGCATGAAACAAAAGTCAGACTGAGACCTTAACCGCTATTTAGTATCGCGTTAAAAGATGGCCTGGCACAACACGGAAAAGGACCGAATACGCCACCTGCTGCTTCTAACGATCGGGCCAACGATGCGCGTTTCACAGCTCCTGTCGCTGGCTCCCTATCCGCTGACGCTACTCCAGGGCGATCGTTGCATGGACGGTAATCGGATACAGGTGGTGATATTTTTCCGCAGTGTTGTTGCCATATCCGCCACGATAGTGACGCTGGCATCGCAGTTTGTGCTGTTCTTCTTCTATCCCAACCTCTTGTATCAGCCGACGGTTCCGATTTTCATCGTGATCCTTTACTACATCGTTAGCGTGCTGCAGGGAATGACAGTAGCAAAAATGTTGATCGGTTGCGAACGACGTCGAGCGGAGTACGAAGGATACTTTGCGGAGGTGCTGCCACTGGTGAAGGAAACGGTAGAACAGAGTGATTGCCAGCTAACGATCCGGCAACGGAACGTTGCAAAGGCCTTGCTGGCCTTTTACTCCACCGTCGCACTGTTGCTTCCCTGCGTCATGGCTACGGTTCTGCAGGACATCGGCAGTATTCCGTATTCCATTGCACAGTTCGTACCGTTCGGCGTTAGCTACCTGATCCTGGTCCAATACTACTGTGTGTATGTGCATTTATCCGCTATCTTGAGAAAGCTGAATGAACGCCTCGCTCCGATCGTGAACAACACGTCGTCAATAGGAACGCATTCCGCATTCCGTGCAAAACCGGTGGTGTACAACATACTGGGACAGCCTCTACCATCGTCGAAGCCGGGCATCAATCACCAGGACCAGATCGAACAGCTGCGATTGCTGCATGTGAAAGTGATGGAAATTGCCGGACACTTGAGCGTAAACTTTGGGGTCGTCATCATTCTGATCGTGGTTGCCGCCTTTGCTAGTGTCAACATTGATCTGCTGGAGTTATACCAGTGCATCAAGCTGGGCAATCTCGGACCGGTGTACATCGTGTTGAAATTTTTGTTCGCCGCAATCAAGTTTTCGTTCTACGTTTTGATTGCCTATCCTAACCGGATGATACAGAATGAGGTGATTATTTGATTGCAAAGGGGAAATTTGAGACCTTCATTGAGCATATGTTTCGTTTTCATTTTTTCCAGAATCAACGCACCCTTTTCATGCTATACAAAATACAAAGAACATCGTGCAACATGGAGACAAACTGGACGGTAAGTAAAGAAATGAAAAAGCTAATACTCTGGAATGTTTTAAAGAGCAACATTTGGTTAAGCATTACCTAAAAACATAACTATACTAATCCTTTTACTTCCTGACGGTGACTTGGGGTCGTTATATTGAAGTCGTCGTTGAAATCATTCCAATCGTTACGCCAAAGAAGACGGTTCTTTAGTTTAAGCCGAAGAAGACAATGTTAGCTGAAGGTACAGAAAGCTATTAGACATAGTTAGCGCCAATGTAGGAAAAAACCGCTTCGCTTCGAGCGGATCCTTGTATGATTTGTAGAGTACAGTGTATCATTTACTGACTCAATTTTAACCTCTCGTTCATTTACGCTCGTTTCAGATCGAACACTACATTTCACAGCTCGTCAATGTTAAGGACGTACACGAAGCTTGCGGAATGATTACGCTAGATATGAAGCTCATCACAAATGTGAGTAAAAATTCAGATCGTAGACGTA
Organism: Anopheles dirus; assembly: GCA_000349145.1. Taxonomy (NCBI): domain Eukaryota; kingdom Metazoa; phylum Arthropoda; class Insecta; order Diptera; family Culicidae; genus Anopheles; species Anopheles dirus. Next base: position 1,960,161 of record KB672902.1, on the reverse strand, counting down.
TTCTCTAGCAGTATCTTCAACCGAACTCTTTTCCCTATTGCAGACTGTTGCAGGTATCACATCAATTATGGTTGTTTTGATTCAATTCTCCGACACCGGACTGTGAGGGAAATCTCTCGTATTCGGAGCGCTTTCCTATCAACAAACACGAACGAACTTTCTTTTACAAGATGTTGCTTGCAAGGATATTCTAAAACATTAACGTCAAAAATTTATTCTCACTGTTCGCTTAGAACTTTCGGGATGAAGTGATGCTTACAAACGAGGTGCGCGGGTTTCGCTACTCAAATGGATAATACCTGTTTAAACACACGCTGTTGCATACTCTTCTTAATAAACTCAACTAAGTTTGAAAACTTCCACTACCACAATTACACTTATCTCCGATATGATAAATATTGCGTTAATTATTTTTGAATTTCAAGAACAAAGTCAGGAACGGGGTTGGAATAGGTCAATCATTCTTACAGCTGGGATGAGGCAACTAATTGGAAATGCTATGATAAACCTCCGCGTGACACGGGAAACAACGGTACAAAAACTTACTTGATCATTTGATTACGCTCGTTTCAGATCGAACATTACATTTCGCAAATTTCAAACCTGCATGACATCCAACAAGTGTGCGGCATGATCACTTTATATATGAAGCTTGTCTGTAATGTAGGAAGAAATTAAGAAAAACCTAATTTACCAAGTATTTTTTTTAACATATTGCTGCTATCCATGCAGGTTGTCGTAGCGATTACGTCAATTATGGTTGTTCTGATACAATTTGCCGATTCTGGATTGTAAGAAGACGACCACAGGACCTTGGTGTAGGCGTGTTTCAAATATTA
>KB672902.1:1784329-1955337 GCA_000349145.1 Anopheles dirus | reverse complement strand
GCGGGTTTCGCTACTCAAATGGATAATACCTGTTTAAACACACGCTGTTGCATACTCTTCTTAATAAACTCAACTAAGTTTGAAAACTTCCACTAACACAATTACACTTATCTACGATATGATAAATATTGCGTTAATTATTTTTGAGTTTCGAGAACGGAGTCAAGAACGGAGTTGACCTATTTCAACAGCTGGGATGAGGCAACTAATTGGAAATGCTATGATAAACCTCCGCGTGACACGGGTAACAATTTCGCCAATCGGACACACACGTTTACACCAAAACGGTAACAGCAGGTGGCCGCATTATGGAAGACATAGACTCTACTTTTTATCACTACACTTCTTGCTCCGGGGTGGAGGCAGTTCGGCGTCCGGATCGAACATTACGTTGTCCATCTTTCTCGTTTCGGGCGTAATGCGGGCCTCTGCAAGTAAGTACGGGGAGAAGTCCATTAGAGCGCACAGAATGCTTGGCTGTCGGCCACCTGCAGTTCCGGCTCACTTACCGAAGACGGTCGGTTGCTTCCGCACCGCTTGCACTACCGATCTGCGCAGCTCGACATCGACATCCTTGGCGATTTTAATCTTCTATTGAATCGCCACCAAAAAAAAAAAACAGACACGTTCAGTACACCTGTCACCAGGATAATTATAGCTGCACACTTACCTCTTTGATTTGTGCCTCATCTTTAATATCTTTGTTCTTGATAAATTCCTCCCTGATGCGTTGCCTCGCGGCCGATATGGTGCGAAAGTCTCCGGAAAACACTTCGTTCTTGGTGCGCTGCAGTATTTTGTACCACCGTAGAGCCTGCCATGGGTTGGGTACGATTATGATTGGGCGTTCGACGATGTAGGTGGCTTAATTTTTATCTTACCTCGCGCCTGAGGGAACTCATAGTTGTGTTGCAGCCGGCTCCGCGCGAAAGAAACCGATCGTTGTTTTGCTACGGAATCAATTTGTTTTAATTTTACGCAACAGCGGCAAAGCAAATGTTATGATACAAACGTCACGCAATCGACGAAACAAACAGCTGACTTGATGGGAGAAAATCGATGAACGAAAAAGCATCTGTTGCGTTTTACGAAATTGTGGCCAAATGGAGCTCATTGGAGCTCAAATGAAATAATAAAATGTTTCCAATTGGTATAAATTCGAATAAAAAGTTATTTAATGCAAAATAAAATAAATTTGATCGATAATTTCGGCTCCCGATTGTCAACATAGGAGATCGACGAAAAAACAATACATCGACATTTTAACATGCCTGTCAGCTGTCAAATTTTCGCACTCTGCCATTCGGACCGATAGCGATTGTTCTGCGCCAGAAAATCATCTATTTTTCCGACTCGCTGCAAATTTGCTCCCACAGAATCCGAAATGGCTGATCTTGGCGCTCCAGTCCGTGTTTCCCCTCTGATCCGGGTAAGGTTTCGCCCGCCGCCAGGCCCGAAAACTCCGTGCGTTGCGTGATCGTGCTACCAAAACATTATGTAATGGGCACCGGAGGATATTCCATCCTGTAGAATACGGCTCCCGCCGATTGTGGAGAGTCGGGAATGGGCCGACCGACGCAAAAACAGGTGAAATATGTTCCGCTCACCGTTAATCGAATGTCTCATCTTTGCAGTTTGGCCGTTGGTCGTTCCTGGTGGTCGGTGTTGCTTACGGCGCGTACCATCAGCAGCGCCTGGCCAAGCGCGAGGTTGGAATTCGTGAAATCGAGGCACAACAGAAAGTCATCCGTGACGCCAAGCTGGCTCAGGAAAAGAAGCGAAACCAGGAAGGTACGTAGCCGGTTAAGGACACTGCTCGTAGCGCATAGCTAACCTCTCCTACGTGTTTTGTTTTCAGCTGAAGCAAAGGCCATTGCCGAACTGTCCGCGCCCAGCAAGAAGTAAAACCATTGAAATAATGGGTCTCCTTCCGTTCTAAGTCACGCTACATCTTGTGTCTTGTAACAGCTGCAGTACTGGATGATCAATAAATTCTTTCCTAGGAAGTAAAATAGCTCGTAGCTTTCCGTAACATCGTTTCCGCCGGTTCCGTGTGTTGATTTGAACGGACGCTCACTCGCATGACCAATTGCTGAATGAAAGAATTGAAACAGAACAATGGAAGCATGCAGTAGATAGAAATGGGATCTGAAGCATCTTTTCCATTCATAAGAACAGGAATTTAATAAACTAAAGTTATTAAATTTTGGAATTAAGCGTGATTTGTTTGTTTTATCCGCAAGTGTAAATTCTCTTGTCTACACGCATACCCAGAATGTGTTTATATTTGCTAGTTTATAACTTGGAAATACACATCAGGTTTCGTCGACCACAATTTCAAAGTGTGCCAGTTTTCGGCAACGTGAATAAGGGGTTTTAATATGTGCTAATGGTGTTAAAATTAGCAGAAAATTAATAAATACATATTTCCATCCATTGTTAGCAGCAAATACTGATTTAAAATGTTTAGTTTTATTTTTGAATTTATTTTTTTTTTCTCGCATCTCGCTCTGGCGGAGTTTCTCCTGCTCACACTCTCACAGTGGAAACGGACAACTGCGCTGTCCGTTTTGACAATTTTTTGTTGTTGTTTTATTCACAGTAGAAGCCGGCAGACCCGATTGTCAGATATGACTTTTTATCGGCCGTTTTGACAGAAGTGGCAGTTGTTGCTTTTGCTTTTGTTATTGTTTCAACTTTTCGAGCGTCGTCGGCTAGGGGTGCGAAAAATCGGAAAGATAAAATATAGTATTATTTTTATTTTTCCACCCTCCAAGCCAAGCGCTCCGCACGTACGTCGTCGTTTTTGCTATAGATCGTTTAAAAATTAGCTCCAGCAGTGTTTTAAAGAAATATTGAGCCTGTGGTCCTACTCGGTACCTTCGTCAAAGGATGGCGTCTCGGGAAAGTGAAGCATAAAGCGTACAACGTTGAAAATCTCGAGCTCGTTTTGATTACACTGGCAGGACGCAGCATAATCTTGATCGCTGGTGGTAACGTCGCATAGATCTGTTGGAAGTGCATTCGAATAGCACAGCAAGCTAAAATTCATCTCCACCCTCGTAGTTCGTGGTTCGTTATCATCTTCTTTGAAAGCGTCATTAGCAAACTTGTTTTTCTTTTTGTGCAAACGAAAGGAAGCTGCCGTGTAACTGCGGCTCAATTAAATTCGACCTGTGTAGTGCACTGTGCTTTGCTGCTGTTTGCGCACGTTCACGCTAACAACAAGGTGTGTGCTAAATCCTCACGTCGGAAGGATCGTTCATAATCCCATAATCGCAACGCATTTCAACCCGTGTCATCTTCTGCACCGAAGTGAAAGTGGCTACAGTTACCATGCACGGCGTCGTACTACGGTGAGGATCCCTGTCCAGGGAAAGGTGTGTCTGTGTGTGCGCGAAGGGAATTTGTTTGTTTTCTGTTCGTTTTGGGCCGCATCCACACGGCACAGCAGTCACAGGAAAAGGTGGCCCTCATGGTGATGTGTTGTGATACTTTGAGGCCTCCCGGATCCGTCGACGGTGACTAGCACGAGCGGGGTGAAAGCAAGTGAATCTCGCCGAAGGAGAAAACTGATACCCAGTCGCCGCGTGCCGTATTAGCATACCAGCAAATCAGAGTAGTCCGAGAGCATTCACCCGGGGGGTTACAGCCGCCTTTCCGGAAGTTCCGTGGGCCTCGTGCCACACACGGCACCAAGATTACGTTTAACGCGACGCAGCTAGCCGCCGTCCTGGACGCGATGGAACAGGACGAGGACGAGCAGGTGCCCGACATACGGGAGCAAATGTTTCACAACACGGTCCGGGAGCATATCGTAAGTATTTGGGACGTTTTTCTTCTCTGTACATAGCATCATACGCTTACGCTGATGTGTTTTGTTTCTCGTTACGCGCACTCTCCCGGCTCTGGAACGGGGGAGTGGTTTCGATAGGCGCATCGAACTAGGTCATGGTGTCACGATGCAAGCTTTGCACGTCTATCCATCCCTAAAGCCTGGATGCGTTCGATCTAAGCAGGCATGAGCCTGTTCCATTACATAAGGAACGCATGGGAACAATTCGCGCACCAATATGAAATCACAGTCGACTTTGACCTGGTTGCGAACGAGACACGCGTCCTTCCGACGATTAATCCCATTCAGCGAAAGGTACACGATAAGACGGCGACGATTGTGGCGGCCTACACAATTGGCCACTGATAAGGGCCCGTGCCCGAGTGCGTGCCGCCGCCACGTAGAACAAAGTGCTCGTGAAAATGTGTTTCCAGGTCCCTCTCGGAAGGACCGGCAAGCGCGAAAGCGAACCCACCACACACTCGGACACGGCCATTGGAAATCGATTGCAACGGTCGATCAATGTATCTGGATCGCGATAGTTTGCTTCACTGATGCTTTCTGCACCGCACAAATGCTACCACTTGCGTGGAGGAAACACCACGTATCCGCGTCTTATTCGTTATCACGCTTCGGCCCCGCACAGGAAGCGTAGTGGTGGGGGAATCGCTTTGTGTAGCTGCTCTTTGCCCGCCCCACGGGCAGTATGAAGATGCTTCATGTATTGTTCTGCCAGTTTTAGGCTCGTTGCACGGCCCACCCTTTTTTTTCGCCCGCCAGCACTTATGAAACGCGGTTTCGATAATGCAGAACAATTTGGGCTGTGTAATTGTTTGGAGTTTTTTTCCTCTCTCTCTCGACTCCTACTTTTAATAGCTTTCGCAGCCGAGCGTAATGGTAAAAGTGTGTACCTAGCGAATGGCCACAGTCGAATCGGTGGAAGTTCCGTTTGTTAACACCTCTCGACCTTCATTTTGTACTCTGCTGCCTGCCCCTATTTCACGGTGTTGCCAAAAATGATAGCTACCCTGCTGAAATAACCAATGCACTGTACGGTTACTGGTTAATCAGATTTTAGAACGCCTTTGTTTACCCTGCAAATATAAGTTAATGTTAATTTTTGGAGAAATTATTAAAGGCAAACAAAACTACATATTTTTTAACCATTTTACTACAAAAGGTAAATTTTTCAGTGTAGCTCGTTCAAGTTAGTTCTGCTCTGTTGGCAAGCAACCACATGATTGCCACTTGTAGTGATTTTAAAATCGGGATCTCAAGTATGCGATGACGGAATTGATGGCGTTAAAAACCCCTTTTTGAAGTGCGCTACGCTAAGGGAAATAACCACGGATTTCCTCGCGCAATAGTGTAATAGGTTCAAATGGTTTCCATTAGTATTAGCCTAGTACCATCATACCCGTAGAGCAATCTGATTGCTTTTGTACAGAATTCTGTCTACAAATTCTACTATTGATTTTGCAACTAGGATTAAAATCTAAAAAAGAAGCTTCACGATATAATACTCCCGAGGAAGCTGAAAGAAATTCGCAATGCACCATAGCGAAACGCATCTGCGTGGTAGAAATTGTGCAAAGAGAGAAGAAAAACAACACCCACCCGCTACAAAACTTAGTACAAACGGTTCAGGTAGCTAGCCCGGCTGGGTTTCTTTCCTATTTGCTGCTGCAACATCTGCTGCGTTGGAATGCTTTTACATACCGAAACTCAAACAAGCGCACGGTCCAGGTGTGATTTTCGGACATCGTAGCGTGCCGATCGTCAGATGTTTATTGTAAAATGCAGCTTTGAAAGGATGTATTGGCTGCAAGACACGATCGGAAAGCATGTTGATTGCTTTCGCTAATTAATAGGCCGAAATAGCTAGTTCTTTGTAATTGCTATGCTTGGTTCTTATACTTACGATGAGCATTGTTGTGAGCAGTCGAGCCACCAGATAGTGAAGAGATGCGAGACAAGTAGTTACTCTTCACGTTGAGATGATGTTGAGCTCTTAAATTTGTTACTCAGATTTGGATTTTTCTTAAGTTTAGGTTATATTTTTATGTACAACAGCTGAAGGCTTTAAGCTCTCAAGTAAAAGAAGAGCAATCTAAATCAGAATCTTATTTCACAACAAAAAATTATCCAGGGAAGTGACGGGAATCCACACGATATTGAAAACCAATTAATGAGCGCTTTCCATTGCTTATAAAGGTTTTAATTGCTTTATATCTAACTTATTTCAACAAGTGAGATAATTATCGTGAATGTCAATGTCATGCAATTAGGAAACAAATCGATTTTAAGTAAAATGTTTCAAATTTCCACCAAACAAATTACGACTATCGTATAATAAGCTTGTTATCGTACGCTTTTAACTAGCCGCGGACAAAGCTGGCTTGCTTACAATTGAGGGCTGTTGCATCTTGTATCGCTGCGCTTAAACTCAGAAACAGAGTGTATGTTTACGTTTTTACGTTTTGAACGAGACGGAAATGTGCTCAGTCACTGAAACGAATTTTGCGCTAAAACGGCGAAATCATCATTTTACGATCATCCTATTTTTTACGAGCTCAAAATGGACTTTGCTAATTCAAATTTGGTCATTATTTTCATTGTTTTTTGCTGACATTAGCTTCCTTTGAATTTGAAAGATAGTATTTTGTGAGAATGCACCAAAAATGATAACATCTCAGAATAACCAAGAAGGAAGTTTTACCTCTTATTTTATTATTGCTGATAGTATTCACAATAATATTCAAGTGTATTGTTTGTTCTGCTGAAAACTGATACGCCTACCCCAATCAAACAAAATATTCTTCTCTTAACCATATGGCTTGGAAAGCTCCAACCATAGCTTCGACCAACGCATGAGTGCTCTCCCCGTAAATCAAGCGCTTTTTTCAATTGCCTGCAAGATTCACCACTAATGATCCACCGTTCCAACCGTAGATTGTTCTCCGGAAGAGAAGACAGCGCCACGATGGGCTTGCATCATAATCGAACAGTCAAACCTGACTCGGAATCGCATTATGCAGCATCACTAATCACCCTGGCCCGCAGACGCTAAAACGTGCAACTCCCCTCCGAAGGCGCCACATTCGCGTGAACTATATTTAGCAGAAGCACTTTGCGTACGTTTCCCTCCGTCCGCGAAAGCAAAAAGCTGCGAGTGCGCTAAGGCACACAAAAAGTGTGAAGTGCGACCGTGATCACTGTCATTGATCTTTTCGTGCTCGCGTTTTTTGTTCTGTTGCCGGTAATTGTTTTATTTTTATATATGTCTTTTGTTTCGTTGGTCATGTTACTCACACTCTAAGCGCGATCGTGCAGTGATCTTCGATGATGCTGACGGCTAATGGCGCTTTGGTTGGTGGACAAAATTAGCAACCGGCCACAACCGACGCCGCCGGTCTGCGATCGCTTCGGGTATGGCGAGGGAGAAATGCTTTTCTCGCCTTTCACCAAGCAACACCATCATCCTCATCATCATCCGGTTTTTGGTTAACGGGACTTGAGACTTTGTGAATGTGCAATGTTCGTGCAGCAGGAAAAAACGCATTCCTTTCGTTTCTCAAAAAGGAAGAAAAAGTGCAGTTGTTGTGTTTTTTTCCCCCAAACTTCCTAAAAAGCGGTCATATTTTATCGATCTGAAACGACCACCGCTGGTCGTTCGTCTTTGCGGTGGTTGGATCCACCGGCCGGCACTGTTCCACCGTGACACGCAAGCGGTTCTCCGTCGGTACCAAGCAGAGGCCACTGGCTTTGTGCTTCAGTTGACCCGTCTCTTGCAGATACTGCCACGATTGGGCCGGGGAGTATCCCTGCGTGCTGCAGAGTTCCATGCCCGGCACGTATCCCTGAGGTCCGTTGTCCACCCGCAGGCAGTGTCCTTCGCGTGTGATCTGTCCGGCCGCACCGTGGAACCAGGTTTGGTGCCCTCCCAGTCCGTGACACTGCAGTAGAGCCAGCGACCGGTCGGACATCGGCCAGGTGAGACAGAGATTGTTGGACGGTTGCTCACTCCTAACCCAACCCATCGCTTGTGCCTGCGATGGATCGTCCTGCTCGGGAAACACGTGCTGCAGATACCACCGGAACGAACGGCACTTTAACTTGCGGCGGAGACGCCGTCGTTCGTCAAGATCATCTCCTTTCGGAGTGTTTCTGGACGTTCTGGACGTTAAAAGTGCTCGGTAGTCCGGGTGTAAGCGATACAGCAACTCGGCGTACTCGTCCATCCAAACTTCTGCCACGCGGAGACTGTTTTTCATCGTTAGCTCGCGTTCCTTTGTGTAGCTCTGCGGTGATTGTGTGGGAAAAAGTGTTTGAAAAGTTTAGAAAAGAACGTTTTCTATGTATAATAATCAAAGGCTCTTTCAGCAATTGTAGGGAGAAATCGTTAATAATGGTAATAACTCACCCCAATGTACGGATGATTACGCTTCTGGATGTGGGCGACATGGGAGCAGGGCACAATCTTGATAGCACCCCCGCACATCCACACCTTAAACGATAGCTCCATGTTTTCGCCGCCATAAACCTGAAGACCGGGATCGTACCACCCGAGGCGTGCGAAAAATTCCTTCTCGATGCAGAACAATCCACCAGCCATGACGGGACTATCGAACGGTTCCAGTGGATTCTAGTTCCAAAGCGATTATGGGAAGCTTCATTTGACGGTTTTACTGTACATTATTTAAGCAACTTACCTGTTGCTGTGTCTGATATCGATCATACCGCGGACGCCACTGGAAGCTGAGATTCCAATCAAACGCTCCGTACAGTCCACTGGAAGGTCCCACCTGGAGTGCGAGCGTTGTTCCGTTTAGCCAATCGATTGTAGGAACGGCGACCACTTTGTTGCCACTAGTTGCCGCCTGAACTACGAGTTCCAACAGTGGCTCCAACCAACCCTCCAGGCATTCGCAGTGCGCATCAAGAAACAGCAAGTAATCGGCGGAAGCACGTCGTGCTCCGAAAATTCGGCCTTGGATCAGTCCAAGTCTTTGCGGTGTGCGCAGGATGCGAACCTTCGCCTCGTACGGCACGAAGTAATCGTCCAGGAAGGTTTTCAGTTGTACTTGAGAGGTTGGGTGGTAGGGGAGCATAATTAATTGTGTTCAAAATATAAACGAATAGACTTCGTTACTAAGACTAAACTTACTAGAACTCGACCAATCGTCCACAAGCAATATCTCGCGTATAAGTTCCGGCGGTGTACGATTCAGTACCGAATGCACGGTTCGCAGTAACACAGACAGGGCCTCATCGTGGAACACGATAACGATAGACACCGGAGGCAGGACGGAGGCACGTCGTGACGCTTTCCCGCTGGACAAACACCAAGGATCTCGAACGTCGGGCATTTGACGTCGCACCGAGATCAGATCCGAAGCGAACTGGTTGTATCCCTGCCGTTTCCAGCCGAGTGCGATCTGTTCCTGTACGGCGGCTGGCACGAGCGCCGGATCTTGTGGGATCGTTACCGGTTCGCCCATGTGTCCCGGAGCGTGGAGTGCGCTGTTGCGTTTCGGGAGCCGCAATTCCGATTGCTCAAACGCCGCACGCGAATATTGATGGACGATCAGCACCAGAGCGGTGGCCAGTAGGAATAGGAGTATAAACTCGGGCCTTGAGGCCATCGAACGGTGTGCCATGAGCTGGGTTGGGTTGAAGAGGAGGAAATCAGTTTTCAAAAGAAACTTCACGTGTTTGCGCTTACACTAACCCTCATGTTACTTCACATCAGAAGAGTAAAACCAAATCAATTTCTAAAGTCAACATTTCGGATGCGACTAGTATAACGTCTATCGCACTAGATCAGCAACGGAAACCACGTATAGTCCGTGGAAGAATAGAACGCACTGATGGGGCAAGTAATACCCCTGGCAGTTCCTCGGTACCCGGTTAGACCAGTCGATGATAAAACGTCATAAAATGAGAAAAAAGAAGCATATCATCTGCCCGTTGTAGCAGTACATTGGATGTGATATTCTTGTTCCTTGCCCTTGTCTTATCGCGAAACGAGCGCCGGAACGTCGAAATATGGACGCGTTCTGTGTATGTTTTTCTGTGTGTTTTTTTTCGGTCTTTGAAAGCACCTTTGGTATCAGTTTTAGAAGATGTTAAGAAAATTAGTACAGTGGGAGCGATCGATTTGTTTGACGGTCATTGTAGTTAGTCTTTAAGGGATTTTTTTATCTATGCTAAAGAGGTGTTTACCCTTCTTGATAGAAGTTCCTTTACTATTCGTGTAAGCCACCCATCTTAGAGAACTCATTTCGATGCTCGATGCACAGTTTTGATTTCAAAGTAATGATGAATGGATGATTTTTTTCTATATGTTCCCGTAAAGTCTATGTTTTAGGTTAATGATGTAATCGATCTAGATGTTCTTCAGTGGTTACTGTACAAATCAATATTATAATTGTGAATTTATGTTCTTCTATCACGTCAAAATATTTTTCAAAATAGGGTTAAGACTTCTTCATATTTATATTCTATACTTCAAATCGAAACGAAGGTCATCGAATCGAATCGCATATGAAAGATGATCCAAGAATCGTACAATTTTAAATTGATTTTCATTGTACAAATTTGTACACACAAACACAAAGAGATCCATAATACATAAAACGTATACATCGATCTGATTTTTTGCCATATTCTTATAGTTTTATCTTTCATTCCATTCCATAATGTTCATTCATCGTTGTAATCAGTACAGGTGCCTTCCACGCGTCCATGGCCGGCGATATGGGTACGAGATATCGCTTATCATTATTTGCCCGTTGCTTGTGCGTGTTTCTTTCGCCCTCGTGCCACTTTTCGGATGGCCTGTGGCACCGCTCAAACTTTGATCCCCGACACGGTGTACCACCGCCCGGCGTATGAATTGCGAAGTTAAACGCCCGACATTGTACGACGACAAGCTAGCTGCCGCGTATAGTCGTGACGTCACCGGGAAACGGATAAGATATTGTTATTCTTTTATTTTTTAAACAGTTTTTGTTTACGTACGTCACAACGTCACTGGCTACCGTTAGGAACAGGGAAGGGCTTACAGTTCAACACCGCCGAAATGTTTCGGCTCTGGTGGGAGTAGAAAAAAATCCATGTAAACACTATCACGTCATTTACCGCCAGGCCGTGTTTGGGGAGCAGATCAGGCCAGCAGCAGCAAAAGGAACGGCATTGCGTTTTGTTTACGCCTTGAGGCGTTTCTTGAAGGCGCTTCGGGGTGACGGTGTGTTCTTTGTTTGGTAAACATTGGCTGGTAGACGGGCTGGACGCGAGAGACGGACCCCTGTGTGAGCGCTTTGTGTTGGATTGCTAATGCACGTGTTGTGTCTGCAAGAGGTTAAACTTAATCTTGATCAGTTGTGTTCGATCTCTAACACGCTCCTGTGCTCAAATTATGCGAGTTGTTTCAATATTCAGCCTAGATAAAGCATTCTTGTTGTATCGTTGTTTATGCGTTGGAAACGTTCAGCATTTTACCGTACGTCACACATACCCTTTGGTGTTATCGTGTGGCGTGCTACTTTTCTAACCTAGAACTGTTCTAGCACCCCGCTTGGAATACCCCTCGTTGTTTCTCGCTTCATTTTGTATGCAATCGTATGAGGAACCTATTAGAATCTGTTGCTTCCGGTTGGTGGCACGCGGTATTTTCTTTATGTCGTCGTTCGCTGGATGGAAGCGCAACACCATCGCTGCGCAATAATCTCACCCCTGGCGGGATGAATTTTCCATGATGTACCGTTTCCTTCCTCTGTCCATGTTTGGCGACTTTGTTGAACAAGAGCAATTTGCAGATGTTACGAATGTAACGAAAATACGACTATAGTCTTAATGGGAAAAAAGAGACTTCTTCATATTTAAGGGATATTTATGTCAAATTAATACGATTAGTGATGCTCCCTTAGATATAAAAAAATGTCTGCTCGGAATGCTCAGAATTTCCTGACATTTTTCACTTGCTATTCAAGGTGCAATAAAAATGGATAATTGAAGTGAAGCAACATTAAAGCTAAAACCTTGCAATCATTCTAGAATCTAAAAATATAAGCTAGAATCAAATTCTAGCCAGATTTTCCACTTATGAGATTTTATTTGATACCTTCGCCTTGTTTTAACGTTCTATTCGAATTAGTTGTTAAACTGTTTTCAGAATTTTAACGAAATAAACTCTGTCATTAACCTCTGAGGTATCTGATTATTAATGTTTAATTTCTGAGGAATTTGTAGACTAGTTTTAATAATAGATAGAATTATTATGGTATTGTACAAAAAGTGTATTAAACTGTGGGAAACCTTCCTCTGACAACACAGTTTTGAATGAACCTCTATGAAACTCTCTCATTTTCCTCATTTTCTATCCACAAAACTCAATGTAATTTAATTTACCAATGAGAACGGAAGAATCGAACGTGACGAGAGCCACACCAAAATAGATTACTATCGGCGCCTTTCAACGGTCGCCCATGCAACAGCTGTCTCTGACTCAATGGGGCTCGCTTATCGAACGCACCACCTTGCGCAAGAGGAATTCCAACGTATTTTTAAACAATCCACCAGCAGCTTTGGCATCGACTAGTTGAGCGAATTAGACTTTGCTCCGTGGGCTTGTGTTGTGCGAGCTTTAATCGGTTCTGTCGTGACACATGCGCGACACGTCTCCTCCACCATTAGCGAACGAAAGTGAAATGACGTTGGTAATGTGTGTTTGTGTGTTTTTTGTTCTTTTTATGTTTAATCATCTCACACGCAATATCATTCCATTCGCCTGCCCCCGGCCGAGGCTTTATCTTCGTACAACGCTGTTCGCTGTTCCGCGCGTTCGAGTTCGTGCAAAAATGTTGCATCCGTCCATCACAGTGGCCCCATGGCTAGCTTGCAATGATGAGAAACAAACACCGCTCCGACAGTCCGACAAATGCATCAGCAGATGCGTGGAGAAACTAGTGCGGCAAACCCGATGTGTGCATTCCACCGAATTCGCAACCGAAGCTGATACCCCCTGAACAGCTTGCCTGGATGGGGGGTTGCATTTCGTGCCCATCTGGCGCGATTGTTGCAGTCGAACCTTTTCTCAGCTGCATGACTTATGGTGTTGCGCCCGGCGGTACCGAAATCGAGCGTCGTGCTTTAAGGGCCGAAGAGGTTGCGTGTGTTTGATGCCGGGTGGAAAGCATTTTGCATGCAAACGCTGCGGTGAAGATTTATGAATGGGCATAAACGAGGAAAGCCATTCGTGTAAAGTGATGTTTTATTTTTAGCCGTGACTGGAACGGGTTTGACTTGATTTTTTATTTGTGTTTTTTTTTCGTCAAACGTTTGGTCGTTTGGTTGTAAAGGTGAATACACTTTGCGATAATTTCCATGAGTGGCCGGAGGCAACAAAGTGGTGTGTATTTTTAGAAAATGTGAAGGACTTCTATTCCAAATATACTATATTTAACAGGGAGTACATGTCCGTTAAAGACTAGTAAAACTATATGCTTACTTCTTGAATGTACAGCAGGAAACATGATCTTAAATATGATTTGGATTTCTGGGCTAAACTTTGACCACAAATTGAGTGATAGTAATTATCACCTAAACAAAGTTGCTAACGTCTAAACTATTTGTTTGAAAACATATCAGACTCAATAAGTGGAATGAATTATCTACATAGATATAAAGATATCATGCCTTAACTATTGAAAGGAATAAACTCGTAATAGTTATGAAAATCACGTACCAATCCGCCAGACAAACCTCAATATCTGAAGTTCGGATCAGACGAAAGCCTCCAGAAAAGCAACGCAACCAATGCCATAGATCTGTTTTAGTTGAAATCACTATAATATTATAAACCACCCTTGAACCATCCCAAATATTAAATTTTATTCACTAGTCTTAATATGTCATGGTTTGTACATTTATCAAAAGCAATCCATGTTTCCATAATTCTATTTTCAAGTTATGATTGTTTTTTTTTTATCAAATGCTAAACTATGGTCGGAATCTTTTAACTTAAAATAACATAAAAATGAGTAGAAAGACATAATTCGATTGGTCGCATCTGGTTTGCGTGCGTTTTAGAAGCGCATTCAAGTTGTGCAATGCAATCAATGAACAGGTTCATTATTATTAAACACATTCAATCGGTTGCGTTTGCTTCTCTGGTTGCTATCATCTGATGCCAGCCTAACTCCATCAGTATTCATAGAAAAGCATAACGAATTCAAGCGTCTACTTAACATTCGCTGGGATGCGAATAGATTACTTTAACATTTCTTTTCGGCACCAGTACGACTGGCTGCTGCTGACGTGCCAGGGGTGTAAATCGTCATGGAGAGGGTTTTGTTTTATGCCTTTTCGATCGAACCGGCGTCTGGTAGGGTATTTGCTCCAAACATACACACAGTTCGTGCTCATGTCACAAAGTATAGTGCTCAAATGCATTTGTTAAACATGCAACGCGCAATTCGAGCCCGGCTCGTCCGCAGTTCACCCAAAACCGAAACACGATAACCAAACCTCAGCCGAAAAGCAAATCAAAACATCAAACAACTCATAAACCTCCTTACATAAATAAGCCATTTCCTTCCTAATCGACGTGCTGGGAGGGGTAAAATCAACACCACGGAGCTACCAGCCCCCGGGATCTGTAAACAAATCCGTAATGGAACCGAAAAGCTCCCCGCAACGACACGTGAGCACGAACTTTTCGGCGCGTCGGTTCTGCCGCGGTTGAGGTTTTTCTGTGTGAACGAATGTTATGGTGCCCGGTCGGTGTCGTGTGCGGCCCTAGGGTTTGCGAGTCGGTTTCTGTTTGCTCAAATGTTTGTTATGCAATTGAGCACTTGGGGCGTGGAAGGAGCAGAAGAACACACTTCCACATCGGTGGCATTTAATGTCTAGACGACTTGCCAGACAATAAGCGAATGAAGAGGTAGCGAAAAATGGCATCAGTTATGGTGGAGTTTTTATGGTCCATTTTATGATGCGGACACTTCCGTTTGTTCCGTGTAGTAAAACACGTTCAAGGGCTATTCCGATAAACGTGTCCTAATGTTTGTTTTTACATTTTCTACTCATTTATCCAAATAGTATTGTATACTAATTAATAGTAAACTTTTCCAAATGGACCTCCTTGTTCGGTGTTTAAACAAGTAAAAACAGAGTTAATTAAAGTTATTCTTTTTTTGTATAACCATTTTTTGTTTAATACCAGGGTAACGTAACCCGCCAAAAGAGGGCGCCACCTTCGCCAAAAGATCCTTCGAGCGACATAAACAATCCCTTTGAACCATCCCAAATAGTCCAATTTCTTGTTGGTTGCGCTCTGATAGCCGTTCGGTAAAATGTGATCGGAAAACGTTTACCGAAAGCTTTCCATGTATCACTCGCTGCTTTCAGAGAGACTTTCCAGCCCGTTGCGCAGCATAATAAGTTCAATTTGCGTTCCTCCGCCATTGTGCCAGCGGTCGGGAGTCTAGTCGAGCGATCGTGATTAATACGTTGGTGGTAGCTTTTCTGGCCGAAAGGGGGGAATAAACTAAACGACCATTTCCGTTAGTATCCATCCCAGACGAGGGAAAGAGAGAGAGAAAGAGAGAGAGACGTGTCTGAAGGTACGTCGGTGGCGACTACGCACCCAGCGGTCTTTCCCGTTACATCGAGCTGAAAACAGGATTTTTTAATGTGAATCTCATTTTCTGAAGTGGATGGAAAAAATGAAACGTTTTTTGTGCGTTCTTTTTAATGCAGAGAAAGGTTTACACTCAATGTCATTGGGAATTGATCGGAAACTCAGTACATATTCTAGTAATACGTCCTATAAAAACAATTTATGGTGATTTTTATGCTGCACTGTTATGCTTTTTTTGCCTGAGAGAAAAACACACTGCTGCAGGGCGTGTTGTTGTCAATCTTGCTCCAAACCCCCATTCGACCCAACGCACCGAAAATAGTAACTGGAACACACAACTCCCCGCTGGCTGTGCGTGTATGGAGCGATACTTTATGGAGCGGAACTGGTGCGACAACACGCCCTTTTCTCCCGATGCAGCGATGTAGTTTTATGGCCGAAGAATGCATGCCGAGAGAGACCCGGTCGCGGCAATTGCAACACTGCGGGAGGGTGCATTTGGTGGGCCGTTTGAGACGAGATCGGCCCGATTGCGGATCATTGCACTCGGCGTGCCGCGTGCGCAATCCCTGTTGCTGGTCGATTTTTGGATCGAGCGTTTAGATGACACCATGTTTGTTTGTGCTTGTAAAGTCAATGTGAATACAAAATTTGAAAATGATTAACAGAACGTGCAATAATTTTAACCAAAACATTTACGTTAATTTTCTTCCAGATATTTATGCTCCTTTTTCTGCTGCTTTACCTTGGAAGCTACGCACTGATTATACGCTTCCGGCGACGCGATCGCGACGATCTATTTGCACCCGACGAGGATGAAATCACGGTGTATCGCATTAGGTGAGTGATAAAAGGACACGAAAATGGCATCAATACTTATTACATCTAGCTATGTTAAAATAAAATAGCACGAAAAATATGCCAACGCAAGCGGATTTATGGAATAAAGTCATTATTGAAAGTAGTTGAATATTTGGTTATAAATTGAAGGCCATTTAATATTAAAATTACCAATTCAAGCTCATGCTATTTTTCGAGGTTGAAGCTGATTCCCGACATACCCAGATGTTGTTTTTCTACCCACATTTCACGTTTAGGGATCGTCGGATCCATGATGATGCACATTGGCATTCATTTTCTATGACACAATGAAGATCTCCGCACCCTCCGAACGAGCACCATTGTGTTCCGCCTCACTAACCATTGTTTACGTTTTTCTTTTGTGTTTTATGCTGCTGCTGCTGCTGCTGGGTGTAGCTTATGGCTGTGTACCTTCTCCCTGGCGGTGGCCGTCGGTGCCGCCCTGCTGCTTCCCATTTCGATCGCCAGCAACGAGGTGCTGATCCTCTACCCCAACAGCTACTACGTCAAATGGCTGAACAGCTCGCTGATACAAGGTATGTGTGTGTGTGTGTGTTTGTTTATGGAGTGGCCGCTGCCGCCCGCGAAAACCGAAACTGAAGGTTGCCCCCGAATCGAGCTTTCCGCGGCGCTCGCCCGTATGATAAATACGCCATAACGTGCCGTTTTTTCTCTCTCTCTTCTTGCAATCGTCCTCCATTGCAGGGCTCTGGAACTACGTGTTTCTGTTCTCCAACCTGGCGCTGTTTGTGCTGCTGCCCTTCTCCTATCTGTTCACCGAGTCGTCCGGCTTCAGCGGCCACAAGAAGGGCATCATGGCGCGGGTGTACGAAACGTTCACCGTGTTTTCGCTGCTCGCCTGCATCGTGTTCGCGACGACCTACGTCATTTCCGCGCTGCGCGACCCGGACCGGAACACCTTTCAGGCGCTCTTCAGTAAGTGGGACCGCGGGCACACGCTCTATTCCGCTGCCATTTGCCATTTGATTCATTGCTCTCTTTTGTCTCTTTCTCTTCTACACTTTTCCCGACCATCATCCCGACAGATTTAGCCAAATATCATCTGCCATTCTTGTACTCGTGTGTGTCCTTTTTAGGTGTACTGTTACTGTTAGGTAAGTGTGCTGTGTTGTTTACTTGTATACCTTACGTAGAATCCGAGAGCGAGTTCTCGCGTCGCGGTTGGTGGGCCTTTTTCAGTTGGGGTTTGCATTCCGCTCGCAAAAGCGTTTTTACGCGACGCCATCCATGTCATCGACATATTGTCGGTGGCAATAGCGAAACCGCGCTGGTGTAATCAGTTGTCGGAGCGACAATGGTATACTATTACCCACTAGATAGGTTATGCAAGCGTGAAATAAAAGTATTAAGATAAGTGTCGAATTTCCTGTAGCAAACACGCAACAACATTATGAAGCGTATCATTCTTCGTGTATTTTTTCAATATATTTGCATTTGTTAAGCGAAATAGATTATTATAGCTGAAATGATTTGTTCTTTTGATCGAAGACTATAAAACATCAATATATTTTACTCTCCGGCAAGTTGTATTCGAGATTAATCGTTAATACTTTAAAAACATATTTCCGTGTAGTTGCATATTTTTGTACAGGCTTTTTTTACATTTACGCCAAAAAGTATGCAATCTGCACTGCAACAGACTTTATTCATGCACTGCTATAATGCATTCATGCATGTCATTAGTCAATTTTATTATGATTTATCACTAACTTAAAATTTCTTGCTCTTCTTCTTTACTTTACTTATATTATTTACTTTGCTTATATAACAGAAAACACGTGTGGGTGAAAGTAAAACACATCAGAATATAGTTGAAAATGTGAATAAATAAAAACCAAATAATTTGTTCAACACAATCTTGGTCACACCTTCTGCAGTGCCAGTTTGGACTCGAAACACAAACCTTCTTGCCGGTTCCGACCGCGCTCTAGACCTTGCCACGACTTTGGCCGTGTCTTGCCTTAGTTACCGCGGAAGCGGTGACGTGGTTTCTACAGACCCGCTGGCCAGCCCACCAGCTAGCTACTGTCGATACGAGCAGCCCGCGAGTAACAAAGTTTAATCAATAATCATGTAAACAAAGCGCGCATCAACCGCAAAAACCACTCTGTCCGTGGACAATCCATCAAATTCGAAGGTTCTCCCTGTGCGCCGTGTGAAAATAGCGTGCTGGAAAATATCAAATTGGTAGCATCTTTTTACAGGCGCACTGCAGTGACAGAAGGCTGACATAATTATAGCGTTGTTGGTCATTCATCGCTATTTTCGGAGTTATTTTATCTGTAAATAGTGTTTTACATTTGAAATAACTTATTCCGATTCTCCGAGGAATGTTGATTGCATGTTTTGTGGCTAGATTCGACGCCTGAAAGTGTGTAATCTGCACTGCAAAACACTTTATTGATGTTATATTTACGATTTATTTGCTAATTTTACATGCTAGGCTGTTCTTTTAGTTTAGAATACGTATATTTTACAATGATTCAATTATATGCATATACACAGGACAGCAACGATTTATGCTCCTCGCTGTCGTATTTAACCTTCCGAAAGCTCCCCGGACGATGTCGATTGTACGTCGTCCATCGGTAAAGGCTTGGTGGTGAACCGATGGTCCTGAGCCGCTCCGGAAGCCGACTCACCGTCATCCGTTCGTTCGGCAGATAGCTCCATGCCCATTGCCAAAGCCGTTTCCCCACTTCCTGCGTCCGGTGCACTCGATTTTCCCTCGATTTCACGAACGATCCGATCGATGTAGGGCAACTCCCTTGGGTTGTGCTTTCGCGCCTCGGCAACGCTCTTCTCGTACGCCTTTGTTTCTCCCAGCCCATAATATCCCTGCGCTCGGAATATCCACGAGCGCAGGTTCTTCTCGTCCAGCTTACTCAGCACAAAGTCACAGTCGATGATCGCACGTTTGTAGAGTCCGATCCGGATGTAGGTGAGCGCTCTGTTATTGTACAGTATCGGACTGTCACGGATCTGATCGATCGCCTTCGAGTACACGTTGATCGCCTGCTCGTACTCGCCCTTGCGAAAGGCTCGGTTACCGGCGCGCCGTAACCCCTGGGCTACCTGCTCTCGCTCCCGACGCTCGGCCGCGCGCCGTGCCGCGTCTCGTTCCATTTCCGCCATGAAGGCGTACTTGTCCTGCATCATCGGCTGGTCGAGCGATGGCTCGTCGGCCGCTGTGTCCTTCCGGTTGATGACGGTCCGTTCCTGATTCACGCGAACAATGAAGTTTTCAACATTCGATTCTTCCTTTCTTTTCTTTTCACTGTCCGTACCGAGAAATCTGCGAACAGGACACAACAAACAGAGGACACATAATTTCATATTGCCAAATCCTAATGCCATTGTCTCTCCACCATGCACTTACTGGTCGGCGAAGGCAACGCCCATCTGTTCTTTGGTTTTATCGCCACTGGTCATGAGGCTAAGTATACGCATCACTTCGTCCACTTTGCTTAGACCCGCCTCGTAGTCTTCTTCGTCCTCTTTCGACATCATCTTGATGTGTTTGTATGTTGCCGTAACTGGCTGCGACTGAGAGTGTCTCGAGATTTTGGAAAATGTTGCCACACTCACGCAAATAGCGCACATCCGTGTGCCAGGATGGTCTTTCGTCGACTAACTTCAATAGGCGTTCGTGCCTGACTGGATCAGGCAGCGTTGTTAACTGCACGAATCCGCTTGTTGATTGGAAGCCATCATCCAGGAGGGCTGCTAAGTGCGAAGTTCATCGTAACCGTGGCAACCGTCGACTGTTGCTGGCGAATTGTTTATTAGTTGTTACCCCCACGCCGTCGGACGGCAAGGAATCTATTTTCACGTCAACCAATGTCTACCGGCTGGTCTAGCCTGTTTGATGCAGATTGTTAGTGTCTTACGGCTTTACAGAGTTCATTTCATTGGGTGTTGAAGGTGTAATTAAAACTAAATAGAAAATACATTTTAATTATTTTTCCTGTGCGTTATCATCATACATTCTATTTTTATTTCTGTTCCCTCAGTTTGCACCCCCATGGGTTTTGTAAGACTGTTCGGTGTGGTTGGCCAAGTGCTGGTCAAGCCAAACCTTTTACGTGACGTGAACGAAGAATTCCACGCCTTCAACATCGAGGAGGCCACCGTTAAGCGGAAGTTGGCAAACGCCAACCTTAACATAGGTAAGCTGGAGGTCAAGTCTAATTACGAAGAAAAGCAGAATTTTAAAGCACATTTTATCGTTCGTTTCTATTTTCAGAGCTGAGGAGCGTAACTACGATAGACCTAACGCCAGCGAAACTGTGCTCCGGACTGGATGATTTGTATCAAATCAAACCAGCCGCCAACGGCAGCTCACACGAGTCGACGAAACTGTTCGAAAGACTGAGAGAATTGGAGTCTGAACGTAAAGTGCTAGGTAAGTGTGCCTATGATGCTCCCTTTCTTCCTGCGTAGTTCCAATTACTTGGACGGAAATTAACATCACTTTTCGTCCGTTCTGTCCGCAGATAAGCAACGCAGCTCATCGGCCCTACAGAGGAATCTGGTTTATCCGATAGCGATGCTGCTATTGCTGATTCTCACCGGCATCACGGTCCTGCTGGTCGTGCAAAACACGCTCGAGCTGCTGATCGGTATCAAGGCGGTACCACTGAGCACACGGGTAAGCAACGGCTGCTGTAGAAAGTAATGTTCCGATGGTCCCGGTTACTCAACTACTTCCGTTCACAAACTCTCTTTTTAGCAATTCACACTTGGCATTACGTCCCTATCGAAGCTAGGGCCGCTGGGAGCTACGCTGGAGGTGTGTATCATCACCTATCTTGGTGTTACATCCACCGTCGGGCTCTACACGATGCCTTTCATGCGCAACGTGCGACCACAGCGTCGCAACACGTCACTCGCGCAACTGATCGCAAACTGTGGCCTCGTGCTTATCCTCAGTTCGGCGCTACCACTGCTTGCGCGAATATTGGGTAGGTATTTTACACAAAAAAAAACTCATTTCAGCAATAGCTTAATATAGCCTAAATTGATCAACATTTTTATTATTGCTTTAGGCGGTTTACACTCGTCTAGCCGCAGTATTTGCATGAATATAAACATACTATCAATCGACGTGTTAAACCGGCAACACATTTTCAAGGAAATACTCTATTTTTCTCTTATTCGGAATAATTAGGTTTATGTTGACAAATATGGGAGTTATGGGATCATAATCTATCTTTCATAAACTTTTATTTCATGTTAACATTTTTTGTATCAATTTTTTGTACATTATGGCTTCGAGTGAACAAATGCACTGCTAAAAATGGTTTAGAATGAGTGTTAAAATGATTGTTTAGAAAATATTTGCAATCTACTATTTGCTAGCCAATATTAATGAAATGCAATATGGTAAAACTTTTGGATCATATTTTTACTTCGAGGCGTATTTTATCTCACCCACATGTAATAATCGTTATTCTTATCCGTTCCTCAAACAGGTATTACAAACTTCGATCTACTCGGCGACTTCGGCCAGATCGAGTGGCTCGGCAACTTGCTGATCGTGCTGCTGTACAACGTGATCTTCGGGACGGCGGCCACGCTCTGCCTGTTCAACAAGTTCACCGCCACCGTGCGACGTGAGCTGTGCGCTCGGTTAGTGGAGAATTATTTCATTTTTCTTAGCTATCTTACGTTTATGATCAACTAGAATGGGGAGGCAGCATACTCAGTGCGCGCTTTCCTGCGCAACGTTCGACTGTAATAACGCTTAATCAGCTGGGTGGGAACAGAAGCTTCTCATCCTTCGTATCATCATAGTATGTTGTGTGTAGCGATGGTAGAGCTAGAGCAAGAGCGCACCATTCCAAGCGCGCTGGAATGCATTCGCACAAACCGGACACACTAACCGAGCACTGGCCGTATGTGGAAGCGCTTTTTGAGGACCGACTGGTACTTACTTTAATTTTGTTTTTCGTTGATTTCATGGGAATCATTTAACCATAACTTATCCATCGGATCGATACGATGGGATCGTATATTTATTTGGTAATTCGTTCATTCATTCATCGACTATTTATCACATGTTTGTCGTCGCATCGAGTTCATCGTCATCATTTGTGTGTTTCGCATTCGAAATTGCTTCTGTTAGCTTTAGTTCATTCGTTGTAATTCTAATCTCACGATATATAACCCACGCTCAATTGTTCGCGCGGGCGACACTGCAATGCATTTTAATAATTAAGCAACGATACGATTCGTGTTTCGTGTACAGAACAAGTGCGCAAATCGAATCAACCGTAATAACGAGAAACGCTTGTTAATTTATAACATATTAATGGAGAGGTTATCAGGAGGAAAACCATATCATCGTACCCACGCATAGCAAACTTTATGTTAATAGATTGTACTATCATAAAATTCGTTCAATATTTTGAACCAGAGGTAAATTCTATAGGCAGAGATTAATTCTAGTCGGAAAGTGAAAATAAGCAAACCAGAATGATATCAGCTTAGCATAGGGGAGAGCGAGAGCGTGTGTTTTCTGCTCCTTTATATATTGCTTGCTAGAACCAAGATTGCTAGAACTGACCATGGTTGGGGAAAAAGTGCGACAAATTTACCAGCCTAACAGATACACCGCAGGATATTAGATTCGTAAAAGCAGAACGATTTTTGCTGTGTTTTTGTGTGTTTTTCGTTTGCTTAGTAAGCAAAGTGCAGGACAATAAATTATGTCAAATTTTATTTAAAAAATAGCTAGTAAATAAATCGCAGCAGCATATCGGTGGAAGTATGCAAGTACTATACGCGTTTTGTAGAACCAATAATGTTTTTGAACAAGTGTTTAGTACAAAACATAACTTTAACCTTTTGCGCTCGGAAGATAATAGAAATATATTTATAGTTCAATTCAAGCAAAAATGTCCCAATAACAGACGGGCATTACTTGTAGATCTTGTTAAAAATCATAAAAGAAGTATAAAGGGATTTGTTACAAAATCTGTACTAAAATCGCTTCGAGTGCAAATGGCTAAATTCAACGTAACAGCAACTTGTAATAACATCACAGACTAGCCTAATGCGTTTGACTAATTCGAATCTAACATTATTTCTTCTCTTGACTAATCTTTCTACAACTTGCTTCACGTATCTCTTATCCCTTTTCGCACCTATTGTATAATTTATCACATTACCTTTCTAACTGTGTTTTTTTCTTTGTCTCGTTCTTTCTATTTCCTTGTACATGTACTACATTCCATCCTAACACGTTTTGTGAACCAAATAAAACACATACAATGCAGTCTGAAAGCGCTGTTCGATTACAGCAGCCATATCGAACTCAGCATTTATCAGAACGCCAGTCAGCTGAACCATTTGCATCCAGCTGCTGCCTGTTCGCTACCACAGCACAACCCTACCGGCCACATCGTGCATCAACCCACTGCAGGTGTGGGTGGTGACATTGATGGTGGTGGTGCTGGTCACCTGGATCAGCAGCAACAACCTCATTTTGTTGCCACCGAAAACGGTGGCAGCGCTGTGCATCGTCATCGCCACCCTCATCACGCATCGAACGACGAGCAGATCACCAAAGAAGAACCGCCTCTGTCACTTCCCGGAAACGAGATGGACAATTTGGACCTCAAAAAGACTCGCTAGAAAGTGTGAGGAGGAATAAGAGTGAAAAAAAACACACGCACACAAAAGACATGACACACTTTTAGGCACATCATTTATTCCCACATTACTCTTGATAGTTGGTTCGTGTGCTTAACCAGTGACTACGAGTAAGATATAGGTATAGGAGACCGTTTTTTTTTCTGCAAATTTCATGTGAGCAAACACAACCATCCATCGTTTATGTGTGTTCTTGACCTGCCGGCATGCTCAAATTCAATCTAGTGATGATATTATTAAAAGTAAAATTATTAGATGTACAAATTCCATCATAACAGAATTTGGATGTCTTTTAATGTAAATTATCCGTTCATTTATGTTTTTCTTTTTGTGTTGAAATCTCATTCACATGATACCATCGGCGTTGTGAAAAAATGGGTTGTCGATTGTTCAGCGAAATAGCAATACGTATTGCATACTTTCAGGCTGACTTGATAATTTACCTCTCAGGGTATCCAATCTGCAAGCCGAGATGCTGTAAAGCCGTTTTTTACTAGCCGTGTCGACGAAACAGTATGATCTACATATTCCATTATTTATTACTTTTTAAACACTTTTTATTCCTAATAATATTTTATATGTAATAATATGTAAGACCGTAAGATATGAAGCTCATTTCTTTCGCACGGTTGCGAAGTGAAAAGAGGGGAAAGAACTAATCAACAATTAAACATTTGCAGCTTGGCTGTCCACTCAGAGTCAACCAAATATCTAAACTGATACACTCTTTTCTTTTGGAAGTGTATCTTGTTCTAATAACCAATCAATAATATCGGCGATGGCGATTGGCAGTAACAGCTTTGACGAAACAAGTTATTAGAAATATTATAAATAAGATAAAAGCCACTCAAACCTGTACTAAAAACATTCCGAGTGCAAAGAGTTAATTTATGCTTGTTACTTGGAGCGTTTTTAGTACAAATTTCAAAAGAAACTTTTATCTAGCTTAAAATTTGTTCATGCATGATTTCGGCTCGTCACAATTTGAGATTTGAGAAACGAGCCGAGTCCGAGAGGATTTATTCCTTTTATTTTTTACAACATGTTTGTACTCCATGATTTTAGTCCAATCAGTGCCAATCAAAATTAGTACGAACATAATGGCTTCGGTCATAGCTCGAAACACAATCCGCGGTAGTGTATGCGGGTTGCATACGTTGCGGGAAAATGTGCTTAATTCGCCACAACGTATGCAATTCGCGCAACAAATTATTTATTATTCCATTGCTTTTCATTATTTACGTTGGAAATTAAATTATTATTTTTATGATTTACCCTTTTGTACTTTACAATTAAAGTAGGTCTGCAAGATCGTAAGATATTGGTCGAAAAAGATGGAAATTTGTACATCTAATAGTTATCTTGACCGTTGTGTTGAAATGTTCGCTTCTCGCCATGTGTAAGGGGTAACGATCATTACATTGCCTACTGGACAGGGCATAAAACGGAAGGATCTCGTTCTTGTAACAGTATGGAGCATCATTCGAACATTAAAGGCACAGATCTGGCGAAACATGCGCATAAGAATTCAGTAACGTACTTCATCATTCCAGCCGTGAATATCACAACCGGTAAAGCTACGCTCAGGTCACAAAATCAATCCATTTGCACAGGTAAATCAATCTATTTGCTTCTAGCCCACAGCCCAACGGTTTCGTTATTCGTTAATTTGCTTCTCATCTCCCTATAGAACAGTTAAAAATAGACGCCCTTCCGAAATTTAACGTGCGAACGTACTACCATAGGGTACGTACAACCGCGAACCGTACGACCTTGCTCTTGAAACTCAACCTACCCCCTAAATGCGACGCATGCGACCACTTCCAGCAGGTAGTCAAATACCTTGGGATAGCCCATTTAAAGGATGTTTTCTTTCGCTTCTGGAGCGAGAAAAAGGGGTGTAAAACATCGCTCATCTTGTCTTTTTGCCAGGTAACACACACGCACGCTGAAACATTTGTTGTGTAATAGCAAAAGAAGATGCGAATAAAGCAGACACTCGCTTTCAAAAGAAAAGGGAGAACATAAGGGGTTTAAAGTATGCCTAACACTACAAAGAGGTGAGTCGTTTCTGGAAAGTCTTCTTAAGTCTTCTGGAATAAACGATGTTGGAAACAAATGTTAGATCGTTCTCAATGTTTCTCAATGTTTTGTCTTTCTTCACTTTCTGCCTCTAACTATTACTGAGCAAACTTATGCCATTTATAATGTTTTTAAGTAAACATTTTTTCTTGCTTATCTCATGAAATTGTCGAAATTCTCCGATGTCTGATTTTTAAAAAAGATTTTTATTCAAATGAACATGACTTATTACACCACATTAGTATGTCTTATTTTTTCAGCGTGGAAATGCTCAAGTTCAAGTATCTTAGAGTGCAAACAAAACGGATAAAATTGAATGGAACTTAATCACATAACGCCATTTATCCCCAGCATCCCCTACAGCAGCCGGCACGATGCGTCACGCCATGTGACGGCGACGGGCCGTGTCGGTGCGTCTTACGACCACGTTCTGCCGGTTTAAAGTACCGGTTTGTGTGTTGGCTAGTGCGTCACAGGCAAAGCGGCACCCCTCCGTCATCATCGCCATCATCATCGGTCAGACCGTGTTGATCGGACGCGGCACCGGGGTGGCTCTCACGCTCACAACCCTGCACCGAGCTTCGGATCACGTTTTGCGTTATGTTTTAATGCGCAAACAACCCACCCCGCTCACCAACACACGTGTGAGCATGCGGCGTTCGCGTACGCACTGATCTGTCTCGCTGATACTTTCATCCGAACGCGGCCGGTTTTCTTCTGCCAGTGTGTGGAATAGCTCCGAACTGGCTTAAGTCCTCCCGGAGGGGTTGCTTGTCATAATCATACAGACTCAGGCACGCTCAGGTTCAGGTGCATTTTGGCTACCCTTGCTCGTTGCACACACACACACACACACACAAACAGCAGATCTGAAACAGCATAAAGTTCATCGGTGTGTTGTGCGGTTCAGGGGTTTTACCTACCTCCGCGAGCAGGAAAACATACAAGGGCCCAAGGCAGGTTACACCTGGACGGTCGAGAGCGAGAGGGATAGTGAGCAGCCAGCATACGCACACCACGATTTAGCGTTCGGCAGCTGGAGCTGGAGGCGAGCCGGAGCGTTTAAACTGATTAGTCGCGTTAGTCGAGGTTCTCCCAGCGAGTCGCGTGGAGTCGCACCGTGTAGCAAGAAACAATCGAACGCGGAAAGTGCTGACGAGCGCGCGCGTGCTAGTGTGTGTGTGTGTGTGGATTGGGGAAACGAAACGCAGCCCCTTTATGCTCCACGGAGTGTTCGAAGAACAAAGTGCTTTGTTTCTGAAGTATCGCCATTTGGAGTGTTTTCGGTAAAAGAAGAAGCGATCCAATCGTCAAGTTTCTTATGTGAACGAGCTAGAGAGCAATAGTCTGTGATACGATCTACCGAGTAGGATCAAGTGTGTGTGTGTGTGTGTGTCCGGCTCAATTTGCACGTGTAGTTACGCCGGTCGGTCCGCTTCCGCCTGCTTGTGGCAGCTGCGTTTTGGTGTTACGTGTTTTTTGTTGGTCGCATTATAATCGTCGTCATAATTGAATCCGAACGCGTGGACATGGAGCAACCGCAGCAGAAGGGCAGCCATCATCAACCGTCCGCAGCGTCCGCCGACCACCACCACCAGCATCACCAGCAGCAATCAGCGATGTTCGACGAAATGCGGCAGGAAATTGGCAAAATCGACGTGTACGCGGAAACGATCGAGCTGACGTACCATCTGCGAAAGTTCGCCGAACTGTTCCGGCGCCGCATCACCAGCGATCAACTGATCAAGTAAGGCTTTCCTGCTTGGAAAGGGTTTTCGGTTTTTTTCTGCCACTAAAACTCACAAGCCGGGTGATTCATCTCGTTTCACCTTTGCGCCAAACGGGGCCCGCGCTGCACATCGGTCGGTTGCATTGCCGCGCGGTGTTGGTGGCTTTTCAAGTGTCGTCCAACCCGTCCCGGGGGTTTCTGAAACCAGTTTCTGTTCTTTCTCTCCGGCTAACACTCCGCGGCTCCGAAAGCCCCCATAACAAAGCGATCAGAGTCTTTAAAGCGGGGGGTAAAGGGCGAGTGGGTTGGTCGTGCAGCGTGAGAAGATCAGTTCGATGATGGGCTTGTGTGCGCCATTGTGTAGGAGAGTTTGGAGCACCGTTTATGCTGCGTGCACACAGCACAACAGTGCCTTTTGCATGCGTACTCGTGGTTCGTGTTTGTTCTTCTTTTGTGCTTTCAAGAGCGATTGAACACAAAATCCGGGTCATTTTACGGTTTTAATGATCCACGAGTATGAAAGTCGCATTAAGCTTTGTTTATTGCATGCCCGTTGATTGATTGCTTTTAGTGTGCAAACATGTGCTTTATCACAAGATTGCTTGAATTGCCAAATAGTTTTTCGTGTTCGTTAGCATCTGAACGTCGCAGCTTCTCTTAGCCGATGGCTACAGAGGTTCGAATCAGACCGCAAGCTTGCCACACCAAGCTAACGCTTCAGGATTGATTTATTCTGAATTGTTCGGTTGCTTCTGAATATGCAATGTTTTCCTCACGATCTTCGTCGTGCTTTGTTTGTACAGAGGCTTTGTGTCGTTCAGAATTAGTTGAATTTTTGTCTTGTTACTGGGGAAAGGTTTAATATTTGTAGCAGTATAACACAAATAACAATTAATTGTGCTTGTGCATAAAGCGCTGCATATTAATTTTCAAAAACAAATTGGTGAAACATTCAAAAGCATTTTGCTCCCTTTTCCATCTACCGTGTATTATGGATTTTATTCAGCGCTTTATTCAGCTTCAGCGCTTATATTCATAGTTTTAGAAGTTTTACAATATTTTCAATATTTTGTATGATTTGCACATTTTATGTTTTAAACTATCTAAAACAAAACAACTGTTTAAAGTTGTTTGCGGTTTGCAAACACGCGGATGAGCAGTTAAACAAATTACATCCTTTGTACAAATCGAACGGTTTCAGTAAATGTTTCATTACATTTTTTTACAAAAATGTTCATATAATATTTTGCTAGTTTGACTCACTATGCGTTGATTCAACACGAACTAAACGTATTGTTGATTTGCGATTTACACTTTACGGTTTTTCTTGTTTTATTTCCGTGACTCTGATGGTATATCCGAGATAAAAATAGATTTGTACTAAAAAGTGTACTAAAAGCTATCACCTTCACTATCACCTTAGCTATCAGCTTCACTTGAAAAAGGAATTGAAATCGATAGAAAAGATGAAAAGCTACAAGAGCGATTGGAATCTTTATCTTGGAGCTATAGATTACTTCCGGAACTTTCAGGTGACTATCGTGGTGTATTGGATTTGCCACCAATCCAATTGGACCATTTGTACCATTCGGAGACCATGTGGATATGGTGTATTGGACGTACAATAACAGAATGAATCCCAAAGATGCCGAATATGTTGCATAAAAAAATTGTCTCAGTGGCACACAAAACGAACCCTCCGCCACAACGAACTTATTTAATTTGTTCCTGATTGCTTTGACATCTGTTTGATGAATTAGCGCTTGATGACTTGATCAAACCCCGAGCAGACTTTGATTGGAACCACCTCAACCCAAACAACGCCACGAACGATAAGAAGGGCTGCTCCGGGTGTGTGCGATCAAATTAATACTTTCTTACGAGAAAAATTCCCTTCGGAAGGGGTTCAAAATTCCTCGCGTGCTAACGTGATGTTTAGTTTTCTTTTTGAGAAAGTAGTGATCTTGTTTTCGTAACGCCACTCGGGCGTCGCACCACCTGCCCTTCACAGAGGTTAAGCCTTGGAAGGTACGCACGACGGGGTTTATTTAACGTGCTCTTCAATCTACCAATACCAATACGCAGCATTGCCCGCATTCGTCCGTATCGTTTCGGTTTGGGGCGATCCGATTTCGGTGTGGTGTATTTTTTCGCCTCACATTGTTTGTTGTTTACGGTTTTTTTCGCTCTCTCGGTGGGGTTGGTGGCCCAGGGGGTGTGTGAGGAAAGCTACCCATTAACGTTTCATTCTGAGCTACGAGTTGCGCTGCGATAGTTTGCGTACTGTACGAATGTACCTTCTTATCACCAGCGAGCGCAAACACGCACACATAAACACTATGTGGAAGACGCGTAGGTAAGCACATGCCGGTAGTACAAACAACCTACTGTTGGTGCTTCGCAGTCAGCATGTTCTGTTATGATGGGGGTAAAACACGCGGCGGTTGTTGTTTACGGCAAAACTGTTTTGAGGTATCTCGTAGGCTGTAGATGAATGTTGATAGTAATCTTTGGGTGGTTTGTGTGGGTGACTCTGTACGCATGGAGCGGTTTTAGTACACGTTTTAGAACGAATTCCTTATCTTATTTTAAATCCTTTGCTCTCGGAATGCTTTTAGTTCGAGTTTTAGTACAAAGCTTTTATCCATATCTTCGATTGCTTGGTCACAGGTTTTGCTCTCCAAACAGTTTTACTTACCAAACAATAACAAATAAAACGGTTTTAGAACATTGTTTTTAGAACAATATTTTTAGGACATTCGGAAAAATAGTCCCAACTGTGACGTTGAAAAGCCAGAGAACGGGAAAATGTGAAAAGACACAAGAAATGTCCAGAAATACGCGAAAAGCAACATGTAGCATAATTTAGCCTGTACTACAAATGCTTCCAATGAAAATGAATGCCATATGATTAGATTGAAATCGCGAAGGTTTCAAAGTGCTGCTGGCAACGATACAGCTTGGCACATGCACGCCTAACGCTTTTGCTTTTGTTTACCGTGCGTTTACACCATCCCGAAGCGTCGGTTTGCCCGTGCGCGTATTTGCATGACTCACTTGCGTAAATGGCACGCGCTGCAACACGTGACCCTGAAAGGCGCACGGGCACGTGTTTGATGCTGTTCCAAAACTTTCGTTTTCTTCCGCCGGTACGCCGGCGGGTAAAGCAACACAAAAGGGCTAGAGAAGCACTTTCCAACGTGAATGCGATTTGTAAAAGGTGAAACAGGACACACTCATGTGCTTTACTAATTTTCTATAGTTTTTTACCGGTGGAGACGCCTGGTCTTGTGTAAAAAAAATGTCACGTTTGCTAATCCTCCCTCTTCTCCTTTCTTTGCAGCGATCTCTTCGTGTATCTCAACGAGGCAGCCCTTGCGGATGATAAGTTTGCCATACAGCTAGCGACGGTGTTCGCCTCCCGCCAGCTCGGCGACGTCACGATAAACGAGACGAAGATCCGGAACGCGATGATCGCGATGCTGCAGCAGAACTTTCTCGCCATCGATCGCCTGAAGCGGGAGGACGTGCGTCGGTTCTACAACTCGGTCACGCTGCTCGGCGAGTACTACAACCGGAAGAAGGTCGCGCTCGGCAACCGCATCAACATACTCGGCCAGTCGCTGCTGCTGCTGCTCACCTCCGAGGTGGAGTTGGAAATCAACAGATCCTGCCAACAACCGTCCGGGACGTATCGCTTCGATCCGGAGTTTGCGAAGCTGCTGCTCGCACAAATCACACTCAACGGGGCGGTGGCCAGGGAGGAGCACCGGAAGGAAGCGAACGATCTGCTGTACACGATACGGAAGGCACTGATCGTCATTCCGGGGCTGTGTGCGCGGGCGAAATCGTTCCTGCTGATGGCACTGGACCTGTACCACGGCAATCTGGGCGAGGAGCTGCTCGATAAGCTGTACGGGAAGTATCTCATCGAACCGGCGCCAGCCGTGGTTGGAAAGGAAAAGGCGGAAAGCATAGCGAATGGAACCGGCCCCAGTGAAGTGATAGAGGAAAACAGCGCGTTGAGTAAGCAATCGAAGAATAAAGCACCCGAGAGCGAAGCACCAGCGCCGAAGGGTAGGGGATCGAAACCGAACGGCCCTTCTAACAACGTCCGTGCCACTTCCGGAAAACCCGCGACCCAGAATCTTACCACCAACGATAAGGAAAACAAAAGACGTCCCGCGCAAACGAAGGTCGCACCGGCGAAGAAAACATCTCCGAAGGCAGTTGCCGCTAATGGTGCTGCTGTAGGTGCTGGTGGCCGCACTATTCGCGTACACGAGGATGGTAACATTGTGGCCACTATCACGCGCGATAGCGCACCTACCACCCCGACGAAAAAGCAACCACCCGCACTGCCTGCACCTGCCGCTAACCCTTCCACACGATCGCCGACCAAGAAGGGACTCTCGCCACGGATGGAGAAACTAGCCACACTGCCGAAGATCACGATCACCTGCTCGACACCGTCGCCGAAGCGAACGCAGGACAAACCGGCGGGCGCCCTGTCTCCCCGGGCCGTGCTCGGCCCATCCATGGCGAAACAGAAGGCGGCCCCACCGAAAAGCCCAACCCCGAGCCGGCAGCAGACCGTCGAAAAGCGACCCGTTCGTGGGCCGGTGAAAGGTTCGTCGGTGGTAGCGACGGAAGCAACCAATACCTCACGCGATCAAGTACCAAACGGCCCCTCGGCGGGTATCGGTGACATACAACCCGCGAGCCCTACGTACCCGAAACCCCCGGCACCTCCCAAATCACCCCACGAGCAGGAAAACAGCTGCGACTGGGGCAAACCGATCGTGCCGCTGGAAAAGCCGTCGGTAGAACCCGGGGCTCCAGCGAACGGGTGCGTCCACCCGCCCAACGTAGGCAACGGGCACGTGGAGCTCCCGTCCAAACCGACCGTGAAACCCTCCTACTTCCGGGAGGAAAACGTCGAAAACCTGTCCTGGGACGCGCTGATACCACTCGACGACGAATCGCCCCAGAAGGTGAACCCGCACACCAAATCGTTCCTATCGTTTCTGGCCAACGAATGACTGACCGCTCTCCCCAGGTGTGAGCCTCAGGGTGGGAGAAGTCCGTTTTTTCTTCCTTACATCACGCGCGCAAGTATTCCCACCCGGGGCTGCCTCGTACCGTTGGGGAACACAAATTGTAAAGCAGCGCCACTTAGAACACGCACGCAATTCGGAGCATTTAGTGATGGAGTTAGGGTTAAGCGAAGTAATTGTAACTATTTTTTTACTGTAGGATATTAAATAAAATTTTAACGCTGCTGGTGCACGAAGGCACTAGCAACATGTGAGCGAAGGATAAACGAATGTGCATGGTTATTTTACGTTGCTGTGTTGGAAATATTGAGAACTCTATCATGCCACCGAAGGGTTACATGGACATTGTACTGGAAGGTGATGGGTAAAAAATAGTAAATGGGAGGCATTTTTGAAAATTCAGGAAGAAATCATTCTTGGAACGCATTGCTTTCATCCACAAGTTCATACGTGTCGAGAACAACGAAGAATTTGAACCGAAATTCGTAACTTTTCATAAGTTTTACATTTTAAAGATTTTTCCAAATTTTCCGTTGAAATTCAACTTTTACTTAACTGACATACTATGCACTGAGAGGAGTGAATGTTTTTTGCCAATTTCAGTCAAATAACTTTAGTTTAATAACGAGTATGTGTTGAAACGAGCCATATCGACTCCCGCTGCTGTCCAGAAAAAGTATCGGAAATCTCCTTGTTTTAAAATACGAAGTTTGTTAAAAAATGAAGAAAAAGTAATTTAAAAAGATTGATGTAGCCAAATTTACCTGAAAGTATTAATTGTTATTTTTCACAACATCCATCGCCATCGTAGTAAAAATGTATCGCTATGAAATTTTCTTTGAGTGGCGCCATCTTTTGACGAGTAGAGGAACTAAAACGGATTTAAATTTATAAGAATTTTCACACTTTTTACATAAAGGTTTCAATCTTCTGTACCATTACAAAGTCAAACCAAACGTAAGAGAAATAAATAGATATCACGCGCGATAAATAGACTAAAAAAATAATTTGAATCATTTAGACTAAAATTAAATTGAGATTAAATTGAGAAGTAGCTTTGTAAAATCTTCAGAATAAAACGCGCAAATTTAAAAATATAACTTCAAATAATATAAAAAATGAAATAATAAGCTGAACCACCTAATACCCCCAGCCGAAGGACCAGAATTTCGGAGAGTGTTTGAAATAGGAAAAAAACTCATTACTTCAAATTGATACCATAACGACCATCATCATCATTTCGTCGCCTGCGTTTCTTTCATTCTCTATTGTTTTAGCTAGAATTTTCGCACCTTCCGCAATACAATCCAAGCACATGGTGACCAGCTTTAAGCTTCCTTGTCTAGAAATTATCCTGCGCTAGTTAGATTTTTCACTCCCATCCTGCCATTCCTTACTAGGGAATTTTACTTTAAACGCTATAGGCATACGAGTAGAGCGATACAGCCGGAACCGGGAAAGAACTGCAAGAAACCGTTATCAGTCGCGGGATGCGCAGTGTTCTGCCCTGTTCTGTGTCTTGAACGCGTTTATGAGACTGTTAATGTTATCTTTTGTTAGTTAATATTTTCTTGTTTGCTGCTGTTCCTTTAGATTTCCTTAACATATTAATTACAACGGTGTAGAACAACCGACCGATTCCTCATCATGAAAGCTCATGCCATTTGTTACGGCTAGGAGAGAAGAGAATACTGTGAGTTTGAGTAGTTTAATGTGTATCGAGTGGTTGATGTTAGAGTACGATCGTGATGATAATGGTAATGGAAAATGTTTCTCCTCCTCTTAGTAGGAGTATGGTTAGTGCGGTCTGTTGAGAAATTGAAAACTGAAAGAGAACGCTTTTATTGGTTTTATTCCCCGCTTTCGTCTCGAATCGCATCGCAAGCGTATTGCTTTCGAGCTACAGGAAAACAAAACTTGTCTAGCTGCAGGAACGCTCCAGATAGTGGTGTGTTTTTTTTCACTCTATTCGAAGAATGCTCGTGAGTCATTCGTTCTTTTGAAACAATCAATTCAAAATGTTAAGAGTCAACTCTCTGTTCGATTAGATTCTTCTCGCACATCACTAGTTTAGGGGCACCGAGAATCGCGTATATAAGCCAAAAACTAACGGGCGCTGATTAGTGGTAAGCTTCTAGTAGACGCAAAGCTATGTAGCAAGGGATGCAAAAAGCGCGTATATCTGCCGTATATCTGCAAACATTCAAAACCTTTCCGAGGCACCATCGGAAATAATAGGGAATGGGAAATAACAGCTGGGAAGTACCACTAGTTTCTTTCTGCATACGGGTAGTATACATGTTCCTCTGTTTTTCCTATTTTAAAACAATTCATCAAACTTTAAAAAAAAACTCTTTTGCAATTGTTTACTTTTCGGGAGTTTTAATCCATTTTCGTATATCTCGTGTACTCTTCATTCGTGTCCCATATACTCCTATAGAACGAAATTACACCACAGAAAAAAAACTATCGAAATAAAGTTAAACTACATAAACACAAGTTAACACAATTATATGCACGAGTTTTAAAAACGCAAGTTTGTAACATAAGTCATCCACCAAAGTCTACAAAAGCGACAGGCGAATGAATGGGAAGAAAGTTTTTCATATGGGAAATATGGAACATCCCTTTGACTAAAATGCACAGTAAATGTTGCTAGAAAGAGTGAGAATAAGAAGGGGCTCGAATGACACCGCT
Organism: Anopheles dirus; assembly: GCA_000349145.1. Classification (NCBI taxonomy): domain Eukaryota; kingdom Metazoa; phylum Arthropoda; class Insecta; order Diptera; family Culicidae; genus Anopheles; species Anopheles dirus. The sequence goes on along the minus strand of KB672902.1, from coordinate 1,919,755 downwards.
AATTTCACCGCATTATTTGCCTGTTCTCGGGTTTTTACAATCACCGCTGGCCGGTTCATTAGGACACTAGCTAACCGATATATGCTTGGTCAAGACAAATTGAACTAGATAATATTATGATATAGCGATTGCTCTATACATGCACGCATACCGTTTGGATCTAGATATTCTCACCCCAGGTTTAATGCATTTTCTTTTTTCCTCTTCCCCCAAAAGATTATATAGACCTCTAAATCCCTCGGGGTACAAACAAGATCGTAGTATCGTAGAATAGAGTAAATTGGCCGGTGCGAGAATTTTCCTGTTAAAAGTGATCTGATCGTTTGGATACGACGAATGAACACAATTGCTTGTTTTTTTCTTGTCTAGCTTCTTAAGGTTTTACCTCCGACAATCACCGCTGGTAATGGAACTTCAACTGATTAATTTCATGCTATCCTGCTCCTATTTTCACTTGTCTATCTTTTTTATTATTATGAAAGCAGCGGAAACATAAAATAATGGAGACGGTGAAATGTTAAAAAATGATCGTAATAAACATTACATCGAAATAGACCAACGAAAACAGAAAAGGGATATGACAAGATTAACAAAATCACTAACAAATAGTACGACAGGCGGACGGGTAGGCGCTTCACATATCCTTAACGCTGTATGACGAAAAAATCACTAATAGCATTAACATATGTATGAATACATCCACTGTCACCGAGCGACAGGAAAAGTAAAGACTGTTGCGAGTCAAGGTGGTAAAACAATCGGTCGAATCTGAAGCATCACCCACGGCGGTACGAATGTACGCTTTGCGTTTTAGAAAAAATGAAAGCCATATCCTCCCTTGCGATAATGCTGTTGCTGCTGTTGCGGCTGCGGCATTGCTATCGTCTTTTCCTGCTATAGTAAATTGTTTATCTGCCCCATCTGGCGGAAAAAAGAAACGCGATTAATAAAAGCCATCCATCGGACGCACTGCATGCTGTATTTGCTTACCAATGATCTCCGATGCGCTTCCTTCTCGATGACAACCTGCGTCTGTTGTGGGGAAAATTTGAGGACGGCCGCTATCACCTTCACCAGCGTGCTGTTGTTTCCGGTTACGCTGCCGCTGAGGTACTGCAATGGAATGGGTGATAAAGGAAATGTTTGTGTATTGTGCTCTCACATGGATGTTTTTCAAACTTGTTGCTTAAACTCTAAACTGACTTAATCAATTTTAATTATCTGTTTCAGTCCAAAGGAAAGTTTCCAAAGGTAAGGTTCAAAAAGCATAAGCATAAATAATTTGTCAAGAGATGGCGCCACGATGCAGCAATGCATTATAACTATGGAATCTACTTTCAAAGTTCTTCGTGCTATTCTGTTTCATCTCGAAACGAAAAGTCCCGAATAAATTTTACGTTCACAAATTACATATACATAAGCATTAACTATTGTGAAACCCCAAAAATGGTTGGCAGGCGTACAAGGGAGTAACAAAGGATCAAATAAACTAAAACCAGATGCTCACCTGGAATAGAATGTTGCGTAAGTACTCGAACTCCGTGTTGGCGGCAATACCCTCATTGTGATGCATGGAAACCTAAAGGAGAAAAAAGCACACAACATTAGTTTCACACACCTTTGCTTTGTTCCAGCTCTACAAGCGCTTCTTACCAGTGTTTCATCCAGCTGCCGTGACAACTTATCGTTCGCCAGCTTGAGCCGCTCGTTCGACTGTTCCAGTATGAGATAGTTCTCGCACTTCTGCTCGAGGAACAGATTCCGGTTGGATACGTCCTGGACCTCGTGCATGATCTTCTTCAGCTTGTTCTCGAGCTCTTCTTTCTTATTTCGCAGCACCTCGTACGATTGCTGCTGGTCAGCGCGGCCGCTGTCAGTTTCCTCCGCACCATCCGCTCCCGCTCCTCCCCGCGCAGTGGCATCACGTTTCAGCTGCTCAATTTCCGCCTCGAACCGTCGGACGTTCTGCTCCGTCTCGGAGGTAAACTCCGCCAACCGGTCACGCAGCTGCTCGTTATCCGTCCGCAAAGCCTGCTGCGCCAGCTCGTGTTCTTTCACTTGGCTCAGTTTTTCCACGATTGCTGCGTTCAGTTCGCTCTTCAGTTCGTCTAGATCGCGTGCGAAATTTTCGTTTTCTAGCCGTAGCTCACGTTCGGTGTCCTCTTTGCCGTGTTCCAGCTGTTTCAGCTTCTGTGTGAATGTGTCCTTTTCTGCAAGAACCTCCTTTAACTGCCGCTCGAGAGCCATTTTCCCCTCTTCAAGTGTCTTTCTTTCCTCGGCAAGCTGTTCCTCGTGAACCGCTTTGTCGTCCATTAGTTTCCGTTTCTCCTCAGCAAAGCTCTCGTCACACTCCGCGCGCACACGCTCCCTCGCCTTCTCTACTTCTTCCCTGTGGCGCTTCTCCAACTCCTCTATCCTCTGCTGCTGGTCCGCTTCCTGTTTCTTTTCCTTCGCAACAAACTCATTGATAAGCTTCGTAATTTCCTTATCCCGCTCTTCCAACATCGTCTCCGTCTGGGACTGTTTCGTACGCACACCCGCCAGTTCTGTATCCTTAGTCGTCAGCCGTCCCTTCGCTTCCTGTAGCTCACCCTGCAGCTGCTTGTTGAACGTGTTGAGATACTCGTTCTCGATCTTAACCTCCTCGTAGCTGGCGAGACGCTTTTCGAGGTCGGTCGCGTTGCGCCCCAGTGACTGTTTCTCCTTCGCCAGCTCCTCCATCTGGCGCTGGAGCGCATCGTTTGCGTCCATCAGTCTTCGCTTGTCGCTTTCGAGCAGCGCCTTCAGCTCGTTGTGTTTGCCCTTGAGGTATTCGTTCTCAGTGCGCACCTTCGTCAGCTCCTCCTCGAGACACTTGTTCGTGTCGAGGACACACAGCTTCTCCTTTTCGCGCGCCTCCAGGGCATCCTGCAGCGAGCGGTGCTGATGGTCGAGCTGCTCCTTCTCGTCGAATAACCGCGCCTGATCACCGGTACACTGTCCGAGCTGCTCCTCCAGCCGGGCGCTTTTCTCTGTCATCTTCTTCAGTTCCTCACCCGTTCGGCGACTGCTTTCCTCTAGCAGACAGTTCTTCTCCGCCAGCTGCACATTCTCGCACTCCACCGCCTGTAGCTTCGTCTCGTGCTCCTTCAGCTTCGTCTGGAGTTTGCCCAGTGTCTCCTTCTCGTGTTTCACCTGCGACTCGCAGTGTTCACGCTGCAACCGCTCGATCTTCCTCTCCAGCACTTCCTTCTCCTCCTGCAGCTTGGAGTGGGCTCCCTTCAGGTCGTTTAGTTGCTCCTCCAGCCGCCCAATCTCCTGGATGATGTTCGTCACCTGCGCCTTCAGTTCCGTCTTTTCGCGGATCTCACGCTCGAGCGTTTTCTCCAGATCGCGCTTCTCACTTCGAATCGTTTCGAGCTTCGTACGCAAACTGCCACCCTCAGCCTCTAGGTCAGCCTTCTCTTTGTGGGCACTGTCGAGCTTGTCGGCCAGTTCGTCGCGTTGATCGGTGAGCCGTCGGTTTTCGTCGGACTTTAGCTCCAGCACGTGGTTCAGGTCGCGCGTCGTTTCGAGCAGCTTCGCGTCGGCCGCTGCTAGCGACGCACGCATCGATTCCTGTAACGAACGGAGCGCCTCCGACTCCGAATTTTCGTTGATAATTTTCTGGTTGCGCAACTCTTCGGTAAGCGTTTGCTTTTGGGCGGTGAGTTGTTTCAGCTCCTGGCGTGCCTGTTTCAGCTCCTGCGTTAACTCCTCGTTAGTGGCACGTAGGGTATTCTTTTCTTCAACCGTTTTCTTCTGTTTGCCCGTCAGTTTGTCCAGCTTTTCTTGCAATTGCTCCAGCTTGCCGGTGAGCTCGTTGTTTCGCTCGAGCAGCTCCTTCAGGTTCGTCTCTGTGCTCTGCCGATCCCGATCGTGCAGTTCCTTTGCAGCGTCGAGCGCTTCTGAAAGCTCGAGCAGCTTCTCCTGGTCGAGGGCTTGCGTTTTGCGACACGCTGCGAGCTCTTCCTCGGCTAGTCGAAGTTTCTTGTCCATTTCTTCACGTACCTTGCTGTCTTGCTCCGTCTGCTGTTGCTGCTGTAGCCGTTCAATCTCTTTCTCGCGTTCCGCCAAACGTTGCTCAGTTTGTTTCACCTGCTGCTCCAGTGTTTCACGATCCGATTGCACCTGCACCAACTCCCGTTCCTTCTCGTCCAGCTGCTTTTCGATAGCGGCAACCTTCGCATTGGATGCATCCTCACGCTTCTTATTCTCGTCTAACTCCAGCTTCAGCGCATCAATATCAGCCTGCTTGTCAAGGGATTCAGCAATTTTCTGCAGCTCCTGTACTTGCGCCACCAAACCCTCCTTTTCCTTCTCGAGCGCGCCCAGCTTCGCCTCAAACTCCGTTCCCTTCTTCTGCAGCTCACCCTTCTCGTAATCCAGCGTCAAATTCGTCGCCTTCAGCTGCTGTTTATCCTTCTCCATCTCCATAATCGTGCGTTCGAAATCGATAAACTTCGACTCGAGCTTATTCTTCTGGTCATTGCACGTGCTGAGCGTACTCTCCAGCTCCTTCACCTTTCCCGCCACCTTTCGCACCTCAACCAATTCCTTCCCCAGTCCATCCTTTTCCAGTAGCGTCTGCTTCATGTTTTTCTCTAGGCTAGCGAGCTGTTCCTTCAGCTTACGAACTTCCGCCTCTTTCGCCTCCAGCTCCGAGTGTATCGCCATCTTGTTCTCCGCGATTGTGATTGTGTGTTCCTCCTCGCGTTTCTTCAGTTCGCTTACCTCCAAGCTCAGGACAGCCTTCTGACGCAGCTCATCGTTCAGCTTCGATTCGAGCGCCTTTATACGATCCTCGAGCGGACCCGTATCGCGAACCGATGGAACGTGACCATCGTTCCCATTGATGGTATTTTCTTCTCCAGCAAGCGAAATTAGATCTTTCTCACCACCACCGCTAATGTTCCCGTTCTCTCCGACCAGTTCCAGCTTCGAGCGAAGCGTTTTCACCACACACTGCAGTTCGTCAATCTCCATCCGCAGGGCCGAATCGAGATGGGCTTTTGCCTGCTGCTCGAGTACGCACTGCTCGCGTAATTCGCTCATCCGGCGGAGCGCTTTATCCTGCGTTTCGACCAGCACGGCCCGAGCCTTGGTGTTGTCCTTCTCGAGTTCACGATAGCGACGCGCCAGTTCGGTGTACCGTTCGCGGTACTTCTGGTAGCGGTCGAGCGCTTTCTTGTACGCCTGGAAGAGTTTGTCCTTACTAACCAGGTCCAGCTGGTTCGCGTTGGCTGCGCTGCCGCTCACCGATTCCGTTTCGCTGGCCGAAACATCCACATCGGTTTCGAGATGGTAGATGGCGGGTGAATCGTACACTGGAAGACGGAACGAGACGTCGCTTGCCATGGATGAGTTTGAGAGGCGTCGGGTACGCTGCTGGGAGGTGCTTCCAGCAGCAGAGGATGTGGATGACGGAGAAACACCATTGTTGAGGTTTGCCTGTGTTGACAGTTGAACCGAACCCGTGCTGGATGTGTTGGCCAACGTGCTGTTTGGCTGTATGGGAGTGCTCGTGCTGGTAGTTCCCTTCTGGGGTGAATTTTGCGGAGTATCTACAATGAATTGGGAGAAAATAATGTTACATACATCGCTGAAGCAAAACGAGATCTCGTCTTTTCTTACCATCTTCGGTAATGCTGAAAAAGTTCTCACTACCAGACACTTCGGAGGTAGTTGAGGATGCGGAGCTCACAGCAGCCTTAAATCGGTATAAAAATCACCAGATGAAATTGATTTTAATTTTATTTCAAAAAGGCCTGTTTCCTAACATTATAATGATGATGCAGTTTACAGCTGCTAATAGCTAATTTGTGACCCGTTTTCCAACTTCCACGTCTTCATTCTGCAAACATGCGAAATATGCTAATCATCCTCGTCAACGAACGATGACCCTGTTTAACAAGAGCAAAGTAGGCGAAGACGGTACTCCCACAGCTTGCTGCTGCTCTCGAGATCATGCTCAAAAGACGCGCTGTGCAAGCTGGTTGTCCAATGTAAACAAAGTAAACATCGCTCCCCTTGCCTTGTAATGTTGCCAGGAAGCAGGGCTGACTAACAAGATAAACAAAAGCTGCAACGAGGGTGGGTCGGTCAAGTGAATGATGAGCGACAACTCTCATTACAAATAGCCACCCAGTAGCATAAAAGTATGACGGCGGTTAGGGTGGCAAAGGAAAAGATGCGTTCATACGCACGCACAACAGCGCCAACAGCACAGCATGGGTGGTGTTGTGCTTTCTTTTCGCAGAGCACGAACCCCACTAGCGCCAATGATCACTCCCCACTCCCAGTCCCACGATTACGAAAGCCTGCTGGATTGCGTTTCCTGCCTGGGGCGAGCAGCCCCACCGATCCAAACCATACCTGCAGTCCTTTCGATATCTGCTCGAACCGTTGCGGTGACTGTTTGACCTCCTCGGTGATTTTCTCCTTCAGCTTTTTGAACATTTTGCCACAGTCGAGTGATCGTGTCGACGGCGTAGGAGTGTGTCCGTATTAGCGATTTTTACGAAACGAAGCAAGCTGCAATCTCAGCCTCTCAGCCACCCCACCCGTGGTTTGTTGCCTCAAACCGTAAACGGAGGATGCACTGCGATTACATTGCACTAAGCCGTGCGTGTGGTGTCCCGTGTGTCACACGAACTCGCGAACAGCGCTCGCGGACGCAGGAGGTCACGGAAGGGATGCACCGCCCCTCGGGGAAGGACACGACGAGCACGAACGACCGTTTTTTGGGGGCACTTTCCTATTCCAAAGACAGTAGGACGTCGGACCCAACTTTGTGTGATGGAAGATTAAAAAAACTACGTGTAAGAAAATTTTCTCCCGTACACTGTCACGACTATTGTCAGTGCGGACGTTTAGCGCCACCTTGCGTTGTTGTTTTGATTGCAATTGATCTAGTGAGATGCTATTCTGAGCCTTTTACGCAGTCAGTCTCAGTTAATATTTATTCTAACAAATCCGTTTTACATTGGAAACCGATTGTGGCATATTTTGTACTTTTAAAATTAATATTAGTCTACTGAGAATCCATCTAGTTCCATAGGGTGGCGATAAAATGCTACGAACCCCCACGTGACAGCTGTCAAACTTGATTTGCCGCATCGAAGTTAGGGATGGCAAATTGTACATTCCGCTTCAACATGCAAACACCTTTTTTACAGGTTTCTTCTTCAAATCCAGTGTAAAAATTTTTTTTTCTTAAATGTTTTTATTACTTTTAAGCACAGAGAAACCACTTTCTTTACCAGTGCGCAAACGAACAATAATATTTTGTTGACGGATCGAAATCAATCTGCTCCGCGAAAAAAGGAACCACAGTTCCCAATCCGACACCCCCCCATCACTACAATTTCGCATCAAACGTGAAGATAGGTGAAACTGCGTAGTGTGTTAATTTACCCTGAAAATTCAGCTAGAAATACTTTTCAAAAGTGGCAAAAGTTGACTGAAACCCGAAGCACTAGTGATAAGGAACAAAGTGAGTATGATTGTGTGGCCTACGCTGCCGAATTGAAGGTGTAAAAGTGGATTGAAAATACGGCTTGTTTGCACCGGGTGTGCGGAGCGCTAGAGCATCATGGCGGTCGATTTCACAACCTCACACAGAGTGCCTGCCATCACAAGTGTCGTTTGATGGTATGTTTCGGTGGCTGATTATGTTTTGTTGTTGCTTTTAAAATCACACACAGCCCCATCAATATGGCGATTCCGCCATACATGATACCGCCCAATCAATGGGCGGCCCATATGATGGCCCAGCAGCAGGCGTTCGCTGTGCAGCAAGCCCAGGCCCAAGCACACGCGCAGGTTCATGCACAGCAGCATCAGCAGCAGCAGCAGCAGGTACAAGCCCACATGCACGCACAGCAGATGGCCGCGAACCAGATGCAGCTGCCGCCCATGGGACACATTCCGCCCGGACCGCCGAAGCCAGATATAGTGCTGACGGAGGAAAAGCTACAAGAGAAAGGTTCCTAATGCACACAAGCAACAGAGGATGCGGCACAGGTTTTTAATGTTCCCTCTCTGTCTCTCTGCCCTGTATAGCACAAAAATGGCAACAGTTGCAAACGAAACGGTTCGCCGAGAAGCGTAAGTTTGGGTTTGTCGATGCGCAGAAGGAGGACATGCCGCCGGAGCACATCCGCAAGATCATACGCGACCACGGCGATATGACGAGCAGGAAGTACCGGCACGACAAGCGCGTCTATCTCGGTGCGCTCAAGTACATGCCGCACGCGGTCATGAAGCTGCTCGAGAACATGCCCATGCCGTGGGAACAGATCCGGGACGTGCCGGTGCTGTACCACATTACCGGTGCGATCACGTTCGTGAACGAGATCCCGTGGGTGATCGAACCGCTCTACATCGCCCAGTGGGGTACGATGTGGATCATGATGCGGCGAGAGAAGCGCGACCGTCGTCACTTCAAGCGTATGCGTTTCCCCCCGTTCGACGACGAGGAACCACCGCTCGACTACGCCGACAACGTGCTGGACGTGGAACCGCTCGAAGCGATCCAGATCGATCTGGACGGGGAGGAGGACGGCAGCGTGCACGATTGGTTCTACGAGCATCGTCCACTGATCGGGACGCCTCATGTGAACGGATCCACGTACCGCAAGTGGAACCTCACGCTGCCCCAGATGGCCACGCTGTACCGGTTGGGCAACCAGCTGCTAACGGATCTGGTGGACGATAATTTCTTCTATCTGTTCGATCCGAAAAGCTTCTTCACGGCGAAGGCACTAAACATGGCGATTCCCGGTGGCCCGAAGTTCGAACCGCTGATTAAGGATCACAATGTGGGGTAAGTTGTGTTTGAGGTGCCGTAGTCGAATTTTCCCCGTTCTTTACTGTCGCATCCTTATCGCAGTGATGAAGATTGGAACGAGTTTAACGACATCAACAAGATCATCATCCGGCAGCCGATCCGTACGGAGTATCGTATCGCCTTCCCCTATCTGTACAACAATATGCCGCATTTCGTGCATCTTTCCTGGTGAGTGTCATTTGTCCACCTTTCTTCGTGTATATCAATAGTTATCCATCGCTGTTCAGCTTCGTACGATAGAGCATTTCTACGATGTGCAATTTAAATCCGATGGTAGAGTAATAAGTTGCTAGAATTTGTTTTACTACTTTCTTACAAAGCGTTTTTTTTTCTTTCGGTTACATATTATGGTACCAATGTTGGTCGTTCACGTCAAGTAATGTTAACGATCGCTAACGTCCATGAACATATTTCCTTTGTTACTGTGCATTCTTGATGCTAGAAAAAGACACATTTTCAGTCAAACATGTGTTGTCTAACACGTGTCTATTCGTACATCGCATACCCTCTTTCCTCATCGATCATGATCACTCTACACACCCAGGCTAATGTAGGTCTTCTTTTTTCATTGCACTTTCCATCATAGGTACCACGCACCGAACGTGGTGTTCATCAAAACAGAAGATCCCGATCTACCCGCATTCTACTTCGATCCCCTCATCAATCCAATCGCTCATCGGCACGCGGTAAAGTCGATCGAAATCCTACCCGACGACGACGAGGAGTTCATCCTACCGGAAGAGGTGCAACCGTTCCTGCAGGATACACCACTCTACACCGACAACACCGCCAACGGAATCTCACTGCTGTGGGCACCGCGTCCATTCAACATGCGTTCCGGTCGGTGCCGTCGTGCGATTGACATACCGTTGGTAAAAACCTGGTACAAAGAGCACTGCCCGCCAGGTCACCCGGTGAAGGTGCGCGTCAGCTACCAGAAGCTGCTGAAGTACTACGTACTGAACGCTCTGAAACACCGGAAACCGAAGCCACAGAAGAAGCGCTACCTGTTCCGCTCGTTCAAGGCAACGAAGTTCTTCCAGACGACCACGCTGGACTGGGTGGAGGCAGGACTGCAGGTGTGCCGCCAGGGCTACAACATGCTGAATCTGTTGATTCATCGTAAGAACCTGAACTATCTGCATCTGGATTACAACTTCAATCTGAAGCCGGTGAAGACGCTCACCACGAAGGAGCGTAAGAAGTCTCGGTTCGGTAATGCGTTCCATCTGTGCCGTGAGATCTTGCGTCTGACGAAGCTGATCATCGATTCGCACGTGCAGTATCGGCTGAACAATGTGGACGCGTTCCAGCTGGCCGATGGGCTACAGTACATTTTCGCCCACGTCGGACAGCTGACCGGCATGTACCGGTACAAATACAAGCTGATGCGACAGATCCGTATGTGCAAGGATTTGAAGCATCTCATCTACTATCGGTTCAACACGGTAAGTGTGAGGAAGACACAGGTTTATATTGAGTTAAATGGAGAGCAATTGTTCTTGAACAGTATGGATAAGTTCCCAACAACTATTTTAACAAAACTTGCATATAACTTTTTGCTATCTCATTACAGGGACCGGTCGGCAAGGGTCCGGGATGTGGCTTCTGGGCACCGGGTTGGCGTGTTTGGTTGTTCTTCATGCGTGGCATAACGCCACTACTGGAGCGCTGGCTCGGCAATCTGCTCTCCCGTCAGTTCGAGGGTCGTCACTCGAAGGGTGTCGCCAAAACGGTCACGAAGCAGCGCGTCGAATCGCATTTCGATCTCGAGCTGCGTGCGTCCGTGATGCACGACATCGTCGACATGATGCCGGAGGGCATCAAGCAGAACAAGGCCCGTACCATCCTGCAGCATCTGTCCGAGGCGTGGCGCTGTTGGAAAGCGAACATTCCATGGAAGGTACCCGGGCTGCCGATCCCGATCGAAAACATGATCCTGCGGTACGTGAAGATGAAGGCGGACTGGTGGACCAACACGGCGCACTACAACCGCGAGCGTATCCGGCGTGGTGCGACGGTCGATAAGACCGTGTGCAAGAAGAATCTGGGCCGGCTGACGCGTCTCTATCTGAAGGCGGAACAGGAGCGGCAGCACAACTACCTGAAGGACGGACCGTACATTTCCCCCGAGGAAGCGGTTGCCATCTACACGACCACCGTGCACTGGCTGGAGTCGCGCCGTTTCGCGCCGATCCCCTTTCCACCGCTGTCGTACAAACACGACACGAAGCTGCTCATTTTGGCGCTGGAACGACTGAAAGAAGCGTACAGCGTCAAGTCGCGACTGAACCAGAGCCAGCGCGAGGAGCTGGGACTGATCGAGCAGGCGTACGATAATCCGCACGAGGCGCTGTCGAGAATCAAGCGTCACCTGTTGACGCAGCGTGCATTTAAGGAGGTAAGCAGGAACGCATACATTGCGTTTCAAAATGTTTTGTTCTAATTAATGGACTGTATTACAGACTGGAATTGAATTCATGGACCTGTACAGTCATCTGATTCCGGTATATGACGTGGAGCCACTGGAAAAGATTACCGATGCCTACCTCGATCAGTACCTGTGGTATGAGGCGGACAAACGTCGTCTGTTCCCACCGTGGATTAAGCCGAGCGACACCGAACCGCCGCCATTGCTCGTCTACAAATGGTGTCAAGGTGAGTTGAGATTGTTTTTTTTTGTACTGTGCGTACTTTCGCACTCAAACTATACAGTGAAAGTGTTTTGCGGGTCTAAAAAAACGATCAATGCAACAAGAACAAGTGTGATTGAGCGCTTCCGGTGTGTGCTTTGTGACAATGAGATTTTACAGTTGAAGTTCATCCCCTTGTTGCAAACCTCACGCCGGCGGCGTTTCCGAATTCGACATTTTATGTAATGTATAAGACGTGAAATGTGAATGGTGTTCAGTTTATCTAATTTTCTACTGCCGTTTCGACATTCCTTTTTCGACACAGGTATTAACAACCTCCAGGATGTGTGGGACGTATCGGAGGGTGAATGCAACGTCCTGCTCGAATCGCGCTTCGAGAAGCTGTACGAAAAGATCGATCTAACGCTACTGAACCGACTGTTGCGTCTGATTGTTGATCACAACATTGCCGACTACATGACGGCCAAGAACAACGTCGTGATCAACTACAAGGACATGAACCACACGAACAGTTACGGCATCATCCGTGGCCTGCAGTTCGCCTCGTTTGTCGCCCAGTACTACGGGCTCGTGCTGGATCTGCTCGTGCTCGGCTTGCAGCGGGCGAGCGAAATGGCCGGTCCACCCCAGATGCCGAACGATTTCCTCACCTTCCAGGACGTGGTGACGGAGGCGTGCCATCCGATCCGGCTGTACTGTCGGTACGTCGACCGGATACACATTTTCTTCCGCTTCACGGCGGAAGAGGCCCGGGATCTGATCCAACGCTACCTCACCGAACATCCGGATCCGAACAACGAGAACATCGTCGGATATAACAACAAAAAGTGTTGGCCCCGCGATGCCCGCATGCGTTTGATGAAGCACGACGTGAACTTGGGCCGGGCGGTGTTCTGGGACATCAAGAACCGGTTACCGCGCTCGGTTACGACGGTCCAGTGGGACAACACGTTCGTGTCGGTGTACTCGAAGGACAATCCGAATCTGCTGTTCAACATGTCCGGATTCGAGTGTCGCATTCTGCCCAAGTGTCGCACGCAGAACGATGAATTCACACACCGGGACGGGGTGTGGAATTTGCAGAACGAGGTGACGAAGGAACGTACCGCGCAGTGTTTCCTGCGCGTGGATGACGAGTCGCTCAGCCGGTTCCACAACCGCGTCCGTCAGATCCTGATGGCGTCCGGGTCGACCACGTTCACGAAGATCGTGAACAAGTGGAACACGGCGCTGATCGGGTTGATGACGTACTTCCGTGAGGCGGTGGTCAACACGCAGGAGCTGTTGGATTTGCTGGTGAAGTGTGAGAACAAGATCCAGACGCGTATCAAGATTGGGCTGAACTCGAAGATGCCTTCGCGATTCCCGCCGGTGGTGTTCTACACACCGAAAGAGTTGGGTGGGTTGGGTATGTTGAGCATGGGGCACGTGCTGATTCCGCAGTCGGATTTGCGCTGGTCGAAGCAGACGGATGTGGGCATTACGCACTTCCGCTCCGGTATGTCGCACGACGAGGATCAGCTCATTCCGAATCTGTACCGGTACATTCAACCGTGGGAGAGTGAGTTTATCGACTCACAGCGCGTTTGGGCGGAGTACGCACTGAAGCGACAGGAAGCGAACGCCCAGAACCGGCGGTTGACCCTCGAAGATCTGGAAGACAGCTGGGACAGAGGTATTCCGCGTATCAACACGCTGTTCCAGAAGGATCGGCACACGTTGGCGTACGATAAGGGCTGGCGCATCCGGACCGAGTTCAAGCAGTACCAGGTGCTGAAGCAGAATCCCTTCTGGTGGACGCATCAGCGGCACGATGGTAAGCTGTGGAATTTGAACAACTACCGTACGGACATGATCCAGGCGCTGGGTGGCGTCGAGGGTATACTGGAGCATACGCTTTTCAAGGGCACATACTTCCCCACGTGGGAGGGTTTGTTCTGGGAGAAGGCGTCCGGTTTCGAGGAGTCGATGAAGTACAAGAAGCTGACGAACGCTCAGCGGTCCGGTTTGAATCAGATCCCGAATCGTCGATTCACGCTGTGGTGGTCGCCGACGATCAACCGTGCGAACGTGTACGTTGGTTTCCAGGTGCAGCTGGATTTGACCGGCATCTTCATGCACGGTAAGATCCCGACGCTGAAGATTTCGCTCATTCAGATCTTCCGTGCTCACTTGTGGCAGAAGATCCACGAGTCGATCGTGATGGATCTGTGTCAGGTGTTCGATCAGGAGCTGGACGCGCTCGAGATCGAGACGGTGCAGAAGGAGACGATTCATCCGCGTAAGTCGTACAAGATGAACTCGTCCTGTGCGGATATTCTACTGTTCCCGGCGTACAAGTGGAACGTTTCGCGCCCGTCGCTGCTGGCGGACACGAAGGATACGATGGACAATACGACGACGCAGAAGTTCTGGATCGATGTGCAGCTGCGCTGGGGAGACTACGACTCGCACGACATTGAGCGGTACGCGAGAGCGAAGTTCTTGGATTACACGACCGATAATATGTCGATCTATCCATCGCCGACTGGAGTGTTGATTGCGATCGATCTGGCGTACAATTTGCACAGCGCGTACGGCAACTGGTTCCCGGGATGTAAGCCACTGATACAGCAGGCAATGGCGAAGATTATGAAGGCTAACCCGGCGCTGTATGTGCTGCGGGAGCGTATCCGGAAGGCGCTGCAGCTGTACAGCTCGGAACCGACGGAACCTTATCTGAGCTCGCAGAACTACGGAGAGCTGTTCTCGAATCAGATCATTTGGTTCGTGGACGACACGAATGTGTACCGCGTGACGATCCACAAGACGTTCGAGGGTAATTTAACGACGAAACCGATCAATGGAGCGATTTTCATCTTCAATCCGCGCACAGGACAGCTGTTCTTGAAGATCATTCACACGTCCGTGTGGGCCGGGCAGAAGCGTCTCGGCCAGCTGGCCAAGTGGAAGACGGCTGAGGAAGTGGCGGCTCTGATTCGTTCTCTGCCAGTGGAGGAGCAACCGAAGCAGATCATTGTGACGCGCAAGGGTATGTTGGATCCACTGGAGGTGCATCTGCTCGACTTCCCGAACATTGTCATCAAGGGGTCGGAGTTGCAGCTACCGTTCCAGGCGTGTCTGAAGGTGGAGAAGTTTGGTGATTTGATCCTGAAGGCGACGGAACCGCAGATGGTGTTGTTTAATCTGTACGACGACTGGTTGAAGACGATCTCGTCGTACACGGCGTTTTCGCGATTGATTTTGATTCTACGGGCGCTGCATGTGAATACGGAGCGTACGAAGGTGATCCTGAAGCCGGACAAAACAACGGTGACGGAGGCGCACCACATTTGGCCCACGCTGACGGACGAGGAGTGGATCAAGGTGGAGGTACAGTTGAAGGACCTCATTTTGGCCGATTATGGCAAGAAGAACAACGTGAATGTTGCATCACTCACTCAGTCTGAAATTCGAGACATTATTCTCGGCATGGAGATTTCGGCCCCGTCCGCTCAGCGCCAGCAGATTGCGGAGATCGAGAAACAGACGAAGGAACAGTCGCAACTGACGGCCACGACGACACGTACGACAAACAAGCATGGTGATGAAATTATTACATCCACCACAAGCAACTACGAGACGACCACGTTCAGCTCGAAGACGGAGTGGCGTGTGCGAGCGATTTCGGCCACGAATTTGCATCTGCGTACGAACCACATATACGTCAGCTCGGATGATATCAAGGAGACGGGCTACACGTACATCCTGCCGAAGAATGTGCTTAAGAAGTTTGTTACGATCTCGGATTTGCGTGCGCAGATCGCCGGCTATCTGTACGGTGTAAGTCCACCGGACAATCCGCAAGTGAAGGAAATTCGTTGCATTGTGATGCCTCCTCAGTGGGGTACACATCAGCAGATCAACCTTCCGAGCACGTTGCCAGCCCACCAGTATCTGAAGGATATGGAACCGCTCGGCTGGATTCACACGCAACCGAACGAGTTGCCGCAGCTGTCCCCTCAAGATATTACCACCCACGCGCGCATCATGTCCGAGAATCCGACTTGGGACGGGGAGAAAACGATCGTCATTACGTGCTCGTTCACACCCGGCTCGTGTTCGCTGACGGCGTACAAGCTGACCCCGTCCGGCTACGAGTGGGGCCATAAGAACACGGACAAGGGTAACAATCCGAAGGGTTATCTGCCGTCGCATTACGAGCGCGTGCAGATGCTGCTGTCGAACAAGTTCCTTGGCTTCTTCATGGTGCCGGCGCAGGGCAGCTGGAACTACAATTTTATGGGCGTGCGGCACGATCCGAACATGAAGTACGAGCTGCAGCTGGCCAATCCGAAGGAGTTCTACCACGAGATCCACCGACCGTCGCATTTCTTGCTGTTCTCCAGCCTGGAGGAGGGTGGTGATGGTAACGGCGCGGATCGGGAGGATATGTTTGGTTAGACGGTGGTATTTTTCCGCGGATGATAGTGGAAAGACCCATCAACTGCATGCTGCTGTGTAAGAGCAAAGCGTTTTTTGGGTTATGACATTGACAGAATTATAATCGTAAAGGCGTAAATAAATAATGTACTTTTAGGCATCTTTTAAGAAGATTCATTTTGTTTTTGTGTATTGGTGTAATTAGGTACGCTCACGGTTATCCTAATGCCGTGTTTTTTTTTTGTGTAATACAAACCGACCCTTAAGCGTAACTGTATCTTTAGATTGCTATACAATATTTTAGTTACATTGAATAAATACAAATGACCTGAATAATACAATCCTTTTTTTGTTTTTTTATCCGAAATGGTAATAGACAAATGAATGCATTCACCTGATAGTTCTTTCTTTTAGGTAACCTTCCGATTTTCGCTCTTCGCCATAACTCATTCCTGGACCAAATATATTGTATGACTGCAATTGCAGCAGTTGCTTCTCGATTATTACTAAAAACACTTCAACATAAAACTATTATTAGCCTACTATAATCAGTTTTACCAAACTACAATGAGGTACAATTGAGGGGTAACCAATTTAGTGCAAAATTTTCGAATTTGCCACTAGACCAAATAAAGTTTTCAAACATTCTTGCTTTATTGTTCACTTCAGATCAATTAATTGTCATTTGTACAGGTGAAACCGGTAATTTCGGAGATGTTGAAGCGGTTTTCTTAAATTTTTGTCATGCCCACGGCACCTACCGGTCAAAAATTGGACACTGATCATAAGTCCCATATTGTCTAGTGGTTAGGATATCCGGCTCTCACCCGGAAGGCCCGGGTTCGATTCCCGGTATGGGAAACAGTCTTTTTTATATCGCAATTTTGATCACAGCTATAAAAACGTTTAGAACATTACTCTGTTCTTCTTCTCTTATGTTTATATATAAGTATGTCTGTTTAAATAAGTAATCGTACAATATTATACATTACATAGTAGAAGATTTCGATGATAGCCCTTGAAAGAAACCTCGATTAATTATTTCGACCCCAAACAAAATGTAATTCGCTTCAACTATTAACTTGCAATCATGATGATACACATTCAATCAAACGTACGCGAACTACCCTCCCACACTATTTCTTATCTTTCCCCCGAGGTAATGGAACAAATCCCACCCGCTGGTTTCGGAGGGACCGGAATCTCGTTCGAATAACCTGAGGGGTGTTAGAAAAAGGCGTTCTGCTTCTCCCTGCACTAGCAGATGCGCTCGCACACGTGCTCGGAATAGTAAATTCACCGCGCTTTTCAAGGCTGCGTCCGAGGAAAATGCGCTAGGGGAGTCAGACATCGGGTACGGTGCGCATGTGCGCCCGTTGGTAAACAGTCTTTGCCGGCTGCCATAACAACCGTGGTCCGGGTCTCCGGTCGGGAATGCTGCCGCCGTTCGGGAATGCCCTCGCAAAAGAACGGGCACGGATGAGTCACCATGGTAACGCTAAGGATAAATAAGCTCACTCACTGTGCGAGGAAGATTCCGTGCGGCAGGATCTAGTACGTTTCGCGCTCGTTCGGAGATTTTTGTTTTCAAAGAAGTTTATTTCGAATCTATTTCGTTTATTAGAAGTTATTTAGTAAAACGCTGCTGGCTTTATTTAGTTTGTGCGCGTTATTGTAAGACATTGCTCCCGAGGTTGGTTGGAAATTGCGTTTTTGCTGGGTTGATTACGTTTCTTGTGTCGGAAATCGATTATTTCCAGCTGAAGTGCTACTCAGTTCTGATGGACCTTTTAGCCATTTCTTCTTTCAACAGCATCTCAGGCAAGGATTAGAAGAAAGCCCATAGAGAGAAGAATTGGAGCGCCATGGAGGACCAACCGAAGGCGGAAGGTGAGGCGGACAAGAAGATTGTCCATGTGTATCCGCTGGTGAAGGTACGTACCACCAAGTCCGGTCAAGTGTTGCCGGCCTATGCATAGAGTGCTTCGTGTAACGCCAGCAAATAGTTGCGAATATTCCCGTTTGTGTAAAATGTGTTTGTATACAATTTTCCCTTACAAACAAAAACCCTGTTCTGTTCTGTTGAATTCCAATATTCAACGTTTGCCCGTGTTACAATCCTGCACCATCGCACCAATACACTGTCACCAACCTCCACCATCACCACGTTGACGGGGCCAGTTTTCCGATATGAATGACGATGTCCGAGCCGAGGCGATAGAATTGAGCATTACAGCGTGTGAGAAATACGCACAAAACTACGAGGTAATGAACACCAGTTTGCTCAGCACGTCCCGATATTCGTACGTTACTGTCCCACTCCCAAATCCCATGTCCATTCCCGTTGCCGTACCGAAAAATCGACCAAACAAATTTGCTAAATTTGTACATCCCGCCCGTTCTGTAATCCCGCTCCAAACAACATCCCCGCGGAACGGTGCGTCCGGTTGCCCAACATCGAACCGCCCGAACATGAAATCTCGGTGTTTCTCATTTCAATTCCAAACACCCACACCTCCCACCCCCCCAGGTTGCGGCGAAAACGATCAAAGAGCTGATGGACAAAAAGTTCGGCACCTTCTGGCACGTGGTCGTCGGCGAAGGCTTCGGTTACGAGGTGTCCTACGAGACGAAGAACATACTGTACCTGTTCTTCGGCGGTAATCTGGCGATCGTGCTGTGGAAGTGTTCCTAAGCGTCCCCTAAGCGGAACCGTAGCATCGTTTGACCGTTTCAAAATTTTGCCACTCAAGAGCTAGAGAAATACACACCGGATGTTGGTAGCGATTTGTTAACCGATTTGCAAAACGATTTTCCCTGGTTGAAATCCCGGTTCCCCCGAAGCCCTTCCCGACCTGAATTCTTGTACAAAATTCCAGCGGCGGCGCGTGTGTGTATGTTTGTATAAAGTGTGTCCTACCTTGTAAAAACAAAAAAAAAACTCCTCCTTATTTGCACTGCGAGTGGAATTGAGACCGTTCTGTACATAGACCCCTGCCACGGTCTCCTTGTCCTCCGTGTAAAAACGATGTACAGATGTACAAAAATTTGACACCGAAATGACGATAGTCCAAATTCCCAATTCTGTAAGATAATCGAGCTGATCGGCTCCCTCCCCAGCCAGCATCACACTATAACACTGTACAGCAGCAATAAGCAGGAAAGAAGCGTCACGTTTGTAAATGAACAGTCCTCAGGAGCACCTCCGGTGCAACGTGGCACGGGATGGCCGGAAACATCCCGGGTTTGTTTGCCTCCGGGTCGCTCCGGAGTGCGGTGCATGCTCGCCCGTGCCGCAGATTGCACCGAACGCTTCCTGGCGACACTTCACACCCGTTTCTCACGTTCTGCAATGCTACTTCTACTCTAATCTGCGCCTTACAGCGTCATTGTTGTTTTGCCGATCAATGAATGATGTTGAAGATCACACCGGAACCGAAAGTGCGCGCGTGTGTGACCTGTACGCTCTTGTATCTGAACACTGTCGCCGTGCCGTTTTTGTGTGTTGTGTGTAGTACGCGTAGTTCTGTAGCCAAACGCACTGTAAACTGGTTCACTAACTCATTCGACAGCACGCGTTAAGCACGTTCATTCAATTAAATGCAAGCCACAGTGTGCGCCATAGAAAAATGTATTAACTTCGTGATTTTATTACTAATTTTAGCACAGTACAGTAAGCGAGAAACATGCCGATTTTATGATGTTTGTTAATTGTTCCAATTAGACATTCAAATGTCCTTATCTTTGGTCTACCAAGGCCATAGATCCCGAGAGTTCAATAAGGTGATCTTCAACACAAACTGGTTTGATTTAAAAAAAAAATGCAAAAGCTCATAGGGTAGGTTCCTGGAGCGTACTAATTTAGTACCCTAATGTGCCCGTTTCTATCAGAATTGTCGTTTGCCATTTCATGTGTCTTCATCTAGTATTTAGTGTTCTCCAACTCCAACCGGACAGGGCAAACTCGTACGCTCCCGGAACGTTCGTATCTTTTATGTTTTACTCATTAGTTGAGAAACCCAGAATAGATTACAGATCAGTATGTCTCGCAGCGTACGATCAAAATGATGAAAAATTATTTAAAAAAACACATGTTGCAATTAACTACTCATTTTTATGGCGCACACTGTAAATTGCACGCAATGCATCACTAAATCGCACTAGGGTTAGTAAATGGAAACAGATCATGCATACAAAAAAGCTCTTGTATCTTTGCAAAGCGCCATCGCACGTAGATTCTCACTTATCTCAACCATTTCTTTTCAACTAAAATGCTTACGCTCTAAACAAACGCCACAACAAACGCGCGCGATTTAGAAATCAATGCCGTGCAGGTACAACCCTGTTTTAATATGGTTTTATTTCATTAAAACATCATCACTGATTAAGAAGTTTCGTATAAATTGCAATAGCTGATAAATATCTCCACTATGTATTGTCCCGGTAGGAGCTTTCGAGTAATAAACGCAGTACACGTTAATATAGTCAGGTGTATAATTGTATCTATTATTACAAAAAAAAAACGAAACGTCTAAAAACTTCAAAAACATTCCGCGCTTGAGTCGCCTCCCCGTAGTCGTTTTCATTTTTAGTACTCAATAAAACTGGTAAGAAAGAAACTCCACGGAGTGTTTAGTGTGTGTGTGTGTGTTTCGTTAGAAAAAAAGTCGTTAAAATATGTATAAAATCTCTTCAACGATCGAGCAAACGTCGATCAGCTTGATCCCCCAACACTTTGTTCGTTGTCGTAGCGTTGATCAGTTTTGGGAGTTGTACGCGATTCAATGGAGAATTGCCTCTCAACAAACGTGTGCATATTGCCGATTGAAATCAGGTCATATATAGCGATAATAGGCCACATACCATCTGTTCGATATGCGTTCTTTTGGCACTTTTTGCGATAAGTATTATATATGCAGGTGTAACGTGTAGTAGTTTATCGTCATTAAAACGTATATTGCAAAAAGGAAAGGCTGAAGAAGCATCTTCCGTTGGTGAAAGTAAAGTGGTTTAAATATATTCTCACTCTAAGCGAGAGAACGGTCAGTTGGCCTACGAATACTGTGCGGACTTGACTCTCGGACCGAGGTTGTGCGTGTATGTGTGCTTCATCAGGAAGTATTTCATTGGATAAACAAAGCAGAATACATTTCTATAGCTGCCTTCGTAATGAGTTCGTGCGAAGGATATTGCGAAAACAAGGCTGAACCCGGGTTAGTTCGAGTGACTGCGAAATGTGTTCCACAGGCAATAGTGACGTGAAAGGATATTTGAAGGGATTGTAGGACAAGAAGGGCTGCTAGAATATGGAGCATGAGCCGCATCTTTACGACTGCTGGAGGTGCGTGATGAGAATTTTCGTCGACATCGCCAGATCGTACGCGCAGCCGCGCACCTGCTCCATGCTCTGCTGAATACTTTCGGCCAGCGGCTTACCCGCCCCGACGACGGCACCGCCCGCCGTCCCACCATTCGCCAGTGCCGCACTCTCGGCCGCCAGGCACTGCTGCAACCGTGCGCACTCGGCCTGGATGAGGTTGGCGTGAAAGTTGAGCTGCTGCAGGGCACCACGCAGCGACTCGCTGGCGACGAGCGACGCAGGGAAGAGCCCCATCAGATCGACCACCGCGAGCCGTATCCGCTCGGCGCACGGTATGAACGCTTCCCGCTGGGCCAGATCCTTCATCGCGGCAAACAGATCCTTGATGCGTCGGGCAACCACGTCGGTACGGCGTTTTACCTCCTCGAACGACGGTAGCTGGCCCTGGGCGCCATTGGCTTGCCCGTTGCTGGACGCGTCCATTCCCGCACCGGAAGCAGGTGCCATGGAGTAAAGACTTTGTGTGATCGGTGGACGACTTTCATCGCGCGGTGCCTGTCGCGTTTCGTACATGCTGACGGGTCGTTTGGCGTAGGCTACTGCTGCTGCTGCGGCTGCTGCAGCTGCGGCCGCTTGTCGCGCCTCCTGGGTGGCGGGGTCACGATCGGGCGAACTTCTCGGCTCACTCGTTCCGGAACCGTTGAGGTATGAGTCGATACGTCTGCAAACGAATGGGAAGAAGCCATCATTAACACCTCCCTGGTCTCATCTTTTAAGCTGCTAATCATACCTTCAATTCAAGGCTAACTAATTTCAAATGAGCAACAAATGAGACTATTGTGTTTCTAGACAGACGGGGAAAGAGCGAGAGTGTTCGAGAGTTCGTTTTATCTCTTATCTATGCTGACGCGAGCGCACAAAGCAAAGGAATAGCAAAGGTAAAGCTATTCTAGGATATTTCAACAATCATCATATCTGACCAGCTTCAATAACTATCTACCCAGCCTTAATAAGCAAGTTTTGCAAGATGCTTATATACATTGTGGCTAATTCAATCATTTGATGCGCATACTTCGCAATACTTACAGCTGCACCTCGTGGTCCTTCGTGTCGATGGTCGATTTCAGCTGATTGTTTTCCGATGCCAGCTTCTGTATCACGCTGCGCAGCTCGTGTATCGTCAGCTCTTGATCCTGTATTCGCTGGCGCAGCGTTTCCACCTCGACGTTGGAAACGGCGGCCGGCGATGATTTGTTCACTAGGGCCTGCGGCCGGGAAGGGAATTTTAGAAGCAATTCAGAGGATTCACATACACGATCATACTTTTACGAGGGAACGAGAAACGGAGATAATATGCCCGAGAGGTAGTAGAGAATGTTGTGAATGGTTAACTTACGGGAAAGACGACAAGCACAGAGTACACAGCGAAAGTGATGGAATAGAACCCCCAAACATCACACACTCGCATGCATAAAGAAACGGATAGGAGATGAATGTACAGATGGAAATGGAACCACTGCTTAGATATGAAGCAACGGAGGAATTAGGTTAGTTTTGTCAGCCTGAAGGGATATGCAACGTTTATTAGTTCTATGCCGTTTTTATTGTTGTTGATTAGACTAGTGTTATTCGAAGCGTATTTTTCGTTGAATTCCCTCCTTCCCTTTGCTACACACTAATGGTAACGGACGGACGGTATGTTATTTGCACGGTAACCATACACTACATTCGTTTTACATTTGCTACGAAATCAAATGAGAGTTATATGATATCGTATCCACTATAGAATGAGCAATGGCACAGTGAGAATGTTTCTATCTAGTAGTTTGGATGAACGTTGGAGTAGATAGTGTTTTTAGATGCGAGTTTAGTTCCTACGTACATGTTCTATGATGATATTAATGGTTGTGTAGCACACACAATTAGCACATACAAGCACCGCGCAAAGCCAGTTATGATAAATACTAACTTTCCTAATATCCTCCGCTTATACAACTCTTATGGCTTTAAGTTCATATCACATGTTAGTAGTGTTAGCGTATCGATGCAACATTCAGCCTAAACTAAGCTACATTGTAACATATTTCCTCTTCCTCTTCGCGTTTGCGATTCATCCACCAACCCAACAATCAAACAAACAAATGCACACGAACAAAACGAAAAACCCATGGAACAAGCCACTGTTCCCACCGAATCCCGAAACTGGTTCACCCGAAGCTGTTGTTATGATTGAGTACGGTTTTTTTCTGGCGCATAAGCAGTTTTACCTGTTGCGCTACCGGGGCCAGCGCAGCGTAGTCGTCATCTGACGCGACAGCATCGTACAGCGGTTCGTCATCGGAGAGGTTCGAGTCACGGATGCCACCAGCAGCGGAAGCGGTTGCACCGGAGGAGACGTTCGCTTTCAGCTGGGCCAACCCAGCCGGCAGCGGCCCATCGATCGGACGCAGATTGGCCATGTTCTGACGCCGGTGCGCATCGAGCAGCACGTCCATCAGAAGCCACGCGAACTCCTGCTGACTGAACCGGGCCAGCTTCTGTCGTCCCTGTGCAAATGGAAATGACACACACAAAGTTGAGTCTTCCGTGCACCAACAACCACCGTTCCTTATTACCTGGTTGCGTGTGGCACTAAGATGAGGATTGGTGGGCAGAAACGGTACACCACCGGTGTCGGGATTGAGGGCACTCGTCGCCCAGATCGCTTCCGTCTCGCGGCGATCCACCTCCTCGTACAGATCCTTCACCAGCTCCTCGAACATCCGGTTCGGAACGAGCTGCAGCTTGCCGCGTGCGATCTTCGACTGTTCGCTCATTTCCTTGTTCGTCTGGCCGGGAATCAGCAGATGTTGTCCGGACTGGTGGAAGCAGAGGAGATCGATTAGACGAAACGATTCATGTGCTAGCAACTACATGCGATAATAGAGATTTATCTTGAATTGTTAAACATTATAAATAACACGACTTTTTAAATGGCTGATAGATCCGAATTATAACTCTCTGAAATCTTCCTTCTTCTTTACCAGCTTAACAACCTATGTGATACGTCTGGTATTTCTAGCATTCCTGGGCTTTGGTATACCCACAGCTGGATGGTCAGTGCTGCGTAGTGGAGGAACGGTCCAGTTGGGATGGATATGAACGCACAAATTGGTTTATACGACCGCCCTACGTCGTACGAAATACCTGATATCTTGGATGCTGAACCACAAACAATGATCGGGACGGCTTCTACAGCGCCCATTTAAATTAACAAAAAAATACTTCATCTAACTTACCGCATGGTTGGGTTTTTTGCCGATCAGGAAAAACGTCATCCGATCCGTCACTTCGTACATGACCTCCAGCAGACGCTCCGCTATGACGCTGTGTTTCGCCTGGCGGGCCAACTCGAGCGGTGTGTTTCCCATCGCGTCCAGCGCATTCACGTCCGCACCGTACACGAGCAGCAGCTCGATCTGGGACAGCTGGCCCGACTTCACGGCCACATGCAGCGGCGTCGAGCCTTTATCCTCGTGGTAGAAGTTCGGATCCGCACCCTGCACCAGCAACCGAAGCGAGGTCTCCAAGTTACCGGCCCGCACACTGGCGTGCAGCTGTTTGCTCAGCTCCACCTCCAAGCTGCTGCCCTCGTCGATCTGAAACGTAGGCTTCAGGACATACGCCAGCTGGACGTGTTTGGCGCGGATAAAGTCCGCCTTCGTCGGATGGACCGCATCCTTGGGCGTGGGCTTCCGTTTCAGGTTCTTCGGCGCGGACGAATCGAGCAGCAGATGCTCCCAAACGCTGTTTGCGCCGTGTGCGTTGAGCTGGTTGACAAAGTTCAGCACCGACGGTTGCCAGCTGCCCTGCCGTAAGGATTTCACCTGCGAGATGTGACGACCGAGGCTGCGATGGATCGAACAGCAGTCGGCACAGAGCAGAATGCCACGATTGATCGATGCCCAGGAGGGATCTAGACGGAAGTAAACAGAAGACGGAGTGAAACCTATATTAGCTGCAGAGCAGAAAAGGGAAATGTCCCTTACTCACCCGCACTACCACAGTCCCCGCAGACGTCCGTCTGTATTCGCGATTTGGCACGTGACATTATGTTCTCTATGAGTGAGTTCTTTTCCTTCCCGAAACGGATGCTGTTAAATACTGTTTGCTTGTCAAATTATCGTTCCGCCACAATCTCGGGGAAGTTGTTGCGATTTAAGCCACACGGCAGATAAATCGGCGAGGCTCGCTCGTAGATCGTAGGACCGCGGTGGACGACGTATCATGTGCACGATAAACCCGTTTCAATTGCATCGATGAGCACGGCGAGGAAAAATGCAACTGGTCGCAGCCAAAACAGGTTGCAGGAGGCACAATCCGGGAGCGCACAGCACGGAACTGAGGGTGTAACAACAAAATTTCGGAAGCTGCTGCTGTCTTCTCGACAGCGAGGGCGCAGTTATGCTGATGACGAATCGCGTGTGTCTCGATTGTGAAGTGTTGTAAGATATTGCACGACGCACCCACGCACGAGTTTCGTTCTATAAGGCCAGCACCGTTTTCTCCACCACCGCACCGTAGGTCGCCATTTTTCGAGGGAGGCTGCTTTGCTGCTTTGCGTTGCTTCCTTTTTCATCCGCTGTTCTATGTTTAGAAGCAGCCGATGGGGAAAAAGACATCAAACTACACACACGCACGCTCGCGCACGCACATACACACCCTAACTGAATGTTTTGACATATGGGAATCGCCCTAGCATTGCGACGTCCAAGAAGGACTTGATCTTTTTTCCCCAATCCAAATGGTTGCAGTTCACAAAACTAAATGGTAAATTGCGTGCTCCGGCTTGTACAAGCGATAGGACCTTCTAACCACTGTCCAGGTTCTTCGGAGTTTAAAAATTGAAAACAAGCACAAGCTTTCCAAGCAGCCCTCGCCATCTGTTCGAGTGCTGTCAACGTGACAACCGAGAACCGATCGACATTGTTTGTAAACATTGGCCGGTTTTGCTGCGCGCACATGCTGATGGTGCTCACGTTCTTTTTGGTCGCAAATAGTGAAAATGTCCATCGAAACACTCTACACCTCGGTTGCGTGTAACCGAACGCCGGATTCGCTGGATTGGGCACCGGATGGATTGATTTATTTCGCCGCCAGCAACGCCATTGCCGTCTTCGATCCGGAGGTAAAGCAATCGTACACACACGCAGGTTCGCGTTGGAGAGGACTATAACATACTTTTGTTTATCTTTCCACAGTATCACGGCTCGGTGAAGATAGTTCGTACCCTGATTGGCCACAAAGCAAGGGTAAACACGGTACGCGCGGTTAAAGGCGCAAGCGACTGTCACGGTGGAATTAATCTCGTGTCCGGTTCGGATGATGGCACCTGCATCCTGTGGAATACGAAGGAGCGGAGCGAACCGGCCCGGTACATCCTGAAGGGCCACTCGAAGGGTGTCACCGTGGTCGATGCGTTTGTGGATGCTACGGGCAACCTGATCGTAGCTACCGGGTCGATCGACAGCTCGATCAAACTGTGGCACTACGTAACGGGAGAAGGCACATTCGCATGCTTTCAAACGATCGATTTGCGGTCGGGGCTAACATTTGGGATGAAGTTGTTTGGTTTGCCGCGTTCGAACGCTACCATGCTTGCGTACTCGACCGATACGGATGTGGTGAACTTGTGTGTGGCGCAGTCGGCAAGCGACCCACAGTTTCTGCAGGTCGAACAGCTGCGGGGACACTGCGATTGGGTGCGTGGGTTGGATTGTGTTCGCTTGCCAGATAGTGAGGATTGCCTGCTGGCTAGCGCCTCGCAGGATACCTTCATTCGATTGTGGCGCATCTCACCACGTCAGTCGTTGCAAAAACAGAAAGAATTTGAAGAAATCCTTCGCGACGAGGACATAACGCTCGAGGAGCGTACGTTTACGGTGCGTGCTGAAGGTGCAGCCGATGGTGATGAGTACCATTATGCACTTTCGCTCGAGTCGGTGCTCCAGGGTCACGAGGGCTGGGTGTACGGGGTGCATTTCTGCATACGAGACGACCGGTTGCACCTGCTGTCGAGCTCGATCGACAAAAGCCTGACCGTGTGGACACCCTCCGAGAGTGGTGTGTGGGTGGAAAGTGTCCGGGTGGGTGAAGTGGGCGGATCTTCGCTGGGATTTTACGGTGGAAAGTTCGCACCCAACGGGCACTCCATTATTGGGCACGGATTTCAGGGCAGTTTTCATGTGTGGCGCGAGGATGTTGCCAGAGCCGGTCTGTGGCAACCGGGAACCATCTTGGGAGGCCACTTTGCCGGTGTACGTGATCTTGCTTGGGATCCAGAGGAAGGGATGTATGTGGTGACGCTTTCCGCCGACCAAACAACACGCATCCATGCACCGTGGGCCAGGGCGGGAGAGGAAACGTGGCACGAGATAGGACGACCGCAGGTGCACGGTTACGATATGCAGTGCCTGACGCTGTTGTCACGCTATCGGTTGGCGAGCGCGGCAGAGGAGAAGATCATACGCATCTTTCAGGCGCCGTCTAACTTCGTTCAAAACTTCCGGGTGCTCTGTGGATTGGCGGATGATAGCGAGGGTGATAAAGTGGTTGCAGGTGAGTCTGTAATATAGAAGGACGGTTAGCAAAATAATATTTTCCTCGCTGTTTTACGAAAATTTCATAGTGAATCATTGAAATGTAGAAACATGTTTAGTTGTTGAACGTTATTCTATTAAAGTCAATTTTAAGTCAATTTTTTTTTCAATACATTGAGAGTCGATTCCTCTTTTCGGGTCTTTTTAAAGGTAACATAATATGAAAAGTTTTTTTAGTCGGTTTGTGCATCTCTTTTTATGCATTTTTTCACTATTCATGAAACTAACACTCCATTCTTTGCTAGACAATCCGATGGGAGCCTCCGTACCGTCGTTGGGACTATCGAACAAGGCCGTGTTCGAAATCGAACAGCCGGAAACGGACACCCGCCACATCAAGGATATGTACCCCGAGCACTACTTCAGCCCGATCGCGATGCAATCGCCTCCGGCCGAAGAAACACTTATGCAGAACACCCTTTGGCCCGAAATTCAGAAACTTTACGGACATGGCAACGAGTTGTACGCGATTGCATCCACCCCGGACGGGCAGCTCATTGCGTCCGGCTGCCGGGCAACGTCTACCGAGCAGGCACAAATTCTACTCTGGGACACAAACACGTGGCGCATCGTGCAGCAGCTTACCGCACACCAGCTGACCGTGACGCAGCTTGCCTTTTCACCGTGCGGTAAGTTTCTGCTTGCCGTATCGCGCGATCGTACGTTTTCCGTGTTTGCTCGCGGGGATACCGGGTTCGAGTTACTGATGCGATCAGACAAATCGAAGGGTGTGCATACGCGCATCATATGGTGCTGTGCGTGGTCGCACGATTCCACCACATTCGCTACCGGCTCCCGGGATGGTAAAGTGGTGGCATGGACGCAAATAGTACCGGAGGATGGCGGATCCAGCGCTTTCGCGCAGCGTGCGGTTTTGGAGCTGAAAAATGAATCCATCACTGCAGTGGCGTTCGGACGAAGCAAACTGAAGGATCAGTATCTGGTGGCTGTTGGATTCGAGACTGGTGTAATTAAATTGTACACACTGGGCGATAAGTGGGATCTACTGCTGAATATTGATGAAATGTAAGTAGGATGGCATTGCATTCGAAGCATTCGAATATTTTTCTATTGAATTACTTTAATCTATTCCAGGCAAGCCCATCATATGACGGTTAAGCGTTTATCATTCCGACCGCATGTGAAGGAACACCACCTGGCAAGTTGTGGTGAGGATGGATTGGTTCGCGTTTACTCTATTAATGTATGAACTTGAATTTATATGATCAATAAAACGGATAAATGTTATTTTAATCGTATCACGTAGCAAAGAATCAAATTCTAGAGTATGACGAACTTATGTCCGAAATTCTATGTGGCTATGTTTCGTTTAGTTTGACTGATGAATTATTCTACAAATTGCATATAAAATTCTTCTTTTTGTTATATAAACAATTACGATGTATGGTTTGATGAATAATAAACGGTTAATATTTCCAATAATTTATAAAAGATGGATTGTTTGTAGCACATTTATAAAGCGGTTTGGCGAGCACCAACATCCCATCTTAGCGTCTCGCCCATGCAAGGCGACTCTCCGGCTGTGGTTTTATAAATCAGTCTAGTAAGTTTTAAGGCGCTTGGCATGGTTCAAATCCTAATTCTAAGCATAAATTTGAAGGGTGCGCTGATAAAAAAAACGAATCAAAAACGGTCCCGTTGTAAACATAAACATAAATTAGTTTTCATTTATTGCTGTGTGGAATATAATGTTTATAAGTTAAAATTGTTTATGTATTAACGGTTGAAGAAGTTTTTTTCAATTCAAAAGTATTTCTAAACAATTTCTATGAGTAGAGGTCACATAAAATCTGCTGTTTGACTTAGTTCGGAGCACCGTGTCACCGTCATCGAAATGGTGACGTTTGAAACATCTTCGTGTCGATGTCAAACTTCAACACGTTCGAGCGAAATGCTAGAGCGAGACAAGCATAGGTTACAATTTCCGAATGAAATACACGGGGTGACTCGCAGTGGCATTTTTTTTGTTTGTTTAGTTAAAAAAAAAACTCGCGACAAGCACCTCGTAAGGAACCTGCGTCCGGTAGTTTGTTGGATGTGAAACAGAAATCCTAGAAATAATAGCACAACTGCGCAGAGAACGGTCGTGCAGGGGGAAGATTGGGCCTGTAGCAAGAATATTTTCATTCGCAAGCGGTAGAAATCCATCGAAATCGAATGATAGCAAGGTTCAAACACTAACTTGCCGAGATCCCGACGGAAACAACGCCCGATCCGCCAGACGTGGAAAACATGGAATAAGAAAATCGTCCATAAACAGTGGCTTCCCACCAAACCACCAAAGTATATATTTCAGTTTGTGTTCAGACCGTAACAGAAAAGTGTGAATTTTCCGGCCCGCGTAAAACGTGAAAAGCGGGTTAGAGGGTTGCAATGTCGTGAAAAAGTGCATTTAGTGCATGCGGTGTGGTGCTTGCGTGTGGTGTGCCGACAGTGGGGTGACGAACAGTGCGCGCGTCATCATAATTTCACGGAACGCGCTGTTTGCTTCTCTTTCTCTCTTGCTCCGTGTATATATATGTGTGTGTGCGCACGAAAGGAAGAATACGCGTGCGTGGTGCAGTAGTGTGCGGGCTATCCCGAATCTTTAGCATTCTTGGCCGATGATTCTTACCCACCGGAAAGAAGAGCGACGGCAAACAGCAGCCGATCTAGCAGGGGCGAACGCATTAGGCAGGAACAACAGGAAAATACCAATTAATCGCGTTTCCATTCACCGCGCTTCGTATGAAATTCCCGTGTCGGCGGAGAAGAAGCAGCAGCGCTGTATGGGAATGTGTGTGTGCGTGTGTGTGTGTGTGCATCTGTGCCGTGATTCAAACTGAAGATTTATCCGTTCCGAAACGAAACCGATTCTTCGTCCGTGCACTCGTGAAGCAATATAAATAAACGTAAAGAATTTCGCTCCGAAATCGCCTGCTGTGCCACGATCGCGGGGGTCTATTATTCTTTATCAATCTCACCACCACTACCACCATCGTCGTCACCACCGTGACCCGAAAAGAAGAAAGGAAGCGGCGGTGTGTGTTCCATCAGGCTCTCCTCACGCCTGTGCTGCTCGAGGTTTAGGTGTGTCTGGCTGTGTGTGTGTGTATGCGCGCCCCACTGTACAGAGAAGCTTGCGTGGGTACGTGTGTGTGTGTATGTGTGCGATCCGCCACCGCCGAAGACGACCGTCGCGCGGTTGCATTTTCCCTTCTGGGTCGTGTGTTGTGTTTTTCTCGATCACCACGGTGCACACACAACACGGAGGCGGTGGCTGTGAGCATAAATTATGCTACCGCAGATGTGAAGAGCATGCGTGCGTGTGTGTATGGTTGCGCGCTTGACGTTTTTGTTTGTATTTTTTCGGGTTCGATTGCGTTTGGCACAAATCACTTTTTCTAGGGCAGAACGAGATCCCTTCAGCCCTCGGTGTGTGTTAGTTATTCGCGCTGCAAGTGTGTGTTGGAGGTCCAAATGCAATTCGGGTGAATTGGGCTCTTCCCACCCCATTCCGTTCTGTGTGGCTGTGTGTGTGTGTGTGGTGATAAAATCGATTTGTGCTTATTTTTTGTCTCTTCCCTTTTTCCTCCTCTGCTTCATCTAGTCGCCGTTGTTGCGTCCGTCGTTCCCGGGGAGCGTCGTGTTGGAGCGGAATAGTGCTCAGCAAGCCAAGTGTGTTTGCGGCGAGTGTGTGTGCGTGTTTGTGCGTGCAGTTGATTTCCCCGTTTTGCGAGAAGCAGCACCAGCAGCAGCGGCGGCACTGATTCGCTTTTAGTGGTGTACTTTAGTGTTTGTGTCTGTGTGTGAGTGTATGTAACCGCGTGTATGTGTGCCGCCCTCCCGTCGTGTTGACGTAGCGGTGAATTTTCTTCGTGTGTTGCCACTCTGCTCGCCCTCCGAAAACACACACACAACACGCAATCCAAGTGCTGACTGTTGGGGCAACGGAAAAACGGAAAATCATCCGGGCGTGTGTGTGTGCCCGCTCGCCTCATCGACGGCATCCACCGTGATCTAGAGGTAAGTGTGTTTGGCTGTCAGTTGTGCTGTTGTTTGTTTCCGATAGCATCAGCTTGCGCGTGCAATTAACGCAAGCACCGATTGGGTATGCTGATCGATTTGCAGAAGTATTGGAACATGTGGTTCGGGAAACGGCCGATTAAACGATTATGCTCCTCCCCGGTGCAAGTGTGCAAGTGTGTGTGGGTGTGTGTGCATGCAAGTTACGCTCCGGCTGCTGCGATAATCGAGTGTTGTTTTCGCATAGTTGGATTTTTGACAGTTGATTGTTTTGACGTGATGAAAAGCACGCACTGCACGCGCCACTTTGGCATCTTTTCCGGACTAGAGATTAAAACGCATTTGCGATCATTGAAGAGCGATTTTTGGACAGCAACAGATTGATTTATGTAACAAATAAAAACATTTTCAGTCTTTGTCAGCGTTTGAACATAAATTATTGTTTGAAGCTGTAATTGTAATGAAGCCTCTGAGACAAAATGCACAAACAAAGGGGTTTTCATTATAAAAACAGCTTTAAAAAAAACGACAACATTTGAGTTTTTTGTCATCCATTTTTTTAACACCGAAATCTTTTTTTCTTCTTATTTATTGGCTCACAAACTATAAGAAGGTTCAGACCTGATATCTCTGGGGTTACCTTGATTAAATTAAGCCCCCATCCTGGTCGTTTGAGCCTAAGTGCAAATAATTCATTCGCAAATGAATTTGTTTAATAATTTTCTATCATTTTTCGCTGAAGTATGACTCAAAATTCGAAGCTAACGCGATGCGATAAGGAGTTGTTGTTAGTTGTAAACTTCTTGAAATGATGAAACTTCTTGAGAATTGCGAAAATACGATAAGAACTTTTAATTTTAAGCTATTCTACTAGCAGAACAATAGCTACACCCCTACCCTATAATGTTGACGGCGATGCGATCATGTTGGGAATAGCAGCAGCCTCTCCAGGAAGGAAGTGACCTTTTTGGTTCATCCGCTATCCGAGAGACATTCGAGACACCGCCGTATCGTGTTTCCTTACGGCGCTGCGCTACATTGTCTACTGCCTGCAGGCTGCCGGCTTGTTTTTCAACCGATTTAATAGCTTCATTGGACAATTTGATACGCATCGAGGCAGTAAATCTGGTTTTATTCGAATGTGTGTGTGCGTGCGAGTTTTTTTTCACTCTCTTCTCTAAGTCCCTCACCGGAGCCCTACCGTGTAGTGTCTCGGGGTAACCATAAACCGTCCGTCTCTGCGCCGGCAAAAGGTGTGATGAACATGAGGACCATTTGGTGGGATTTTATTTTCGTGGAAATAGCTCTCGTGTGTGACCCTTGTTTGCCCGAAGAGAGGAGAAAAAACAATGCGAGAGGGTCAAATGAAGCATACGAAAAAAAAAATGGATGCGATATCATAATTCATCGGATAAAACAAAATATACAAAAGGGTTAAAACGATGCGCCCAGCAGCCCAGCAGCTGTGTGTGAAGTGCGTTCCCATGCTCCGGAGGCAAAGGCCGGTTTTCAAAAACCAAACCGAATCGATCGATCAACCTTTCCCGTGTGTCGATCGTTTTGAATGGTGCTCTGCTGGTAGCCGCGAGAATGGAATCGAATTAGTATCGGAAAGACACACGACACGACACACTCTCCCCAGCGTTCCGTATCCAGCGTTCTTCCCCAATCAAGTCGGAGCTCCCACCC
Source organism: Anopheles dirus (assembly GCA_000349145.1). NCBI lineage: Eukaryota > Metazoa > Arthropoda > Insecta > Diptera > Culicidae > Anopheles > Anopheles dirus. The sequence continues at coordinate 1,886,137 of KB672902.1, read as the reverse complement.
TCCCGCCAGCATCGTCCTGCTCGGGACTCGAGAAGGCGACTTGAGGGCTAATTGAGTTTGCAATCGGTCTCTCCTCTCTGGCCACATCGGAAACACGGACGATCGTAAACCACCTCACACGCACACAGACAACCGAGACACCCGGGGGTTAGCTGTGAAGGTGAAAAGTGTAGCCGGATAATGCTTAGATTTTCCCCGCGCAGAACTGTCGCGGGAAAACGCCTTTGCAAAACCAGCCAGCCAGATGCATCGCAATCGGGTGGTAAAGTTGTGTTAGTGGCGCTTCGCATTAAACCGATCGATAGAGTTGCGGTGCTAGTGTTTGATGAAACAGTTCTATTAAGTCCGAAAAAGATTTGATTTTTTTAGCATTTCTTATATCTAGAAAACGCATTTAATGCTCTATTTTGACGACACACTGTAGCAGCTGTACGGCTGATGCAACGAGAAACCCATCCCGAGAGGGAGCTGTATCTTATCTGGCGCGAGACGAGCGTCCCGTGACCCTTACTACAGCAGCAACCCCTGATTGAGTAATAATTGTCGTGTTTTTTGTATCGTATTGTTTGTCCTCTAAAAGCTTGCTTTTCACCCCTCTCGATCCGTCCAAATAATGTCACGAGTCCTATGACGAAAAATATACTTTTCTCTTATAGCAGAAAACAACATCAGAAAACAGCAAACACAATCCTTCGACAGGCACAAACATTAATTAAGATTTAAAACAACTTTTTTCTCTCTGTGTTCGGCCCTTCCGAACAGTACTTAATTATTTAAATTTCTCTGTGCCTCTGCGGCGCCCTCTGCGTTGGTATATAGGACTTCAACATCCAACGGCCTATTGGGCTGTGTTTGTGCGCTGGCTCTGCGGAACGGAAAGAGATAATGTGCCGCCACTTGCTTCCGGCGAGTCGTCCATTCCGGCGAGTTCGTCCACGATTCGTCTGCTTGTTGTTTCTTGAGTGGTGTCGTCCCTTCCGGTTGCGCTGGCCTGGCATATAATGATAACGAACTATCGTTTAAAGATAGTTGTGTTTGGCTAGCAATAGCATAGAGCAAGGAAAGGACAATAAATGCTAAAACTTGATGGTAATAGAGAGACTATTAAAATTTAGTGGGGTTTTGTATGTCTGCTGAATCAATAATTAGGTGTATCGTTGCGGAACTCAGCTTGAGTGAGATTTACAACTCAACAACAAATCGTCTAAAGCATTGAAAGATAAGAATCATATATTTAAATCAATTTAGATTTGTGAGAAGAGAAATATGCCTTTTCAGGGAATTGCTGAATTGATGGTTTAATTTCCCATTAGCTATGGCTTAAAATGAGAGTATAGTGTGCCCTAATTATTCCATCAGTAAAGGAGATAGTTTTGGGTTTTTTATTTAATAAGAAAGTACGAAAATTGTCTGGTTTTCTTCAGCTTCTTTTTTTGTTGTTGGAATTATGCAGATTTCAGGAAGACCCTTTTCACCTTGAAGAAAGGATAAATGTAGTCAAGCATTTTTGGGGTCATTCATTATAACACGATACTCCAAAACATGTCCAAATCCTTTCAACGATTGCGTCTTCAATTCCGCAACATCAACTCGCAAAAAAATCAACTGTTCATCTAACATCTTTGCTTTGGTATACATGCAAACTCTTCCAAGTTTTCGATCTAAAATCACGACGAAAAAGAAACAAACAAAAACGCTCAGCGCACTCTTCAATTAAATGACACCTTCTCATCCTGGACATCCCGGAAGAAGCACTCAAAGGGGGTTTCCGTTCTGGCACGACGGTGGTGGTGTCCCTGGTTCCGCTTCGAAATCGAAATGCGGCGAAACCGAGCGGCGTCAAGCGAAGTCTGCGGAAGTCGTAAAGGGGAGTCATGTTTGGTGGAGACAGTGCTTTAATTTTCGGCAGGAAGACACACCACGGTTGGCGCCAACAATAGTGGTGGTAGTGTGGTGCGTGTGCCTATATTATGTGTGATGCTGTTTTTTTTTGCTTTCCTCCCCGTGCTATACCGGCGACGACGTCTGTCTGATCGCGACGCCAGTGTGGCTGGAGTCTCGTTTTGTTTTACTAACATTACGCACTGCGGAGTTGAGGGGTTTGTGGGGCAAATTTTTGGGTTTTTGGAGCGACTTCCTCGTATTGGGATTTTATGCATTTGGGCACGTAGAGTTTTGTAGGGATTTGGTTTGGGGTAATCTTGAAGGCTAAATTGAAGGGCTTCACTTTGGAGAGTGAACATAAGTGTAACCGACCGAATTTTGTTCTATACCAATAACTCGAAACAAAAACGATTTGCTCCCAAAGAACTAATGAATCAAACGGATATGAAAAATGTATTTTTTCGATTGGCACCATCACGTTAGGGATAGCGCAACTACGGGAAGGAGATCTTGCGACATTCCTGTGAACTTGTTTAACATTTCTGCCCTTATGAACCTTGCTGGAACGATATTATTTTTATCTGCTCAGTAGGTTTGGAGTCTTAACTAGCGATTTTTCAGGGGTTTTTTGTTTTACGATTTTATAATTGTGTTCTTCGCCGTGCTGAACAAGCTGTCCTAGTACATACGTAAATCATTTGATTCAAATTCCGTTTTAAAATAACTAAAGTTGGCTTGAACCAACTCCGAAAGTGCTATTGTAAGATTGGCGCTTGGAAATGAAAGGTGAAACAAATGCTTTTCAAGCAGGCTACAAATGATTTACAAAGTATTTTAATTGCAGATAGCAAGCACTACTCTTGCACAGGAAAAAAAACCTCCATCTCGGTCGGTACCTGTGACAATTCATTACACAATTTATGATCGTTTCATCGTCTCATTTCCCACCGTGAAATGGTTTGCACCGGGAAAGGAAGTTTGCAGAATCACTTTGCTTCCTCTTCTAAAATGTATCTGGTTTTTTTTGTTTCGAATGTGATTATTAAAATTAAAATCACAACTTGTGGGAAGAGGCGCTCCTGGTAGAGAGGCGGTTCTTTTTTTAGCAACACCCACGGAATGTCCTCCCGCTTTGTGAGAGCCAACGAAAGCAGCTTTGGTAGACAACAGCATCTCGGAACGCAGCAAAGTGTGCCCAACAATAGGATTTATGGAGCTCTTCTCGTCTGCTTTCACTCGAGTCGCGAGACGCGCTTCGGCAACTGTTTTTCTCCGGTGGGTTTACGCTCACTCGGGGGTGGTTTCATGAAGCGCGGCATCTTGAGCCAAACTTGCCGCACGTGATGCTACGGGGGCATCGTTGTGTGAGTGGGTAGAGAGGCGTTTCGGAGGAGGAAAACAACAACAACCCGCCATCAGCTTCGTGTTGGTGTGATCGCCTCGCTTTATGACACTTCGAGCTTTCACCCTTTCGACGCTCGTGTACACACACCAACACACGCGCACGCAAGACGTGCAGCATTAGTGATAAAAAGGGTTGGTTTTGTTCGGGGCACTGTGAAAGCATGGCATTATGCCCCCCCCGAAAGGTTAGGTTTCGTTAGTTGCGCCCGACGGAAGGGAAGACTTGTTAAATGCATGGCAAAAGCAGCACAAAAAAAAAACAATGTCTAAAATCCTCATTAAACTATACCGCGACGGGGGGGTTGCTCAAGTGTTTTGCGACCCGTTTTTCACGCCCATTTTTGGCCCATAACGCGCGGGAAACGCGCCGACTGTAATTTAAAGCCATTGTCACGTGTAGTAACTATTGCTTAAAATAATCTGTTTCCCTTGCGACTGTAATCACAGCATTCAGTTGTTGTTATGCTCGCTGGTTGAAAGTGTTGCGATAATAATGTTGGGGCACCGTTCGCCTCTCTCAGCAGCGCTGGTTCGCTTTCTTTTGCGAAATTTTACTCTGCTGCCCTGTTTGATAATTTCCATCGGTGCTTACGAGAGTGTTGTTGCGTCTGCTCCGAGGCAGGAAGAGAGCGAAAAGGTCATAAGCGCGATGGAGAGGAGCATGAAATGTGTAGTTCCCCTTATCGGTGGGGAGAAGAAAAACACCACCTCCAACCGAACGAAGGTTGTTTCGAACGGAAATGATGGTGGTGTAGTTTTTGTTGATAATTACATTGCCATTGTATGAATGTTGCATTGGTTTCATATTAATATTTTTTGTTACAAATTTTATTTTAATATATAATAATCTTTAGTGTCTGGAAATTGTTCTATAGATAGGATTTTTCAGGTTATTGCAGTCAGAAGAGGAAAAATCATGTTGGGTTTATTAAAATTTGATACGGTTAGTTAATTTGAGCGAATCCACCACATAGCTATGGCTATTATTAGATAGAAGAATGGTAAAATCGGATGACAATAAGATAATGAAATACGGAATAATTGTCAGAAATATTGACAAATTTTTGACGGTTTTTTCCGATAAAAGTATACTTATACAATCGATATTTATCGAGGTTTCTATGTCTCTATTTAAATTCGATGTATTTTTTTTTTGTTCTTTTTTGTTTGATTTGCACAACAACCTGAAGTATGTTATAATGTCGGCCATTTTGGGCTTTTGCTGTGTTGACATTTTATTACTACATTTCATTCACAAAAGACAATCGGCAATGGTAGATCTAGAAATACTCCTGTTTTGTGTTTCAAATGATTTTCATAAAAATTCCATAAGATATTAAATGTCGTTTATAAACATGCTCCAAGAGGGTTAGCAAATTTCAACATCTGATGTCAAATTGGTAAACTCGTATGCTCACGGAACGTACTGGTGTTAATTTTTTGTTCATTCCTCTTATTTGCCACCCATTCGTCAGATAAACAGATGATCTTTCCGCAGCGTTCGCTCCGGGAGCGTACGAGTTTTGAAGATTTAGCTGTCTTTTTAGACATTATGGACAGGTTTTAATATTTTCAGCTATTTATGTTTCATTAAAAAAGCGCAACAGAATATGATTTTATTGACCCAACACCTCGATGCGCTTTAAAACGTTTCAACTCGAGGCAAAATCTCGCGCCATACGCGCACAGTCGCTAGAATAGCTTATACAAATCGCTGTTAGTCAGCTTTTCCAGAGCATTGCTTTCACCTTCTTCTTGAATGAAATTACGTTTCACTTGTTCAACGGACTCGCTGGTGGCTGGCAGGTACGTCCCGGGCACACTTTCGTTTAGTGGAAATCGGGCCGGAAGGCAAGTGCATCCTTCTGGAGGGTTGGAATTTTGCACTCAACCGCACACTACGCACACAACCCAGCGGGGGGCGGGGGTTAATCACGGTTGCGGCGACGGCATGGTGGGTCAGACACACACACAAGTGCCAAAGTGCCTGCCCCGGCGGCCATTGTGCTAGATTCATAAATTATACCCTAATTAAATCTCGCTGTCGCGCACCCGAAGGGGCTGCTGCTCGGTAGTGAAAGAGGAAGTGTAACGATAAACGATGAACGGTGCGAGATGATTTCGCGCACACCGGCGACGACGACCCGCGATCGAGAGGAGAGGTGATCTTTCTCGGTCGATTTCAGCCGATTAATTGTTTCCGCCGGTTCGCACTTTTCCCGCGCGCGCGCCCGCTCAAGAGGGTGGGTTGTCGATAATAAGCGAGAGCGCGCTCACAGCCGAGCAAGTGTGTGTGAGAGCCAGACGGGTCGGGCCGGGTGATTAATAAGGAGCAACAAGGAAGGGAAAGCTAGGTACAATAAAACATTGGCTCGAGCTGGCGGCGGCTGGAAATTTACAGGGTTTTCACGGATTTTATTGGCACGTTCAGCGAGCTGTTGTTATATTCGAGCATATTATTGACATATTCGGTATGTTGTTGTTTTGTTCGGAAGGTGGCGTTGACATGTTCAGCAGTGCTGTTGAGCTGTCAGTTTTGTAAACAAACTGGTACGAAGCGTAGTGAGCCGCTAGCTTCGGTAATATTTTATTTCGACAGATTTTGTGTAAAAACGTTTAATTCATGATAAACGCAACGATTTTATGTAAAATCTGTTGAAAAAAAAATATTTCCAAAGCCATCGGCTGTCTACGCTTCGTACCAGTTTGTTTACAAAACTGACAGCTCAACAGCACTGCTGAACATGTCAACGCCACCTTCCGAACAAAACAACAACATACCGAATATGTCAATAATATGCTCGAATATGACAACAGCTCGCTGAACGTGCCAATAAAATCCGTGAAAACCCTGTACTTTTAATGCTTTCGCCAGAGGATGAAAGTGCATTTTAATGGACGAAAAGAAGAGGCCCGATGAAGGCTGTTGGGTTGGTGGGTGGGTGCGTGGTGATGATCATGGTTTATCGGGGTCTTCTCTTCGGGGCCGGGTCCGGCTTTGACCCGGGGCGATTACCCTCCGGGGCACAGTGGAGTGGTCTGTGCGAAAAGAGAATGCAAAGCCAACCTCGCTCTCGCTCTTGCACTCGGAGTCTTTTTCTTTCGGATGGCGTAAATTATTCGTTACCAATTTCTGCTCCCGAATGCTGTGGTGTGAATCCGCAGGAAGGAAACGAAAGGAGAAGGGTGTGATGCGGAATGTAATTGACCTCTCCCCTCCCGTTCGGAACGTCCTTTTTCTTCCTTCCGTCGCGGATCGATTTTCACTTTTGCGGCCTCACCTTCGTTCACCTTCACCTTGGGGGGAGAGTTAGCCCAAGAGGAAACCGGCTGCACCCGAAATGAGAGCGAAAGTTTCTTCCAGCCAGCCAGCAGCCGCCTCGAAGATCGGAAGCGAAATACAAATCGCGTCGAGATCGGATAATGGCTCGTAAAAAGAAATTCGTCCAGATATATTGTGTCTTTTGTTTCGCGTTCTCTGTCTCGCTCTCCTTTACCCTCTCAGCAACAATTTTCATTTCGATTCGTTCGCTGCCAGGAAATGGAAGGAAAATAAAATGAATATCATTACATTTGTGTGTGTGTGGGGGACAGTCAAGTGTGCCGTGATGTCGAGGGTCATGGTCGCTTTTTCGGGAGGAAAAGAAAAGCGAGCCGCTCAAAGACAGTGTTCAGAGAGCCTCCGACATGGCCCGGAGGCAGATGGTTCCGATTGCTTCGGGGGCCTTTGGGCTTTTGGCTTCTGCCTGGTTTTACTGCTGCCCTTACATCCACCGTTTAGGGAAAATGTTGCTGTTTTGCTTTCCTCGCTTTTTGGTTGTCTTCTGTTCGCTTCCGCAGCGGCGCGATATGCTTCTTTGCCATTTCAAGAAAGATCGCTGGGAATCGCGATTTTGGCTAGGGGAGCAGATTTTTCTATAAATATGGAATTATATTACACGCTGGGCACGAAAACAGAAAGCGAAATCCGATAACAATGGCTTCGAAATGGCACGTTTTCTTCTAATTTACAATTTACTCGGGATTAGATTCGCTTTAAGTACTCTTTTTTTTTGGAGGCAGTAGAATATTTGAGGTTAGGAAACGATCGCAGCGCTTTCCTATTCGAGTTCATGATAAATTTATACGGGTTTTTTGCGCTAATCGCATCAGATTTTCTCGCTCGGTTTCAATATCGTTTCGTTGCTTTGGTTGGCACGTGCCGATTGTGTGTGTGTGTGTGTGTTTGTGTATCCTGGTTCAATGTAACAAAGCCCAAGACGACGTCCTTCTTAGTACAAGGCAAGAAAGGTAGTCGGCACGAGCAGAGGCACGCCTTATCTTGGACGTTGATTGTGCTCGCTTATCTGGCCAGACGTTTGCACACGCTTTTGACGTCAGAGATGTGGGTGCGCGAGTGTGGACAAAGTTTTGCAAAGAGACAAATTCTTCTATCCGACCTTCTTTATTAGGACCAAGTTGACAACAGCCGGGGTGTAGTGCTTTACGGTTATTAAAAAGTTGCTTAAGGTGCTTATTTAATTTCGAAAAAATAATGTCTATTGACTTGCAACGCGCTGGGACACTCCTGTCTGCCTCTAAGAAATGGAAGCCAGGAATACCTTTTCCCTCTACACCCCTGTCACCTATCACTGCGATCACGTCGGGGCCTTTTATCGGGTACCCAACACAGTACGTGACGTGTCGGCAGTGTCCATGATTATGTCCCTTCTTGGCATGCCAGTCGCGCGCACGGACGAGAATCCGTTTACCATTTTTTCGTATTAGGGTTGCCCTGGGTGTTGGACATTGGGTTCTTTCTATCTCTCTCCCTCGTTGCCTTCTCCGGTAGTGTCCGTAGGGATTAAAACGAAAGCCCACCGACAGTCCAAACGTCGCCTATAATCGACTGCTACCACGGTCTGCTGCTACTTCGCCCGGTTGCTACAATCTCCGTGTCGTTATCAGCGTACACCGATCGCAACCCCCCTGGCCTTGGCTGTTGGTTGCGTCTATTTTTGTGGGAGGCTTCTTGTTCGCGTTTTTGCCGTGCCTGTGAAGGTGGCGGTGAAACGTTCCAAACCACAGGTTGATAACGCGCGCTGGGTCGAGATTTCGAGGGCAAAATAGATGTCTTCGCTTGTGGGGGTTGCGAACGGCCAGTGGCATATACGTTATTGTCCTAGGTGTGTTGGCCAGCCTGTCCCTTAGGTCAGGTACGTTTTAGACGTGACGAAGAAAGAGCACTAGGACATAAATTATGGCCTATCAGTGTTCTTTGCGGAGCAGTACTAGGGGGGGGGGGGGGGGGGGGGATATGTGTTAAGAATTTTAAATACTATGTTGAGAAGGCTAGTTTGTTTTGTAGAAAATTCAATCAATTCAATATCCCATCAGGTCCGGTTCGTATAAAGCAAATTAACCTAATCTGACATCATCCTTTTCCATCACGCTAACCTCTGCCGTACGCCTTCCAAAAAATGATCGCAAAAAGTACGCAGCACTCTAATCGATTAATGTTGCGTCTTCTGATGTACCGATTATTGCACGGCTCTGCTACTTGTTCCACCAGATATTGCCGCGCATATCGCCTTCGATTGAGTGCAAAACACAAAAAACGTAAGCAAAAAGCGAGTGTGAGCAACACTTATTGATTTCCATAACATTTCATTGCCCAAGCCGCCGCCGCCGCCGTTGAGTGGCACATTAATCACAATATGATGTTTATATTATGTCCGATGGAGTTGGTCGATGCGAGCAGAGGAAGAGCCTGTGGGTGATGGTCCTTCTTATCACGAATGCCTGTCATATTTCGCCATTTGCACTCTTGATCGATGGCGCCATAGAAGATGTTTTTTTTTGTCGTGCTCTGTATATGGGTTACTTTGTTCCAGTATGAGCGAAATAATCTTTATAATAATACAATGCGCCTACATTGGGGTTCTTCATCGATTGATCGCGTCAAACTGAAGGTTTACATCGAATTGTGCGAGGTTCACGATTTTTGAACGAAACTCAAAGTGATAGAACAGGTGTGAATAAGAATGCAGGTTTGCCTCTTATAGTTTACTAAAATTAAAAAAAAAAGAGTTAATCGATTTAAAGCTTTTCCAATTGGATTCTATTCCAATTCAGTTCAATTTCAATTTCAATTCAATTCAATGTAAAGCATTCAATTCGGTAAAAAAAATCTAATATAATTTATTCAAACAAAGGTTTAAAGAAAGTTTATTGGAACAGTGTGAAATTTCACTTATGCTACAGTGTATTGTAAAAATGATGCTATTTAATGTAGGCATCGATATGTCAGAGCTACGTTTGTAAATAGTTCGTGTTATATGACAAAGTTTGTTTTTATATCATAACAATATACATAAACTAAGCAACGCATTAATCAAGCTAGTTATTTTAAGCTGATTAACTGTCAAATTCGTATCAACTTGCTTATTAATTGAGCTGTATGCCGCCATCATTTGAGTTATAGGGACACTGGCGCTATTTTTTGTAGATAGTCTTAAGGATTTGTTGGGAAATTTACTCTAAAATTGAATTTTAAAATTCAGTTTGAATTTAGTTTGTTTTGTAGCGGGTATATGCTATATGGAATTGATCTATTTATTTTAAAACACTTTACATTAAACTGCTGACAAATATGTAACACGCGCTGGCGCTTAACTCAAATCTGGAATTTTGACAAACAAAACACATTTTGGAAAACAAATTTGGCATCTTTATGATTAGAAATTTAAAATAGAGGAATATATTTTGACAGAATGTTTCAATGTCATCCAAGGTATTAGTTATTTAGTTATTTGTTATTTGTACACAGATCAAGTCAGACATGAAGTTGATGGCCATAAAATTCAAATAATCCAACCTTAATCCAATCATTTAATACAAACTTGACGTAAGTGCAGCATATTCTGTGCAGTTCATTGTAGTAGACATTCCTAGTAGACTGGTCGTGTTGATTGGAATAACATAAATTTTAATGTGAGCTGGTCTGTTTATCTCTGTCGTGCATTAGTTAGCAGCGTTAGTGATAGCTTGACACAAATTTAATTTTAATCCCACACACAGCCCAACAGGACGACGGCATGCCACAATCGATAGAGCGTCCGGAGACACCTCCGGTCAACACTTGCTGAATAACTTATGGCTGTGTGATGTTGGTTAAATTTTAAACGAGTGCTGTGGGTACGAGAGCCCCGTGCGAAGGTCTCGAGGTAGCGTGTACGTCCTTCAGATTGACCTCGTGTTACAGCTCTCCAGGCGGTGCTTCTCCGTTCTCGTGCTACCCTTTCGGGGCTTCTCAACTCTCCCCAACTCAACACAGGGACATGCAAACTAAATTGCCCTAACTGGGTTGACACTGCACACGGGTTGGGTTGGATGCACTTTGTAACTGTGTGTGTGTGTAACGTGTAGCAGAGCCAGCACAACAAACGTGCTCTGTGGTGGAAAATCGATTTTCCCACCCGCCCGAGCACGGCACAGGAAGAGGAAGCGCTTTTGTTGAACCGTTGCGACATAAATAATCCTGCGAACGGGTGATAGTGATCTCGTTTGCTCCCCGCCCTGCCTGTGTGTGTTCATCGTGGCTTTAGATTGATGATGTGTTTCCCGGCCGCTGGGCTTTCCCTTTTCAGCCGTGCCGCGACGGAACATCAAACGAATTTTCCTTTCCGAACTAGGCCATGTCAACAGAACCACAGCTACACAAGTGTTGTGATATGCCGCTGCCTCGCGAGATGCAGTACTATTGTTTTGTGAAGCGCACACTCACACGATGATCGTGCGGGTTAAGTGTTTGGCTATGTGTTTTTTTTGTTGTTGCAGTAAGTTCCCATTGCCACGTGGCGCACTTGTCTAGTGCACGCTACTCGTTTGCAAAGCTAATAAGTGAAAAATAATCACGATTATAGCTAGCTAATCCCCTTGCAATATTCTCTTTTGTTTTTGTTCTTATGTAGAAAATGTTCCACAAAGAACTCCTCTTGTGATGAAAATGTATTTAAATGTCTCGAACTATTGTCCTACTCGTCGCGTTGCATGCCAGAAAGGCGTAAGCTGATTAGGGCGTTCATTTTTCACCGTCCGTTTAGGGTCTGATTTTCCTCTGCGTCCTGATTTCCAAAACCGGTCGTTATGAAGGTCAAGGCCGATGAAAAATACTTATTTCCCCATGGAAGGCAAAATTCGATCCAAAGTAAACGAAAGTTATGTGCGGCTTGCACACGACGCCACCTTTCGACACCTCCGGGTTCGGGCTTTCAAGGTCGATTTTATGGTCCACTATCGATTTTCAAGCCCTCGTGGGGGGGCCAGGCGGGAGAAACAAACGTTTACGAGCATCGGAACGTAAACACAGTTACACTATGCTCTCTCTCTAATGTCGTATCGGATTGTTACATGGGTAGTTTATTCCTTCGTCAGCCCCACACCACCCCGGCCGGGTTGAGCATCATCGGTGGGGTTTGTTATTGCTTTCCGTCGTGTTTTGTTTGTATTATGGTGTGTGGGCTAGTGGTGGTGGCGGTCGATCGTACTGCGGGAAGGGGTGGAAAACAAAGCGCCAGAAATTGACTGAATTTTGTGTTATGTATGTGCAATGAAACTCATGGAGGAAACACTGTTTATAGCTGCTTCCCGATGCGGATGTTTTGGTGGATTTTTGTATGATAGTGAATGTGATTGATATTTATCAAGCACGATCGTAGTCCTCATGCGGGAATGCATACTATTTATCATTTGAATGTAATTATACAAAGTTTGAGTGAAGACTATTACATTCATAATGTATCACTTCAATGTAATAGCAGATTTTAGTTAAATTATCTGTGGTATCACATAAGTTCTTCCTAAACATGGCCGGATGGTGTTTTGATACTGTTTTTAAAGTTTTCTGTGTTTTTATTTTGTTTGTGTTTTATGTTTTGGTTTCTAAATATAGTGTTTTATTTATGCATTTTTTTAAAGAAACATAAACTGGTTTCAAAAAGTTCTGATTTTTTTCTATTCTTACGATTTTCATGTTCTTTCATTTCGTTTTCATTTAATTCTCGTTTATCGATTGTTGGCTTCCAAACATAGCCGTAACTTCAGCTTTATCGGTTTTCATGATAACATAGTAAGAACATACATATTTATAGACACATATTATTAATTTGTTTATCTATGTTTGACTTGTTTGTTTTATTAGTTTATTTTTTCATTTAGTTTAAGTTGCGCAAAAATAATGCATAATAGTTCATTTCAGAGGAACAATTCAACTGTTTCTGATCTTAATACCTATTCTTCTATGTGAGGAAGTGATATTGTTTTTTTTTACAAAATAAGGCTATCGTTTTCGAACGAACGTAATTTAAATTACAATAACAGACGCTGCCAAATAGAGAACCCCAATTCATGTTACTTGTCTGGTGAAGAAAGGGGTGTCCAGAGCGTGTTCCGGTGCCGGTAGCGCGCGATATCGATTTTTATTCTGCCTTCCGTTCCCCTTACAGACACCCATCCCGTGAGAGTTTGAAACAGAACCGTGTCCAGTAGGCGGTTAAATGTCAACGACCCTCTCTAAACCTACCGAGCAACGAACATGATTCTTCACGGTTTAATGGCCGCGTTGCGCCATCGCCGGACGGTACCCCTCCGGATACGTATGGTATATGGCGTTGATACGTGCGTGTGCGACGACCGGCCGGTCGAACTTGATCGTGAACTCGATCGCGCGCGGGCGCGCGCACCCCCAAAGACACGGAACACGCCGGCGAAGCAAACGCACCGGAGGGTAACAACAACACGTTGGTTGGTGTCTGTCTCCAACGCGCTTTGTGTGCGTGAGTTTGTCTCGTCTTCCGGACACAACACGGTAGCATATTGCAGTGACATATTTCTGTTTTCCTCCGTTTGGTTTCGCCCCTCTGCGACGGGAGTCTGAAAAGGTGATGAAAAATGAATAAAACATGCCACCAAACTCGTTTGCCTCTCTTTCACTTGGAAAAGGATATCAGTTAGTTCCAAATCTGTTCGTCGCCATAAGGTTTTTCGTTCTCGCTCATTTCGTTTCATGATGACCAAGAGGCGATCGTGAGCATTCTTCTTCGCCGGTTGGAATAACCTCCGTGGGATGCGAAGACTGTGTCGGATGAATCATCACACTTGGTTCTTCTTTTCTACGGATGGAGACGGAGTTGCGATTTCCTGCCTCCCGAGCATCGTTCCGTAACATAAAATGGTGTCAAGGGGAACGTGTGAGGATGATCCGAGAGCTATCCCAGTTTAGTAAGCCTCTCGAATCCACCTCTGTACAACACCCTGAGCATCGTTGGGAAAATATGCAAATCACGGCAATTTGTACAATCGGGGTACGAATGCTTATCCACTTCCTGCTGTGTTGTTTGGTGCCGCTGCTTCCTGCCGTTCAGCTGTTGTTTGTTGCTTGATGCGCTCTTAATCGTGCCCGGAGAGTGTACATTCCCGCCTGCCCGTGAGTGATTCTTACGATGACAGTTGGGGAATTTGGGTGGCTCAACGCGGCACCACCTCACTCATAGCACAAACACAATTGAAACATATATTCGAAGCGTTGTGCAACGCCGCTGATGGGCGAGCTATTTTTAACTGTAATCTTGCCCCTTCCTTCTGATGTGTGTTTGTATGGTAGAGAAGTGGGTACTTCTATCACATCTACTTGTTGCAATTGGCTACTTAACTGAGGCTGAATAAGTGACGACTATTTGGAGAAACCCGGACGAGAGCTCTTCTCCGGGGGGTGTTATGTTGCATTTAGAGGGAAGTCCGCGGGAATCTACCTCAAATCCATCCACCCATGGCGTTGCCGAGTGCACGCGTGCATGCAACTACAACATTTATAGCGTACTGGTTTGGACGACGGATATTATTATAGGATTTGTCATGGTTTTGCTTGGAACACGGAGTATGTCCAATAAGAGGTTTATTTGATATGATGTTAATCTTATGAAATCCACACGAGTGTATTATTGGAATCTGTCGCTCGATCTCTCTGTCCCTTTTGGGTGGAAATTTATTACCATATCGAGACTGTTACAATTCGTGATGGGTCCTCCCATATGGACATACATTATTATTTCATTATGCTGGTTGGTGGCTTCCCATCCCGACGGTGCATAATTCATGCAGCTTCACTTAACAGGGATTACACTGGGATTGCTGCGCCATTATTGCAACGCGAACAGCTAGAGCCACACATGTGCAACAAATAATAATGCATATTTAAATGGATTTTTTCGAAATTCAATTAGCCCAGATGATAGATTATTTTGTAATTGATCGCTTCTACGGCTAGAAATCGTGATTAAAAATATGTTAATTATATTTTATAGCCGTTGAAGCGTAGCTTTTCTACCACAGGGCTATGCAGGGAACTTTATTTTTATTTTACATTTTAAGTTACATTTTACTTCCAAAACTTCAATTTTTGTTTTGTATTGTTTATCTTCCATTTCAAGACCTTTCTCTCCCATGCTCTCTTTCTGTTTTGTGGCACATTGTTTTCCTCTAAGCTACTTTTTTATACAGGATGAAAAGAATCCATGAAAAGGGCAAAAGATGGAACAAGAGAGCATATTTTCAAAATTGCATATGATGTGTCAAAAGATAATCAAAGAACTGTTGTAAAGGTTTTGATTTAATGTTTGAAGATATCTTGACTACTAATACTGCTTCTTTTCAAAATTTCAACCCTAAATTTATGTTACAATTTTAGATGATTCATGAAAATATAGCCTCAACGTCTCTACTTTAGCTTGAGAGTTGCATTTGTATCTACCTTCGCAAATTCGCTAAAACTGTTCATTTTTTGCCAATATTTCACTTTCGTTCTTATTTTTTCTGTTATATCTGCCGCTGGGTTTCTTTCCGAAGCAAGAATTTAACTTTGAGCCGATTTGGCAAAAAAACGAACAATTTGCTGTCCTCGAAATATCCAACTTCCAGCACCGTTTTTTTTCTTCTCCAAAACCGGTTTTCCAACTGAACCTGAGACTAATGATCGGGCGAAAAAAAAATCGGTCGCCCGATGAACCGGCCCGAAAACGGGTTAGAGCTTTGGTCGTTTCTTTGGAGCTTCATCTCTTCCCGGCTGGACTGTGGCACCTCCCTTTGGCACCAGAAAAGGCCGGACGGCAGAGAACGCCGAAATATGTCTTTCTATTTTGTCCCATTTCGGGCTGGGGCGCCGCCTTATTTTTTTCTTCATTAGCCCTCGTGTTGGTCTGCCCCTTTTTCAATATCGCCTCCGGGGGGAGAAGAAAATAAACGATCGAGAGATTATTTGAAGATCATCGGATGGGCGCATGGTCGGCGCAGAGAGCGTTGGTTAGAATTTTGGGTCAAATATTCCACTGAAAATATAATCTTTCCATCTCTCTCTTTCTCTTTCTCGAGCCTCACGCTTAAAATCTGTTCAGAGAATCGGAACTGACCAAATCTGTCGCAACCCAAATCGTGTCGGGTCTTTCCGATGCTAATCGATGGCGCATTTTTTCTCGTTTTGTTTGCCGGGCTGCTGTATGGGCTGTTTGCTTTTTTTTTGGAGGGAGTTTATGTTTTGTTGCGATCTTTGGTTTTTTCCTTCGGAATGCAAATAATATGCCGTTATCCTCTGTATTTCTTCGATGTTGCCTGTTTATTCGAGCACGGTGTTATTTTCTTCTTCTCTCGCCTGCCTTGGAGTACCCTCAGGAGTCTTAATGCTCGGATTTAGCTGAAGGCGTGTGTTTGAAGGGGGCAATACACACCGTTAGAGTGGTGCGCATTGAATTGAAGAATTTATCATCTGCGGGTTGAGATGCGGCGTACGTGAAGACGCTTTTGTTTGTCGAAGATGAACAGGTTTGCTTACGTGCGCGCGCCGGATACTCGTCTATGAAAAGTATGTTAGCACTGACATCATTGGGCAGGCTCTTTCATCGCTTTCCTGGGCAGGATTTGTCTTCTCAATGAAGAACAACCGGCGTCGGAATGTGTCTCCGCTCTTGCCCGATGACGGGGAGCAGAAACTTGGCGAGAAAAAGGGAAGGTATAGCTTTCGATGACCTATTTTTGCCGCCAAGTTCGCGGGTGATTTCCGTGGTTGGATGAGGGGCATGCACGACTCGTCGCAGCCTCTTAAACCGGCTTTACCCGATACGGGGCATGAATGATAGCTCAAAGTCTTCCCTTCGCCAACGTTGCGAATGTGTGTCTTGCCTAGCAACTTTGCTCGTTTTGCAGCATAAGTTTGAATGAAAGTCACTCTCTCTCCGGACGGGGGATATGTGGAAAACAGGCACTGGAGGAACACAACAGGGAGAGAGAGAGAGACGTTACTTGTAATACTTTCCTCTTATGTGTGTTATCTAGCGAACACAAGTGGATCAATGCATACAATGCCTGCAACGTCTCTTGGGGAATGAGCGGATGTAAACAATTGCACGGACAAAATGGAAGCAGCTTCCGTTCGTCTTTGCACTCCGCGTTTCGATCTGTGATGCGAAACTTATTTACGCTAAGTGCATCTAGTCGGTGTCTATGTTTAATGTGAACATCATGTTACTAGTTTCTTATAGAACAGCAATATTTGACAAGTTGTATTGTGATATGCTTTTAAACTCGGTTTCTTCTGCTCAGACTTCTTCTAAGCAGACAGCTCACAGGCCAAGCGCATGCTTGTGGAACCGATGGTAATTCATTCGATTTCAGTTCATTGAACCAACACTCAAAAACTCTATGGTTGGGCTTTTGCTTCACGCTTACTATTCGGGGCCGCAACGGGCTGGCAATGAACGAGTGTTTTTGTTACATTTTTCGCATCAGCTCGGGAATAGCTCGCGATGGGTTTTACGATTTTGATTTTTTTAGTAAGATGAGGCATAAATTATCTAGGAATTACAAGGTGGAAGAAAAGGTGATGTTGGTGAGACGAAACGGTTAGATGGAAAATTTTCTCTTTCTCACTCGAATGCATTTTTATCTTTATCATTGTCTTAGAATCATAAGAAGTACTTTTTGACAGAAGAGTCTAGATGCGTTGACGGAATATTAAATCATATAAAATAAACATTAAAGTATTGCATTTCCGACACGTATTTTATCATATTTAAAGAATTTTATCTTATCAATTCGTTCCATTCGCACTTCTATAACCTGAACTAGCTTACGATCTTTTCGACTAGGTTCTGAGTTTTTGTATTAGGTGAGTCTATCCCGCTTCACACAGTATCTTACTTATAATTTTGTTCGTAGCGATTGATTCTGACATTTATTTCTGTTTTATCACGGATTAGTATCCTTGAAAGCAAATCAATAGCCTTCTCTTAACGCACTCGCTTGACCCCAGAGAGGCATCAAAGTTCTAGACGAGCCAATTCTTATTTTGAAAATTATGAATGTTTTGCAGCCATGTTGAACCAATTTTGGTCAATGTAGATAAAAATGAACTGAAAACATTGTACTAAGGCCCCTGAAAAAAATATTGCTCAAAATACGTCCTAAATAGTGACTATGGAATAAAGTATTGTATAAAATATCTCCTAACTGTATTGTTTTAGTACAAAAAAACATTTTTATATTCTTCACGTAACACACATGATTAAAAATCGTTTATTCGGCATTTTACTTCTTCACGATGCTGTTGAACTCAAAGTTTCTGCTCTTAAAATTCGGGGAAATTCATTATCGACTTTTCCCACAAATTCTGAAGCGTCACTCACCAAAAGCGTTTAGATGCTGGTAAGTCTTGCCTGTGGCTAACGCGCGCTGAACGTCGGAAATTTGCTCTCGTCACCCACGCCCCATCGTCGAGCGGGCAGGTCGTTTAACGCTTGATCAAATATTGAAATTGTACCTTCATTCTAATGTGTAACCAGATGCTGCTGGCACACTTCCCGCGCCCTCGTCGCACGCTAGCGTCGCATTTCCTTCGCCACCGGAAACACGATCCTATAGACCACCCCACCACACGACGGATCGTTGTGCGTGCTGTTTGTTTATGCGTATTCTCTCCCGGCTGTGTATGCGTGTCCGATCGCTTTTCCCTATCGCTGGCGATGCGATCGTGCTTTTTCTCTCTCCCTCTCTTTCTGTCTCTTGTATCCTCGTTTTGCATTCTCACTTTTCAGCTAGCAGGCCGGTATTTTTCCGCATCGCCGACAAATTGCTTGAATATGAAATGGGTGAAAATGGAATGTTTTATCGGCCGGGCAGCCACTTATGTTTCTGGTGCCTCTCCTTATCTTGCCTCTCCTACGCGCGCCGGCTGGCGCCCCCTTTCATTATCTCGGCACTTCGTTCGCGGTTGTGTTGTTTTTTGTCTGCTCTATGTTTCTGCTTGTTTGCGTTGTGCTTGCGAGTGTGTGTTTTGAATTCATGTCTTCTTTTTTTGTGTATTTCGTTTTTTTCTTCCATTTATTCTGCATCATGCTGGTTTTGGCATGTGGTGTGTGATGTTTGTTTTTTCGCTTTCCACGCAGATGCTAAATGTCGTTGCGTTTACTGATTAATCAAGCGTACTCGACCGCTGTAGCGAGCGGTAGATGCCGAGAGGAGCGTAGAAGATCAGCAGTTAGCCGTTGGTGTTAGCATATAGGGTGGAACTCCTCTTGAAATGGACGATAGAATGGATAGAAAAGTTCCTGTTAAAGAAAAAAAAAACATTTGAAAAACACATTGTGCATATGTTTTTTTTTCTTTATTATTCTTCTAATGATAAAAGTCAAGTTCATTGTTTTATTTCGTATTTCGATTTTCTCCTTGCTCAGAATTATTCAATCAACTTTTCATCACATTCTCACCCCTCTGCTATCACCGAGTTGCGTGTGGCATTAGTGAAGCGTGACAACTTTATCACCTACCTCTGCCCAGGCACCCGTCTGCAGCTACTTTTTGCCCCTCACACGCCGCCACCACCCACCGCCAGTCTTCTCCATCTCCCCCGCACGGCTGCTGTGTCGTGTTTCATTTATTCACGCTTCAAACAGGAGCTTCTCTCATACATATGGCGGTTGGGAACGATGTTCACTCATGTGCGCAGAAAGTGACAGGACCTCTCTCGGACGATGATGATGATGTCGTTAATTAGACGAGAGGGAGGTGGGAGGGAGCAACACGATACGAACCGCGAAGGGAGAAGAGCTTGCGTGTGGCGGGTCGTGATCGCACGCGTTGGAGAAATTAGTATCACTTTGGTCCGCTGCTCGGATGTTTCGAATGTGAAACGCATCCATCATCGCTCGAACGTTGGTGCTGCTATACCCGCTGAGCTTTTATGCTTTCGCGCACAGCCGCGCACACGGTGTCTAATTATCACTTTACCGCTGGGTTCTGTGGCGGGTATGGTGATCAGCAAAGGGTCTCTAATGTACAGTTTTCTTCTCGATAGATAATGCCGAATGGAGGAGCGCCAAAGGGAAAAGTGATTGAATCTTGTGACACTTTGTTAATTTCCTCTTTTTTCTAATATACATATTAGATATTTTAATATTTGGAATGAATCGTTTAATGATTTTTATAAGTTTTTTTCTTCTAAATTTTGTTGTAGATTAGGATACTTAATTTGAAAAGAACAGAGATCCAAAGATAATGCTACAGAAAATCATTGAAAAATCGATTGAATTAATATGTATCTTATATGTATTGGTTATAAAGGAGAATTTGGAATTAGGAATGATATGACCAACCTTTCAATAGAACTGATTTGTATTTAAATATAAGCATTTTTGCATAGATGAATCATTAGAAATGGATTAAGCAAGTAAGTGCACTTTTACGTTAGATTTGTATGAAGAAAAAATAGAGGAATACATCAGAATACTTCCATAGGAGGAATTGCATCAGATACATTTATCAACAATTAAATTATGTTTCTATTAAATAAACTTTAAAAGTTGGCTGCTTGCGTGATTTCAGCATGGAAGTACTAAAGATCGTTTATTTGACGCACGAGATCAAAGCATCACTTTCGCTACCGAATGTAAACCTGCTCGGCTTAATTGTACGAACAGAACGGTAGGTTTATGAGGTTTGCTGAAATATTCTGTTTTGAATAAATTAGCAGCACCCAAGGCCGAAAAGGAGAAGCGCTACGGTGGGCAAGCATCCCGCCTCGTTTCACCGGCGATAAGGTCAGTTTTTGATGGCGGTGTAATAAAATTACTCCCCCTCCCAAAGCAAGACTCCAAGATATGTGCCGCAAGCTAATAAAAAGGCTCTTATCGTGTTGCAGCTGTGATGATTTTGCAGCAGCACACGGTATGCGATGTTTGAGCAAATTTGACTGTACTTTTGCTCGCTTTGCAAGAAAAATTCTTAACGAAAAAAATAACATCGTTCTGCGAGTTTCCCTTCCTTACCGGTAACATTATTTGTCTTTTTATTGGCTTCACTTTCGGGCCTTGGGTTGGGAGAAACTCAAATAAGTTTCGTTTTACGGTTTGATTGAGCATATTTCCGTCCGTATTTGCTGAAACTGCCGGCTGCTGGAAGGCTTTCTGGCTGACTGCGGCGCGTTACCTGTAGCAAATAAACGGAAAAATTGATTTATTTCTCTCCACCAACACCACCACCACCACCACCATCGACCGAAGCCAAACCGTCCCGATCGAACGCGAACATCATGTAATGTTGTATCGAGTTGATTCTCCTGTCCCGGAGCCGGTCGCTTCTCTCTCTCTCTCTCTCTCTCTCTCTCTCTCTCTCTCTCCCTCTTCTCGTGCGGTTGTCGCGCTTTTAGCTTCGTTGTTCTTTTTATTCTTAAAATTTTGGTTAGTTTAATTTTTGACCTTTATATGGGCGCACATGCCACACAGACTTGGAAGGAAGAGTTGGTGGTATATTACGGCGGAAATGTGACTCCCCTTTCAGCAAACCACAAAATTTCCGGCCAATGGGAGGGAGGAGGCTTATGTGCTTCGTCCGTTCCCGGTGTTCCCAACCGTCCCACTACTGTTCAGGTACCCCACCGGAAAAGGCCTTCGAACCGGAACGACGATCGACAGACCGGGAATTCTGACGTTCTTCAGCCCGTGCTCTGTTCTCTCTCTCTCTCTATATATATTGCGAGGTGGCATATCGAATCGTGTGGTTGTTACGATCATTATATGCGCTGTGATGTTTTATGATGTGGACACAACAGCGCATGGGAGGGAAAAGCCGGCGGGTCATGAAAAATCAAACAAAACCACAAACCCTCCCCCCTCCTCGGCACAACACAGCCCGCTTCACCAGTCGATGGAACATATCGTTGGAAAATCTCTGTGCCTTGGGTAAAGTTTTCGGGACCGGAGCTCAGTTTCGGACACGCCAGCGGGACATATTTGATCGGTTTGGTTTCGAAACCCGGAGAAACATGATTAATTTTCGTCCGGTCATGATGATGATGACTGGGCGTTCCGGATTTACCGCAGCTTGATTTCATCCTGGCAAAGGTTTATACAGCATCGATCTGGAAAGACTGACGATATCCTTAACCTCCTTCTTCTTAGTACCGGCACGACTCGCCTTGTGAGAACAAAAAATCTCTCTTCAATTTCGGTGAAGGTTTCGCAAGTTCTTCGAAGCCTGATGATGCCCAAAAATGGGCTCCACTTACTTACCGTTTACGGGTACGCCAAAGTTGTTCTTTGAAGGATCAGTAAGGCAGTAAAATTTGTTGGAAAGACTCCCCCGACTGAAGTGCTTACGGGTCTATTTTTAGACTCGTGGAAGAAATATACCACAACCGTCCGACCGTGGGTGTGTTGTGTAGTACCACACGGGAAAAGTGTCCTAAGCCTCCCAACCCCAACAGAACAGGACAGAGAGAGAGTGCTCCATTTGTTCTTTTACCCGTGCGACACGAAGAGGGCTGGAGAGAGCCTTTTTAAGGTTGCCTCCAGTGCTGGAGGTTGTTATCGGAAAATTAGCGGTGGTAGAGAACCGCTCGCCGGGTGGGGCAGCTTTCCGGCATTGCCACGGTGATGTACGGGTTTCAATTTTCACGATTTCATCGGTAGAAGGTAGAAGCGTGCACCCCGGAGTGGGCCGAGACACCATGATCCCTGGAAATAGTCGAGTGAAAGCTAATATTTATTTATCGTCTTTTTTCGTGGTTTCACCCCAACCCGTCGTCTGTTGGATTTCATGTTTAACCCACCCTGGGGGTGGTTTGGGTAGCCTCCAGCTCGGGGGCATGATGGGTAGAAGTAAAAGCACGGGGGTTTTCACTGTTCCAATGCTCTACGCGACGGGTACAGTGTTCTCGGAATGAAACGTGCCTAATAAACGGTAAGGATGCGCTCTCGTTTCGGGTGAGAGTTTACAAAATTTTTCTTTTACGTGTTTGTCTAGCTGATGCTGCTGGGGCTGTGGCTGTGGCTGTGGGTGGCTGTGCTGCGTCATAACAAGCTCAAACAGGTGCCCAGCAGGCTTGGGGGAAGAGTTTGAAGATCGCTAAAAATTGAAATGAAAAACATGCGCGAGGGAGGGAGGTCAAGATAAAAAAATGACGGGAAACACGAACAAACTTTGGCACGAGTTTTAATTTCGCCAAGGATTCGTTTTCTCCTGGTATTACAATCTCCTCGACACGTGCTGGGAGAAGAAGGAAAGTCGATGTGATATTGAAAAATGGTGATGATTTGCTTTGCAATGTAATTAAGCGGCAAGAAAGCAGCAGCAGCAACAGCGATCACAGAGAAAATAGTTGCACCCTTGGTTAATAATTACCTGAGGGTATTTTCGGAAAGCACAGACATTGATTTATTGGAAGGAGATTTAATTTAACCCTCTTTTTACTACCAACATCAAATCTTTGTATTAATCGATCTTTGTATTAACCAGCTGAAAGCACAGCAAGTTGTAGCTCAATTGAGATAACTCTTTTCAACGACAGATCACACACGTCAAGACCACCAGCGTGCATTATGTTCTCGTTGCAATCATTCAATTGCCATGTTTTAAATTAGATTAGCGCGACATGCATATGAGAACGGTCCGTTTTATCATTCCATGTGTATTCTGTTTAGCATCGTATTCTTGCTCCAGCTTCTTATAGATTTGGATTTGGGATGTAAATGCGTTTTGAATTCTTCCTTTAAGTATCCGATTTGGGAAGAACTGACCCACAATACTAGTCGTTTCGTGGATTTCGTCTTAATAATTTTTTTTCATTACCAAGTTTACTTCCTCGCTTAAAAATGTGCAAGGATGAATTATAAACAAAATCCTACTACCATTAGATTCTGGTACGTGCAATCAAATTGGTTATCTCAAGTCTATTTATTATTTATAGAAGTTTTGGAAAATAGTATAACATACTTTCGCTTCCGCCGAACCTACATTCCACGATACTCCTTTCCCAGCAGCTGGTACCCTGAATGCTAAATGAATAAGAGGCACAATTTATGTTAAATAATGCCCGCTAAGCATAACACGGCATGTGGTGGAGAGGCTCCATTTTTTGGCACAAGCATGAGCGGACCGAATCAGGCCAGCATATATCACCATAAAGCTCACTACCTCGCGTCTGCGGTTGGTCTCGATGAGAAGAAGGATCATCTATTAGAGAGACTCGTGTGCACACGAAGCACACGATGACATTGCATCATCGCAGTGGAGAGGAAAACTGGTGTCAGGTGCGGGAAGAGTTCGCTCGTGTCGGTAGAATTGATGGCCGAGAATAATGGGCCCCGGAATGGTACCACCGGAAATTAGATTATTCGATTTGATTGACACTACAAAAGATCTACATTCAACGGTGGTAGTGTTGGTGTGGATATGTGGAACAGACAGAGCAGTATCCTCATGGGAGGAAGGTGTTTAGTGTGTTTCCTAGCGAAATGGGGTTGTTCTAATTAAGATACCTAGTAATAGACAGGAACAACAAGGAGATGGAGATAATAACCTCTGGGATACAATTTAACACACCTATTACTGGAAGTTATAAATGTTTTCCTAATTGTAAAACGAGTCGTTTGAATTCGGATGGACTTGGAAGCTAATCGCTCAACAAACATTACCCTAGATACAGAATCCGTAAATCTCCCCCTCCAGCAAGTGCGATTTGCGATCGTTGTTGGACGTAATCCAACCGTGGGAGTTGCAGAATGGTTGTTTCGCAGTCAAATTTTGCGAAATAAATTTATGAAGTATCTCACGCCGCGTGGGGGCGTACGCTGATGACTCCCGGCGAAATGTCGCCCGCTGTAGGTAGAAATGGAGCAGTGCGAATATTTATGTAAGGTTATCCTGTTCTGCCGCCACCGCGCCACTGTTTAATGTCATTTTCTTGTGGGTATAAGCTGACCATCCTATTCCCTCCAGGAATGGAGAAATGGAGAGCGTTCGAAAATGAGTTTTCTGTCGGTGTTATGTGGGGCGGCGTGTTCATAGCGAATGTTGATGATGTAATAAAGCTTTAATTTTATTTGCGTAGTGTTTATACGTTTTCGGCGCTGTGGACAACCCCTGGGCCTCCGTAGCGTTCTCGGGGAGTAATCTGGTCCAGCTGTACAGCTCCCTGCGGGTGTTGATGATCTTGACCAATATAAGTCATTTTGGAATTATCTCATCTGCTGCTGGTGAGAGGAAGTGCGTGGGATGTAAAGCTTTGCTACACAGTTGGGTTTAAAGTGCTTGAGTCTATTGAATGTTGGTGTCATAACTATATTCTCCTTATCGTGTCGTATCAACTACTAATTTTTGAACTCTCTCATTAAAAATTGATGACATTAAAGCACACAATAAACCCCAATTTATCTTAGAACAACTTCGCCCCAATATTGGGTCATCGCCGTTCTCCTATGGTGTGCAGTATTCCCATTTATAGCACGCCGTTTCTGAAGGGATGACTCCTCTGCTCTTTGCAGACACGAACGACTGGAAAGAAATGAGACCAATATCTTGTCCGGGCTATAAAATAGCATTAACAAATGGAAGCAGGAGAGGGTATGGACAAAAAAAACCTTCGCGAGTCGCAATGTCTACCAGTGGTGTTGTCTGACTAGCTCCCTCCCCATTCCGATGATAAAACCGCCAGCGTGTACGTGCGCGTGTTAATGGTCGGTGGGTGGGTGATGCTCAACCTCACACACAGGGCGGTGTGAGTGTGTCTAGCCAGCCTAACGAAAGAATGGCAGAAACTGCAACAGACTCACGCCGAAGGAGAGACCAAACCGGGCACGTGCATCACGAACGGGGTGGTTGCAATGACCTGAAAAAGCTGGCACTCGCTTGTCTGCTTTTCTTGGGGCTTCATTTGCAGCGCTTGTCTCGTATCTTGTGTGCTCGCCTGCCCCCTCGTGCATGGATGATAAATCGATAAATGGTGTCTTCTTTTCTTCGTGGGAAAGAAGGGCGACAATTAAGGGAAGTAAAATCAACTATACCCTCATTGAACGTAATGAAGATAATTAGAGATGGAATTAGACGTTTAGAATGTGCGAACAGAGCACTAAACTTCATGATGATATGAAATCAATTAGAAGCGATTGTTCTAGTTAGCAAGATCTTGGTCATACAGTGTATGCACAAAGGCATATAAACATATAGCACCCTGTCTTTAGCGTGGAGAGTGAATAGAGTGTTCAAGTCCCTATACATGAAGTGTCTATTTATTTTAAAGATTTACCAAGATCAGCATTTCCAGATCATCACAGATTTTTGTCTTACGACCATGTTTTGGAAATGGTCTGATTTTATTCCTTTGTTTAGTATTATTTATATTGAATTTGAATATTTATTATCACGATTGATACATTGAAGCTATTGCTCAAGTGTATGCAATAGTGTTGGCCAGGTTCTATTGTTTACATTTACAATATCACTATTATACGATTCCTGGGATCGTTCTAGTGTGATCCTTCAAAGTTACCTGACTTCTCTTGACAGGTGAGTCTTACGGGGGCCAATTAGTTGCGATTTCTTAAGGCGTGCGATGTCTAAACGTCAGTATCGCTCACGAAATGCAATCTTTTAACAGCTACCTCGACAATTATCATTTTCAATTATTATGGATGTTGAATAGTCAAGTCCGTTCTGTTCCCTTCTGCTCTGTCAGTGTTGCCAGCTGCCAGAACCTTCAAATTCTTCGCGTGGCAACAGTTGCGTTTGTCTCACGTGTGTTTAGGCCATTGTCTCTCGTGCCAGAACGTTACAGTTATGTGTGTGTGTGTGTGTGGGGAGGGGGGGGGGGCTGTGGTGTCAATTCTCGGTATTTCTGCGCCCGTGGGGCGGCGGCATGGTCGTGATCAGCAACTTAAAGCGATTCCCACATGGGCACTACACCAAGCGGTCATGTGCGTGTAGTTATCATCTACCCTTGTCCGAACGTCGAAACACTCCACCATTCGTGCCTCATACTCTGCCCCATGTCGATGGTGGTATGGTTGACGTGTGTTAGGTTAATAATTTTCCCCCACAACCTTCTCCATCTTCCCGTCCTAATCGCTGGCACTCGCTCGCGTGAGGCCGGAGGATGGAATGAGTTAATTAATCAGCAGGAAGCGCACTTGCTTGCGAGTGGGACATTCCAGATAGTTCAGCTCACTACATTCGCCTTGGTGAGCTGATGAACCAGCCAGCGTAAAGGCGTTCGACAGGAAAAAGTATGCAACGAAACTATTTGTGCTATGAAGCGCTTCACTCCCTAGTTCATTCCTAGCTACTGTGCGACTTGCTTGTTACAGTCGTTCTCTTACATCATCATCACGAATCGAGCGGGGAATAGGCGATGAGACACGATCGGCCATCCATTACATCATTGCTCCACCGGTAAATCAGTAGTAACACCGGTAGCAGCCACCAGCGTCCGGAGGAGGCATCAGCGACAAAACGGATTGTGAAGCGGGGAATGACGCGGGAAGCATACATTATCGGCACATACAGATTTCGCACTTTTCATTTCCTGCCCATTGATCGTGCTGGAATTGCGGATGAAGGGAAAAGGCCCATTTCGTTCAGCAATTTGTGAATGAACGCAAGCGGTTGCCGCCGACGCGAGAATGGCCCTCGAAAGATAGCTTGCTTCAGCGCGGCTGGAACTATTTCATAAATGCTTTAAGCGGCTGGCTGGCGTACAGGAAAGGCCGCTTAACAGATTTGGCGCTTTTTGTTCACATTCCCTAGCCTCGTTTTTTTTTGTTGCGGGGAAACGTGTTCGTGTTGTGTGTTGTATACGTTCGCTGTTGGCAGTTACACCGTCACGCGCGCGTTTTTATCAACCCGGCGTGGGGGCTTTCGAGCTCAATCAGAGCGTTTGGGCACAGCGTGTGGCGTGTGTGTGTGTGTGGGTGGGGTGGGTGGTTCATTATGTTGATAAACTATTTCTATGCGTTTTTGTTGCTGTTGCTGCTGCTATTTGGTGCTGCATCAAGCACGGCGGTGCTCCAGCGAGAAACTCCCACGGTTCTAGGAAGCAGCCAGCCAGGCGCAAGGGTTATTACCGGTACTTTGTGTGTCTTTCGGTTTGCGTAACTTACGGGGAAAATATTCTCCACTTCGCCTGTCCTGCTACGACGGCGTTCATTCCTGTATCGCACCGTCACATTCTTTTTAATTTTATTTTTTTGCGAAGCCCAGTAGCTGCCAGTTCCAGTTCGGTGCTCTCTGCATGTGTGTTGGCATGTACGAGCGTGGAAGAAGCTGCCAAATAGGTGTTCCCAAGTGGGTAGCTGCTCGGCCCAAAATGAAAGCCGTGCAACCAGAGCAATTCGGATTTCAGCGAAGCGCTCCCCAGAAGGGGCGTTGCCGTGCGTGCATTAATGTAGCTTTAACGCCGATAACGGAAGTAAATATCATAAATCGACGTTAACCTCAGGGTGTGCAGGCAAGGGAAGCAGCAGCGAAAAAAAAAGAACTGCTGCGCTGAATTATGAAAATGTGCACTTAATAATCCGCATTCCATTTCTTTTCCGAGAAGAGCAAACCGGTGGTGGTACTGGAAGCCGCTGGCGCGCTGTCCATCGTTTTCCGTAACATGGGAAAACATTTTTTGAACAGGAAAAGAGCTTTGTGGTGGAAGTAGAACACCGTAGGAGAAGCGTTACCCTTCAAAATTGCATACTTTTTGAAGAATTTTAATTTGGTTTATTGATAGATACGAACAGTTTGTCTCGTGCATTTTGAAAAGTGATGAACCGGAAGAATCCAACCGTTTTATTGGGACAAGTTTTCGAAGAAGGTTTTCATGTTTGCAGTGCAATCTTTTCGATGACGTATTCATCTCTTTGGGGTTCGATATTACTCGGCGACATGGGACATCCAAAAGGGTTTCGAGCTCACTATAATTATAACTTACATTAAGTCTTTTTAGGAGTACGATTGAAAACAGATCTTCAGTCATTACGATCTTTCGTTAATATTTTCATTGACTACAATAACGGAGTGTTTAGAAATAACTCTTCAGTCATTTTTGCATAGTTTACACAACAAAGCTCCGAATTTTATGTTAATTTTATTATGTTCAATATTCATCAAGTCATTACTCAAATTGGATATCCATGATGTCAACCGTGATGTTGATATATGTCTTCTATTCTAGCTAGTCCCATTTGTCTATGTCCGCTCTACCTAGCTGCCGTCGAGGAAAGCTTCGTGCTCTTACTCTCTAATTAAGTTGAACGAGAATCATTCATTGCTTTATTCTATGGAATCCAGCTGTGTCTTGTCCTTTCGAAGCCGTGGCTGAGTTTTGCGTTTTTCTTCCGGAACGAGGAGTTCTTTGCGGTTGATTGTGCTCTAGTTTGGCTCTTGTGGTTTCCCGTAGGATGCTGTTTAAAAATCGATTTCATTAGAGCGCTACCGATTGCTTCCCGTTTCCAGCTATTTGCTTCGATACGATGGATTGTGTACAACACTACAAGGATTGTTTGTTTGCTTGTTTTTTGCAGTGCAAAATCGGAAGTCAAGAACTCCAACCAACACCACTACCAGCAGCGGAATATGGTGAGCTGTGAAAAACACTGAGCCCCCGGAGGTCTGTGAAGTGTGTCGGAGGTGGAAAGCTCGACACCACCACCCGGACGCATAGCAGCGCAACACAGAAACCCACCCAGACGCTGCTCTACGCTTGCTCTACCGGTAGGAAAGGATAACCCTGATCGGCTTTCAACATGGGGAAGCTGCTGTCGAAAATCTTCGGCAACAAGGAGATGCGAATCCTGATGCTGGGCCTAGATGCTGCTGGCAAAACAAGTGAGATTTCCCACCATTTGCTCAACGAATTATTTGCTCATTCTTCTTTTCGGTTTCGTTTCCAGCTATACTATATAAGCTAAAGTTAGGTCAATCGGTAACTACAATTCCAACGGTCGGCTTCAACGTAGAAACCGTAACGTACAAGAACGTCAAATTCAACGTGTGGGACGTTGGTGGGCAGGACAAAATCCGACCCCTATGGAGGCATTACTACACGGGTAAGAACGATACAAATTTCACATGTGCGTCGTGTGAGGATTATTACACCAAGTTCATGTATTAATTGCTACCAACCTGTCTTTTCCCATTGTAGGTACTCAAGGATTAATTTTCGTGGTAGATTGTGCCGACCGCGATCGGATAGACGAAGCGCGACAGGAACTGCATCGGATAATAAACGATCGCGAGATGCGGGACGCGATCATACTGATATTCGCCAACAAGCAGGACCTGCCGGAAGGTGAGTAACAGGGTGGTGATGCGACGTAATCGTGCTTTCGATGAGTTTTATTCATTTATTAGCGGCTGAGCAATTCCCATCAGACGAAGAACAGGAAGTTAGTTGCATGGTGGTGTACCGTAGGTGACCTCGGGTGTGGGAATAAACATTCCTGTGCGTAAGCCCCAATCCAAGAAGAGGCGAGATTAGATTACACTATCGGTCACCTTTATGTCGGTCGCTCCTCTGTGTCAATGCCTCGTCCATGCCGAAATATTACGTGACGCGATAAGCTCCATGTGTTCACCTCTCAAGCTTACTTTTGGTGTTTAATCTAGCAACTCACGATGAGCTGTTTAAAGTGCTTTGCTTTGTTGGACGTGATATTATGGGATTCGTAATCGAAGATTTATTAGCTTTAGGGTAACAGGAAGTAATCGATTTGATTGCATGTGGTATGGGCATATGAAGAGCCAGGGAAACAATTGAGTAGGTTCATTCTTTTCGTTCTGGCCAAAAACATTCTTTAGATACAATTTGATGAACATGGAGACTATTAAAATAACGTTTTTAACATTGAACCATTTTGTGGTCTTTCCATCAAGTTTCAATTGCGACAACAATTGTTGGATTGCAATCACAAAATCCGCAGTAGTAAAAGGCTAAATGTGTTATTTGATTGAGTAGCGCCATCTGTTGGCGGGTGGAACAATTATATATATTTTTTATTTTTATACATGACCCTCTCAGTCGATGTGTCAAATCTGTGGTACGGCAATGTGCAAGTGTGCCAAATCTCGATTAGATAAAATTTACAAAAAAATCAATGTGTCCCTCTTCAATAGAGAGTAATATCTAATGTTTTTCTATTTCCTCCCTCACAGCAATGAAACCTCACGAAATTCAGGAGAAGCTCGGCTTGACGCGGATACGCGACCGGAACTGGTACGTGCAGCCTTCCTGCGCAACTACCGGCGATGGTCTGTACGAGGGTCTGACGTGGCTAACGTCCAACCACAAATTATGAGAATAATTGTAAGCGAGGTATCGCGAACCGGCCGGCGCTGCATCTAAATCGCTCGGCGCACCACAAACATCCGGGCATCGATAGGGAGAGAGAGAGAGAGAATCCACAATATATTTAAATGCAAGCAAAAACAGCAAATGCACTCCCCCCTCGCCTCCTTCCGTTTGTTCCTTTTCCCACCTGCCCTTCTCCTTCATCTTCTTCTGGCGATTGCCCGGTGCTCCACATCACCTGGAGGTGCGTTAGTAGCTTATATAGGCGCTTGGCGAAAAGAAAACATTATCCTCCTCCTCCTTCGTCATCATACACAGTAGGACAAAAGTAGAGTAGAGACTGCTGCACCGGAAGAAAATGAGGGATAATCAGATATAACATGCATCCACAGCAGCAGTAGGAAGCGAGTACAAACACCCAAACACACACACTCATCGATTCGTGCTTGCTGAAATTTCACAAATGTGTGCAGGACAAAAGGGATGGCAAATGCGTTTTCTCCATCAAATAGTGCAGCAAGAGCGAGGTAGTTAATAGCCACAGCAGCAGTAGTAGCGGTAACAGCAGTAGAAACAGATACAACACGACCTTTGTTGTACGAGAAGCAATGTGGCCCCCATTGCCCGCGGGGTGTTGCATTATCTATCATTAATCTACGAAAATGTGCCGCGATGGAAAGGGACAAGTCGGAAGTGAAAACCGTAGCCTTCCTTGGTTTTGTGCGAGTGGCGGGTGGGTAAAGCGGGCATCCTGTGAAGAGCATCGTTTCATGTAGGAGAAAAACAGAAACATACTGAAAAACTACTATGTCTATATTTACATACACACCCGATGTATGTGCGCATATATGTATGTACATATATAGATACATACCGTCAATATGATGAGGTAGGCTAACTGCAATGCTTGTTGCGCGGGGTAGTATTTCCATTTGCCTTTTCCGATTAGCCGATACATCTCTTCACGCCCGCCGTCCTTGTTGGAATCCGTTCTGAAAGTGATCGTTTGAACGTATCTCGAGACGTACTTGTATAATGTGAGTGTCAGTTTTGTTTGGCGCAACCGTCTCTTTCCCTGATAGTTCAAGTGTCATTGTAGCGTTTTATAGAAGCCAAAGCAATGGTTTTTTCGAGCTTTTATTGTTTCAACTTTCGTCTCGTTGCCATGTGTGCATGCTGTTGGAACAGGATCTGTGAGTATTGTAGGTGGGAATTCTTCGAAACAGATGAAAACGAATTCAAACGCCACGCGTAACTACAACCTCAAGAATATAACAAAATATTGCTAACAACATTGCAAAGAGATCAAATTCATCCAATCGTCGTAGCCAGTTGGTTGGTAGCGCACCTACTCCTCTACTCTAC
Source organism: Anopheles dirus (assembly GCA_000349145.1). Classification (NCBI taxonomy): domain Eukaryota; kingdom Metazoa; phylum Arthropoda; class Insecta; order Diptera; family Culicidae; genus Anopheles; species Anopheles dirus. Next base: position 1,853,856 of record KB672902.1, on the reverse strand, counting down.
CTGCTACTCTCGACGTTCTTCCCGACACTTCCGCCGCGTACTGCCCGGGAGAACATTAGCTCTGGAAGCAAGAAAAAAAAAACTGGTTCCGTAGAGAAGTATAGTGAAACATTCATTAGCTATCCCATAGTTAACTCTTTTCGAAATTCATGATCCTAGTAAAAATAGAATTATACTGAAAAACACAACACCACATTAGGAGAAATCATTTGTACACGTTTTATAGTCCATTCAATGAAATATATTCAACACGGTGTACGATATTGAAAACCGGATTGAGTCAAATGTTGCACCAACATCTCCGAGAGGATTGAGTAAAAACACAGGCACAGGTTGCTTTGCAGGATTGTAGAAAAGCCACAAGAAAACGTTGCGCGCGCTCGAAAAGGAATAGGATTGGGCGAACTGGAGGTGTTTTTTTTCTACGTGTGAATGCAGTAGCATGCGTTTGAGTTTGAGCTTTTGCCAAATAAAAGTGTTGGGTAAACACGGACACAGAAATTGGTAAAACATAGCGCCGAAGTCATCTGCTTTGTAGCAGATAAATATATTAATGATAATAGCACGAATATGCAATTTGTGGAATCGTATGTGAGCGTAAGAGGAACCACGCCAGGAGGAGGAACATAAACGACCGTGATCGAGTAGTGGACAACATCGTAAACAAGCATACGCTGTCTGTTGGATGTTCATTTAGCCTGTATATACACAGTTACAATATAAATGCTCTCGTGCGGCGCAGCAGAATTCTAAACATTCACATTCTATTCCTGTTTCTGTTTCGAGCATAATAAAAAAAAAACAATCAACGTGTTACGAGCAAGCACTGAATTAGAAGGAGAATATCATCGCTTTCTAGAAGCTCTGTCAGCGTAGCTTCATTCACAAGCCGAACAAGGAAAAGCTATCGCGGAAACAAATGAAACGTGGAAATACGTGAGACACAACCCATTACACCTGACAAGAAACAGCCTTTTCAATTACGTTGCAGTGTGAGAACGAAAGAGAGAGGAGAGGTAGAAAGAAAGAGAGAGAAAGAGAACATATAAAAGTAAACGTTTTTTTTAGAATCAGTTTTATAGAAGCTGTATTAGGAGCTAACCTATTTAACAAATCATTCTCTTTCTTCTCTCCTCTTATTGATCAGGGATTGAAACAAGTTTTGGTAGGCAGTTCCGCAAAGACCGCAAGTGTGTGTGTGTATGTATTTGTGCTGCATGTTCGAATGCTGTGGTTCGAGCGGGAGGTGATAAACGAACGGCGCGAACCTTTCAAAACTCACACAGGACAGAAGGATACAAGAAAACAGGCTAGAGCAGGGGTGAAGTTGAAGTGCAGAGAATTATCGTAATCGGTAACTATCTGGAGTTTATTTTTATTATTATTTCTGCCTGTGAACGAAGCAAACGTTTGTAAATATTATTGTATGGTGAGGAAAAGAAAGAGTAATAAAAACAAAGCAAATTAATTGATACTATGTAAGAATAACAGAATAAACGAATGGGAAACAAAAACATTATTTGTTGTTCGTTTTCTTTTTAGCTTTAGTTCGTTAGTGATGCTGATTATGTTTGATCAGCGGGGGGAAATATTAGGATATAACCAACAATTGATATCACACACGCAAAAAGGGTTGTATCTTTCGTTTCGTGAAGGAAACGTTTTTATCGCAGAAGCTATATAGTACGCTATAGCATTTTAAACTAAGCCTAGGCTCCTAGCTTTTTATCTTACGATTCTTTTACATTTTATAATCGTTTAATGTGAATAGATATGAATTTGGAAGTAGATTTAAATAGATACTGTAAATCAATTTGTGATAGGATATGCATAAACTTTGAAATAAGAACTCATTTTTTAAGGAAAAACTCTTATTTCTCCATTTCATCAGCATTTTGAAACATTTCAATTGTGGGTGATCAAAATATAAATGTTCCTACCGACAGGTGGCAGCACAAGCGTGACAGAGATGATTCAATCCGGCGTCGATGAAACGTTTCAGAAGCTGCGTAAATTTGATTGTTCAATGCAAGAACATGTTTTTTTACATGGTAAAAAGGAAGTGTGAAAAAGAAAGTGAAGCATGGTGTTTCTAGTCTATTGGAGCGACACGGTCGATGGAAATGTTAACATACATGCCAAAGATTGTCTGCAAGATGTATCGTATACAAATTCCCAAATTGCAACTGCAACAACGATATTTACCTGAAAATAAGATAATTTTGTTTAGTAAATCGAAAGCAGAATTAAACACTCTGCAGCCTTGCTAAAGAGCTTTTAATGATGATTGTTCGAGCGCTCCATTAGGACGGATCAGCAAGTCAAGAACTTAATTTGCTGGTTAATTATTCATTGCTCTAATTGAGAATCCTCTGCAAATGATTGGTGGGATGTTGAGTGTTTGTTTTGCTTATACATTAAAGGTATCAGAATGCTGGAAGTTAAATATTGTTCTTTTTAAGAATGACTTCCATATAACAATTTGGGTTTTTGGTTTACCTTCGTTTCTTAATTATGAGATGAAATACAATTACTCACAAGAAGTTGCGTTTTGAATTAAAGTTCAGCGTCGGAACAATATGGCAGACGGTGCTTCATCTTTACATACCTCAACCTTCCAACGATCGATTTGTTGCCACAACAACCGTGTGATTTTCCATCTTTTAGACGCGATTGAAATTTCCGTTTCCGGCTGTGCCTCATTTAGATAACGATAATTATGTGCCCCTGGTACTCGCACACCGTAAGGAACCGCCGAGTCGCCCAGCGAGCGAACGGGAATGCATTGATGAATTCTGTCTATTCATCCCAGTCTCAGTGGCTTTCTTCCTCCTCCATCTCCAGCGTACAGGGAAGGAAATGAGATATTCTATCGAAAGCGGGAGCATTTGCGTAAAGGCACCAGTGTTCATTCTTGTGCAGCCAAATCGGTACTGACTGACATTTGGTCGGGACGAAACTGATGCCAGAAATGTTTGCCGGAAGTCTTATTCATGTTCGACAGCGAACTTCCAACATGCGACCCTGTCCGCTGGTGGTGATGGTGGTTGTGGTGTCTTGGTGCGGTGAAAACCCAGCTCGTACCAGAAGCGAAACTTTCCTAACGAGCGTTTCCTTTTCGGCTTCCTCCTGGGATGAGACTAGACTTTACTTGACACGGCCAGCGGAGGATTCTGCCGGTACTTGGACCTCGCTTTGGGCGCCGTTGCTTCGTTCGCCTGTTGGCCGGCACGGGATTTGTGGTTGGATATTACATTTTGTTCTGTTGTAAGGAAGTGTTACCACAGTGGTTTAAGCTACAACAACGAAGGTGATGAAAGTAGTTGTTTGTAGTGTTCTTTTGAGCTGAGTTGTATGATGTACAGAATGTTCAGGGACGTTGTATGTAACAATAGTTCAAACACAGTGGCTTGAAGCATAATATGTTTTAGCAAAGTCTTGGAATTGTGTGTAAGTGAAGATGAGAATGACCAAACGGTAAAAGTGGTTAAACCTGTTAGGTTATAGAAATTTTAAACTTTTCATTCCATACTTTTACCTGGTTGAAATAATTGTTTGTGAGTTTTGTTCCTTTTTATACAAATGGTTTTACTTAGGAAAAGATATAATAATTAAAGCGTAATGGTTTCATATTATCCAAAAAATTAAAACCTAAACATTAGAAAAACATAAAAATACACATAATCTGTTTCTATACCATGGTTTAAGCAATGATATGCAACAATTATTCAAAGTGGAATGCTAGAAAGCTCTGAGAAAAAATGTTATACTTTTAAGTGACGAACTGTGAGCTGTGAGATATAAGTAAAACATTAAAATCTCAAATAACTGCCAAAAGAATATAACTGCTTTAAATTGACCAAGTCGGTGCAATGTGTACCAAACATAAGCTAAATAAGCAATAAGTGTCTAAAATAGCGAACAAAACATCTTGCAAAAAAAAATGAACGTCAAAGCAAAAGTAATTTAACATATGTTTCGAAAGATGTTTCATATGAAAACAATAATACAGTTGAATCTCGTTAATATCAATGTATTTAGTTTAGCATGCTTCTTCCATATAAGCTACAATGGGGTTATCATTTTTTATAATTATTTGTTATGATCATTGTAATAATATGTTTGAGTTACTATTTCAAACATATTATAACTCCCTTACTCCATATTGGTAGGATACAATTTTTGTATGAATTTAGATTTCAAATCGATTACCATCAGCGGTGGGATTACCATCAGCGATCCGTACGTGATTTTGTTATGATTAAGCTATTGAGCTGTTAAATAAAACAGTACAGTTTCTTGTGTACATGTTCTTAATGTAAAACAGCTTTGTATTTTCCAATAACACTAATTCCAATGTGTACCGTGGTCAGTGCTCAATTCATAATAAATCATAACAAAAAGTTAAAACAAAATTTAATTAAAAACATCTTCAACTCAAGCGAATCATACTTCAATTATGATAATGCATCAAACAAAAGAGCAAACACAAAAAGGTTCCAGGAGGATCTACCGTACACTGCGAGTGTGCGAGTGTGCGGTGGTTTGCTATTTCGATATTGAAGCGCTGGCATAATTAATAAGCTGAAGTGCAGCACAACGGGTCCAAACTTCCCGTCACCGTAGTCGTCGTCGTTTAGCTAGCCCGCGGCTAAACGCCCCGAGCAGCAGCAACCGTGCGCCTCCATCCACCGACGACCGACCGTTGTTCCACTCCGGGCAACTTCACCGCCAACTTCGGATCGCGACAGCACTCATCAGCACCCGCACACTGCCTGCGGCTGACTTGGTCACCTTCCTGCTGAAGGGAGCGTGATTTCCGGGGTGGAACGGATTGCTTCGGGCGACGGCACCCCCACCAGCCGTCATCGGTCTCGAGGCGCCCGGCGAAGCAACTAACAGAGCAGAAGGGAGCCGGCGGTTTGGTTTCCGTTTTCCGTGCCGTTGGGACTGTTTTTTGTTCTGTTCGCGCTACCCTAGCTCGGAAAGGGAAGGGAAGATGATGCAAAACTATTTCTGTTTCGCACTGAACCAGACGAGCAACGTCGTTGTTGCATCCGCGGATGCCCTTTCTGTGGGCGGAGAGATGGAGAGTGCTGGGAGAGTTTTCGCTTTCGCTAAGAGCGGAATTCTTTTTTTTTTTTGCTCTATTGCCGTGCTTGTCAGTATCGTTCATATTTTTATTGCAATTTTTTTCCCACTTTCCAGCCGTATTTGTTTCTCTGTTTGTTTCCTCCTTTACGTTGCTGCTCCCTATTCGGTGATGCTTTTATCGTTTTTCATATGTTTGGATCCGCAATGCACTGTGATTTATTATTTACGTTCAACTGAGAACTGAGGTGTCTTTGACGGCCGTTGAAGCATAAGAAATATCAGGTTAGATTCATGTGTTGTTTACGACTATGATTTTAAACATTTATAACCGTGTTATGATAGTAAAGTTTGTTCAATTTGTTACTTATGTCTTTTTACCTTCTACTACATACATTTATATTTTTAACGATATAACATTGTACTAAAATGCAAACTATTTTAAAATGATAAAATAATAAGATTTTACATTTTAAACATTTTATTTCTGTGCGTTTATAATTTACGTTAATTTTTACGAAATTTGCTGGTGACATATTTTCAAAGTCTGTGAATACTTTTCTGATTTCAATATAAAGTGTTTGCAATTGCTGGGTTTACTCTGTTTGTTGTGGATTTCATTGAAATATATACGTGTTTTCTTTATTTTGTATTTTTTTAGATGATTATCACGAATAGATAAAGCTATTTGTGGGATGATTAGTATTTAACTTTAGGTATTAGGTATTGAGGCTTAAATTTTACGCTATACGATTCAGGGTCAAAATATAACATTAAGTAAACTCACTTAACGATTTTAAACGAGTATGTTTTTTTAAAAGTATGTTGAACAAATTTAAAATAAATGTAGTTTTATGATTTCATGGCATGCATCCCTCCAGGCTATGGAGCTCAAACATGGTACTATTAAAATAATATGGCCAAACTTCGCGCGAAATACCTTGCCATCTTTCCTTCGTGTCTTACCCAACACCTGAATGAAAATAAAATAAGTAAAAACATACTTTTTCCTGTTCTCCTCATACGCTTTAAGCTGCTTCACGAACCTCTTCACGCTTGCATCTTTCCCTCCCAAATGCATCATGCATACATGCATGTGCATTCCTATTTTCAGCACGTTATTCATGCCTTCACCTTCCTTCCAGCGGCGCGATGAATAAAATTGCCAGTTATTTATTTTCCCTCGTCTCGGCTCTTTTATTCCGCAGTTCGGCTAATGATAGGCCACTGGCGGGATTGCAAAATGGAACGGTGTTGGCGAGTCGGCACAAATATTTGGCCACCGCCTTTCGGTGATTACTATTTGCACGGGCTTTCATTCGTCCTGTCACCGAGGTGTTTTTTTTTTTCTAGTTGCTCTGGTGCATCCTTTTCTTGCTGGCGTTTTTATTTCTGGGGAGAGCAAAAAAAAAACGGGCAGCTGCCGCAAGAAAAGATCCCCCAGGCTCACCTGGGATGTCTGAGGGCTGGTGGGAAAGTTTTAATGTCTGATTTTCGGCACGCTCGCGCTCGGTGGTGAAATAATTGAAATGTGTCGTCCTGTGCGCTGGTGGTGGGGCAGAAACTGCCGCCAGCGCGAAAAGGGATTTTTACGCAGCACACCGCCGAGCGCACCGTCGGGAAAAGTTACGCGATGTATGTAATGTGTTGGCAGTGGGATCGCGGCTGTAAGGCGAATGGTATGCGCATGTAAGCTGCACATCACGCAGCCGGCAAGGTAACGACGGACGCCACAGCAAACCTCCCACCCACGAGACTTCGGTGGCTGAGCTTCCGAAAGCGCTCAAAGCTTCACGGGCAGCCGAGGCAAGCCCCAGCAGCAGCAGCAGCAGCAGCAGCAACAGCAGCAAGTAAAACTTTCAACTATTTCCGTAACGAGCAATGTCGGAAATTTGCGGCATCCCCCCCATGTGGCACGGAGAATTTCCTCCCACTCGCGGCGCCAGCGGTGGTTACCATGGCGTTAAGTTCCATTATCATCCCGCTTCCCGTGCGCCCGCGCTAAATCCGATCTGCTTCTGCTTCGAGCCGCCCACGAGCGTAGTTGGCTTCCGGGCTTTAAGGTTTGTGAGCCACGCGAGAGCGCCACGGTTCGACGGTTCCTTGCCCGGAACGAAACCATCGGTCGAAACTCTTCTTCGCGAATTGTGGTTTAGGTTGGGTTCGGCTTCGGTTGGGAGGACGTTCGGTCCTATTTCACCCAAAAGTTACATGTGTGCAGGTGCGTCTCCTTTCAGGCGGTGCGGAACGTTTCTTTGATCCAAGCACACTGCTGCTGGACTTTTGTGAATTAGGATATGTTTTGGCTTATGATATTTTTGAACATACTAGCCAATTAACTTAACAACGTGTTTGCAACAAGGGTGGCACATGGAAGATAGACAAATCTAAAGTAATAATATTCTATCAGATAAGACTATTGTTGGGTGTTTTGTCTTAATTACAGAGTAAAAGTAAACTAAACTAGCCAGCAAGATCATATATTTTAATTTTGAAATCAACTAAAATTTCGTTTTTCGGGATTTTCGGGCTCTTGGCAGGGCTAGTGACAGTCATTCTATTGTTTTGAAAATTGTATTTCAGTTGATTTAACATATTTTTTTATAAAAGGCACTTTAAAAATATCGATAACTCTTATATTTTGATCTACATTGTTTTCCTCCGCCTAGTTTTGATTGACACTAGTCATACTATAAAGCATTTTTTATAGACAGACTTCTACCAAAATAAATTTAAAATATATTGAAACAAAAAATAAAGAAAAGTTGCAATAAACGACTGATCCGTGGTGCACTACGTTACACAGTATTGCACTGTAATATGTCTAAAGTATTTCATTTTTCAATGTATTTTATGCTTTCCCAGAAAATTTCATTAATACTTCGCAGCAAAATCGACAAATGAAACGTTTGTCATGTGATTTGCATACTTTCAGGCTGATTTAACAAATGTGCATCGTGTGTTTGGAAACGCTAAAAAACGCTTTATTCCTGTTAGTTCTCGATACATACTGGTTAAAGAAGTGGTTTTGGATGACTGTATGTTCAACCAAATTAAACGTGCATTTTATGATATTAGTGAACGATATATGCAACTCTAATTGTCTAAATGTCTCCAATGTCTCAAATGTTTACGTCCGTCAGAGCTATTCCTAGGAATGCATACTTTCAAAACCTATCTGAACCACTCAAAACTGCCTCAAGCGTTACAGTGAAAAGCCGTTTCACTTTCGACACGCTCCAGATTAAACAGCGTTTTTAATCAGCAGCATTGTTTCACGCAAGAATTGACTGAAATAAAGCCCAAACTCGTGCCCGTCTGCTCAGTCTGCTCTGCCTTCGAATGGGTTCTCCAGCGCAGCGCAGCACTCCGACCGAACACGACCGTGTACATATACCATTATCTCTCGCCAAACAGCAAGTTCAGCCTGGTTCGTGCTCGCTGCGCCACATGATATCGGTTTACGTGTGGGGGCTGGTAGCTATTAGCTAGAAAACGTTTTATGTGAGAAAGAAAGAAAAAAACCTTGGAATGGAAAATTCAAAATAACAGTTCCCCACGATCGCTCGAACCGCTCGGCGTGTTTCGGAAACGCGGAACGTTTCCCGGTGAAAGCAAATAAGCAAATCGTACTACGTACCTCTTCTGGGTTCCCGGTTCTTTTTGTCCATAAGCTCAGCTTGCGTGTTATCATTTCCCTGTCAGCCGTGTCAACCGTGTGGCCGCGTGCATTGGGTTTCCGATAGTCCGGATGGAGTGCCGACAGAGAAGGACAAAGAAAAAGAGAGAGAGAAGGAGCGAACTAATAGTAAATCCACCATTCATCCACACCGAATTCTCTTAGCGTGACTGGCAGCGTCCGACGGTCTGTGACGTGAAAATGAAAAATCCCGTCAAGAGATTTAAAGACCACCCCAAACCCAAACCCTTACCCGGGAGTTCGGGAGTACGGTTCGCATTCCAGCTGCTGCGGGATGCGGCGGGAAACACTTCCCACCTTCTGCTCGGTCTGCCCGGCGAAGGGACAAATATTCCGAAGACGAATGCAATTTTGAATGAAAATATTTTAACCTTTCTCAGCTCGCCGACGAACAGACGACTGGCGAATAAGGTTAGTTCCGACCGTCGCTAGAGGGCGCTGTCAGCATCGCCGTGTCAGAGGAACCCGGGTCCATTTGGAGTCGGCCCGCTGCTCACTACACTCTGTCCGTTGACATGGTAACAAGGCTGACAGGTGAGATGGGCAACCAACGAAGGCTACACGGCTGGGCCGAGGTGATGAGAGACAAAAACAGAACGAAAGAAATGCATCCCTAGTCGCACACATACTGCCTGGTGCTTCATTTGTGTGAGGTGAAGACTCACGGGAAAGTGTCGTGGACAGGAACTATTTCCAATTGCTACGGACGGCACCGTCCGGTTCGCAGGAACTAGCTCGCATCCGTTAGCGCAATCGGATAGGAGGTATTTTTTAATTGGAAATCCTCTCCCAGCGGCCAGGCGCGCGCACAGCACTGGACACTGCAGGGCCGGAGGTGTGCTTACCGTTTATGAGTTTATGAGGTGCGCTCCATTATGACACACGTTGGCGTGCCGATCGCACTCGAGGCGGTAGTGATTTTGCCCGTCAGTTCATTGGATTCTGATCCCCGCAGGAATTTTATTCTTTGACGGCAGAGAATCTTCACCAGCGCACCATAAATGAGCTTTCGCATTCCAGTGCAGAGTAGACGGCTTTGCCATCGCGCTGTATTACGGATTCAAGGAATTGTGTGCCAGGCTTACGAGCGAATTAGACGATAACGAAATAAGCACTTCCCCCAGGCCGCTCACGCTCACTCGTCAGCGCTGATTTGGTGCGGCAACACTCAGCTCCCAGGTTTGTCACAAAGAGTTACAAATCAAGGTAAACAGCATTAGAAAACCTCAAAACCTCACCCGGCACCCGGCCACCTCGAACGTCGGCAACGGACTCGGGTAACTCGTTTATGTAATTAGTTTAAAAATTACGAAAGATCAGCGCAACGAGACAATCAACTCCGCAGGGCACAGGCGGAGCGTTCCTGGCACGGGCGACGGATGTCGTTGTGATGGATGTAACAATGTGTACCGTACGGCTTGCTACGCTCACGCTGCTGGGTACGTTGTGAAACCTGCCAGCTTCCAGCAGCCCGGTTGGTTGCGGTTAGTGGTCGAAGGGGGGAGTGGATCGCTTTGGGTTGATTGCAGGTTGGAGTGACGAGCAGGTGGCGATTGTAAAGTGCCGGGAGGAGCGGAAGGATTTCCTGGTTGCGTCATGCAAGTCTTTGTCGGTCGGTTGCAGCCTCGAGAAAGCAGCTGTTAAAAGTTTCTTGAGCGTGCTATGTTGGTGTGGACTGGGACTTAAGTGAGTTTTTGGAATTGTTAGCTCTATTAAATCGAAGCGAATGAGAATATATTATGAAGGTGTAGGACTTCGGCCGTAACTGTAAAATATTTCTTCAAACAATATTTTTTTAAAAGCAAAATGTACACGTGTAATGTATGAAAGATTTCCAACATATTCTCTGCTTATATTTCCGTAAATCAATAGCGCCAAACGCAAATCAATATTTGCCCTTGTAACTTCATGAAATGAATGGCGCTTGAAAACAAACAGAAACGAGCCTGTAAACCAGTATGAACATACAACATGAATATCTCGCCATACGTGCTATGAAACATATTTTTTTCAAAATTCTATCGTGCGGCTTGCTTTCCGGTCTACTTGCGTTTTGAGCAAACATCACACTATTGTGAACTTTTTGACAAAGTTTATCATAGATTTTCCGTGAATCGAAAAATTGACAAAAAAAACTCGCTTTGTGTTTGACCAAACTGTCTTTTCGTGTTGATACGCGTTTGGTACAGCGCATATGGGGTTTTAAACTATATATTGATATTTGTGTTATTTTCAAATGTTCAGAACTTTATCGTTCTGGAAATTTTCCATTATTTTGAAACCAGTTATATTACAGTACTTGTTTGCTTCTAGCTCTAGTTTCGTTGAAACGAGCCTAAGACGAATTGTGTGATGAATTACAATATGTTCAATATCTCCATCAATTACAATATGTTTCGTTTTATTACAATATTATTCGTTTTAGAAGGATGTTTTTTGTTTTAGAACCAACTTACTCTATTTCATGTCAAATTCAAATGTGATTTTCAAGGAAGATATAATTTATAAATGGTTTATAAGTTCTTCTTATTATTACAAACAACCTTTGCAAGCTTACAGCTAACATTTCGGGTACTCCTCCTTCTATGACGTGAGAAAGAGATAGAGATGCCCAAGGATTCCAAACTACAAACTCCATTGTTATGGGTTGGCCAACTCCGTTGTTCCAAACTCCGTTGTCATTGGTGTTGTTTTCAATTAAACGGACGAAAGGTGTTTATTTTAGGTATTTAAACGTTTACATTTCATGTTTTTTTCTTTCGAAAAAGCTGTCCAGATTCAAAACTTTTACAAACGGTAAGTTTATCAATTTGTAGTTACGGGTACATTTGACTTAAAATTTTCATTAAAAAAAAACCTGGAATAGCATAAGATCATACAAAAAATTACACAAAAAAGTACATCTTGTATTGTTTTCTTCGATTAAGAAAACCCCATTATTCTTGCAGAGCCCTGCTGCAAACTAGCAACATTATTATCGCTCGACAAAATGGCTGTAGTTCGAAGCGTGAAGCATGATCCTTTATCCCCTTACTCCCGTTATACCCGACGCAAAATCGAGCCGAGGTCGATCCCATAAATTTCATCACCCAAATCACGGGTCCATCCTCCAAATCACGGCATTTTTATTCGCTTTCGTTGTCTCACCATCGCGCCTCGTGCCAGTGGTGGAGACTAGTGATGGGACAAACGGCTCCGGAGCCGGAACCGGCTCCGACCGATTCCGAAAAAAATTGGAGCCGGCTCCGGAATCGTGAGCTCGGAGCCGGTTCCGGAGCCGGCTCCGGCTCCGGAGCGCCCATCACTAGTGGAGACACAATCGGGGTATCAACAACAGGTACGGGAATCTGTTGCCGCAACCGGTCGCCTTATGTACGGCGTACGGCAGCGTGCATCGGCCTTATGTGCGCCGTATCGTAATGGCGGCAGTCGGGACCGACACCGGCCGGCAAAATATACGCCCGTAAAGACGAAACAAACCGCAGCTGAGCAGAGTTGTCCCCGCTGGTGAGCTGATGTTTTCATTTCTCCTGCGCGCTTTCTCTCGCTCTCTCCGTGAACGTTTTGTTCGATACGATCGGCGTAGGGCTCGTTATGTTTTATAAACTCTTTTATTTCCCACACTTCACTCGTCGGGAAGAGAATTATCTCTCTCAGTTCGGAGCAGGTTTGGGCGCTCTCCGACGTTAGGTTTGGCGCTCTCTGTTTTCCTTCAATCCGTTCGTGGCAGGAGTTTTATCTCGTGAGTGCTTGGGAAAGGGATAAGCCGAATGAAAAATCGTATTTTACACTCGTATTTTATCAGGACATGATTTGAGAACAAAAGTCATGCGTAGCAGTCTGTTTGTTCGGTAATGGATCCGTTTGTTTTACTTTGAGGTTTCAACCCCTCGTGCTTTTGTAGGTTGAATATGGATGGATGATTCTAATCATTCTATCATATATATACGTATATATATTATATTATATGCAACAACCATACAGGCTGCTGCTTTCTGGAGATAAAGTTGGCTGATTTTATTTATATTTTCTTTCTATAGTGTCTATTTGATTAGTTTTGAATGGGACCATTAAGATTTGCTAAAATTGTAAAATCACTACTTTAGGAAAGTCATGCATTGCAATTTTTTTTTATGGCTGAATACTTGATTTTAGTATAAAGTTTCACGTACCCCCCCCCCCAATGACTCTCACAAGGGGTAACTCAAACGGCACCCCAACGCTTTTACGCTCACCGTGAGTGACCCACATTCCATCGCATCGTACAAGGATATCACTGCGCCGTTTCGTCCTGAGCCGCGAAACAGCTCGACTGTCGTGCGAACGAACAGTTCCACCGTGACCGTGAAGTCGTGCAGAGGCTCCTGCTCTCGTTGTGCGATTGGTGCTGCTGGCACCAGGAAGTGTGTTTGTGAAAGGCGAAAGTGAACACCACCCCCGGGGGGGTGGACTGTAATGGAAAGTGCATCGCGCGGGTTGCCGTGTAGTGTGTGCGTGTATGTGAGTTTCATGTCCCAAGCAAGTGTCCAATAGGAGCGAAGAAGGATATGATCGTTTGGACTGTAACTCGAAAACAAAAACAAAAATGCGTGTAGTGGTGAAAAGTGATCCTTGAAAAGTGAAACTCCCATTCCACAAGTGCATCCAGGTGTCGCTGCATAGAGACATTCGCTTTTTTTATATTGCCATCCACAACACACATAGTTTACATTGATATGCTACACATACATATATTGGGGTCACAGTGGCTAAAGCCACTTTCATAAGAAAATGTCTCTTTCCTTTTGACATATTTTTTTCTCAAAATTTCTCATTTGTTTCAACCCCCCCTTTTTCTGTATGTGTGAATGGCTGACCCCGTTTTTCATTTTCACTCTCGTCGGCAGCCCTTTCTCTTCGTTTTTTCTATATTGCGCACCTTCTGCATTCACTTCTTCGCGCTTGATTCACTTGAGAACGCTTCACCGTGCCCAGGAGAAGGGTTCGCTGCATGAAAGAAGGATGGTTTTTGTTGTTGCTGCTGAGATGCACTGCATCTCCTCGTGAGTGGGCGTCACTTTTTCCCCGTTCCAAGCTTGACACCAGCAACCATCGTTTTCTTGACGTGTGACTCTGTTTTTTTCCTTCGTAGCAGATCGTAGGAGCAGAGGCGCACTGAAAAAGGGAGATCTGCACGCTGTGAAGCGAACGGCCCTGCTGACAGAATCGGAGCAGGCCGGGTTGTGTTGTGGCGTCGTGTGACATATGACAGTGTTGTCGGTGTGTGTGTGTGCGTGTGTGATCGGTGTGCCAAGTCAAATCGTGCACAAGAGTCAAAGCGCCAGACATCCAGGGCGGAAGAAACCGTGTCGCGTGTGTGTGCGTGCCAGTTTCAACGGTCTCCAGCAGGAGTGCATCCCTTGCCCGTGGACGTTCTATTTGGATTGTGGACATAAACGCGAGGTGTAAAACAGAGAGAGAGCGAGAGAAAAAAGCGGTGAGTAAATTTGCATTCCCATACACCGGGGGAGAAAAGTGTGTTGAAGAGTGCTCTGTACCAGTCACCCGGTGAAATCCGTGGAAACGAGCAAAAGGATCAAGACATAACACGCCGGGCGGGGGAACGGAGCCATCTCTCCCCGTCTTTCCCTGTCCTTCCCTCCACCGTTCTGTCCACTCCGGTCGAGTTCACTCCCAGTATTGCTGAGGCCAGCGAAAGGGTGCCGTGCTTGAGTTTTGCCGAGATGCTTGCCGTCCGAGAAAAGCCTTCTTTATCTGGTCGTGGCTCGCACGAGAAAAAAAAAACGATGCACACAAACCCCAGCAAGCAATAGAAACAGGATGCACATCAACGGACAATACACGGTGCGAGGGTGCACGCGCACCCACCGCACAGACGACTCCATCCGGAGGCTTTGCGTTTCGGCCGGGGAGCTGTACTAGAACGGGAAACCCTCTTGATTGCTGAACGCACGACCAAACGGACCGAGTGCGCTCCGTGCGCTTCCCGGTAGATAGAAAGAAAACAAGCGTGGCCCTTGAAACAGCAGCCAGCAGCACAAAAGCACCACTGCTGCTGCTGGTGCTCATCGTTTTCTTCGAACGTTCTCGAAGGCGCGGGAGGCTGTGCCCGTCGCGCGCGGTGAACCCGTTGTTTGTAATCATAATAATGGATATGATTGTGGTACCCGCTTGGGATGCGCTTCTTTTTTCTCCCTTTCTCGCTGTCTCTCTCTCTCTCTGCTTCTCATCGAGATTCGAGACAAGATTACGGCTCAGACAGGATCGGGCTGCTGGAAGGAGGATTCCGTCAAGTTTTGTCTCGCACACGAAGAAAGCCCTCTCGAGCCGACGTGGGTTCGCCGTGGCAGGGTGGCGAAACAGGATTTGCCGCTGCTGCTCGAGCACGTGCACACCCTTGTGAGTTGGAATATGTGAGCGCAACACAGAAAAAAAACAACCGACACTGAAATGAAAAGAAAGTGACACGAGCCACCCGGGAAACGCGAATAAAATCACGGCAGCACCTTCACCGAGCGCCCGGGTGGATTACGTGCCGCGGGAGCCGCTCGTAATTTGTGCACGCTCAAAGCGATTTTGCTTGAGCTCGAGTACGTGCGAACGCGTGTGCGGGTTCGTCTAAGATATTTTTGCGGCGTGTGTCTGTGTGTGTGTGTGTGTGTATTTGTGTGCGCAAAAGCAAACAGCGTGCCATCCTGTGCATCCTGGAATGGGAGTTTGCGGTATGCTGCATGTGCTGCTGCGTTACAGAGGTGCATGTTAATGGGTGGAAACATATGTTTTGCATTTAAACTTCGTACATTGCTGGCGCAGTTAGACATAACTGGCAGGTGATTGGAATCGCTTTGGATTGCTTTGGCCCCAATGTAATCGGCTCTTATCGTTTGAGGGTTTTGTTTCAGTTTCATCGAGCTTACATTTCCATGCTTTTATTGAATAATTATGCTTGCAAGTATTTTAGCGATTTTTTCTCATGCAATCATTGTTTGAATAGACAATATGTAAGAATTTGTTTGAATAAATTTGACTATTTCAAGTATCATTATTAATACAATGTTAAACGTTTGAGGCAAGTATTGAGTTTGTAGAAATGCTTTGCTCTGAACATATAGGCAGACTTGAAATTTTAGTAGCTGTTCAAATTATTTGATTTATTTTTAAATTATGGATATTTTAAAATCATTTTACGTAATTTCCTTTTAATAGCATTTCAGGGTTAGTTGTAAGATTTAAAAAAAAGATAAGATAAGATATAACTTAAAGATTTTACGTTATAATACATAAGTAATAAAGAGTAAAAAAGAGAAATTAAAAATAATTAAGACACTAAATTTAGATTGGTATTTAAATTTTAAACTGTAATAGAATGTAGATATAAAAATCATACGTCGATACGAAAAATCGACGACTCATCAACTATAATGAAATCATACGAACCGTATGATTACATTATAGTTGATTGTGGCCCCTCACATCAATCGATAACGATTTAACTGCTATACGATACAAAACAAATTTTGAAAAGGATAACATTGTAGATTGATTCATTGATTCATAGAATGAACAAGGAAAAGATTGGACATAATGTTTTGATAATATAATGAATATAATGTTGATTTATAAAAAGCTGCCTTGAAATAATTTGTTGATTAGTTATGATATAGTTATGTTGTATAACTTTTTTTATTTGTAAACCTATGTTGTATAACTTATATGATAAAAAAATTCAGTTTACGTAGCTTCTTTGTTCGTTGAAACGGTAGCAATGGGCAGTTTAGTGCACACGAGCATATCCACCGTAATCATTTATATTATAGCATAAATCATCAACAGCACGTTCTCAAACTCAAGCACCTCCTCGTGCATGCAAAACTGGGGCAATTTGGTAGTGATGGACGTTTTGGCCATGATTCTTATTATAGCCCCCCTTCAAAATAAAACAGCGTGCGTTTGCGCGAAACGCGGCTAAAAAGAAAGGCCGAAAGAATGATTATGTCGACTACCATTATCCGCTCGCCCCCGTGCCACCAATGCTGCCTCTGCTTCCCCTGAGCTCCCTCGGCTTCGAATTTATTCGCAGCACTGGCAAATGGAAAGACGGCACCCCAAATGTATCCCGATCCCCGACATTGGAGCGGAGAGAAAAGGTCACTGCCAGGCCAGATATCGACCGGCGGTGGAAAAGATTAACCCTTCGCTTTGGTTGCGCCCACCGCGCAAACGGTGCCGTGTGCGAAGTGTGGCGAGGTGTGCATTGAGGTTAGGATTTGAATGCCGGTAGATAATGCCTGGTACGCGAAAGAGAGGACAGAGGGAAGAACAACGTCAGACGAGAAGATCGACACGGAAAAGAAACGAGGATTTTTGTGGGTGTGCGGCTCGCAACAGGAAAAGGATCCTCTCTCTTGCGCTGTGGTACGGGATATCCGGTGCGCAAGGAACACGTGGGTTTCGCGGCAAAAGGGGGCCAAAGATGAAAAGTACACAAGAGACACACTCATCTACCGGGTGGCCGCACTTCCAATGTGTGCGCGCTCGTACGTGAAAACGTAAATAAGCCCGCAGAGGTACCGCGCAAAAGGAAACGGACACAGACAGACAGCCAGAAGTACACCTTCCGCCGGCTGTAGGTAACAAGAGAACAAGAGGAGAAAAAAAAACCCTTCTCGATCCCTACTTACGCAATTGTTTACACACATTCGGGCTCATTGTTGTCTGTGTTTTCTGCTGCGTGTGTCTCAGTGGGTATGTTTTTTACTTATTCTTGTCAATTGCGTCTCTCTCTCTCTCCTGCACTCTCTCGGTCGGTGGTTGTGGCAAATGATTATCCATGTTTGAAAGAGGATGCTTTCCCGTGCCCGTTAGCTTTGCACACCGCCGCATACACAGACAAAAGGATTGGCGTTTTTTTTCTCCTTCTTTATTTTCATACAGTGAAGAAACCCCCCGAACGATGCTTCCATGTTCGTACCGTTGTTGTGGGTTTTTCCTTCTTCTCTTACCTTCGCCGCATCCGTACTGCAGAAAGAAGCGAACCGGTGTGACAATGTGTGCTCTCAGTTTCCACTTTCGTAATGGAACGCATACACCATGAAGCATCCGGCTTTATTAGCGACATTATGTTACAGCATGTGTTTTTTCGGTGTTCCGTTCCGGGAGCATCGGCTTTCCCCCCCCCTGCCGTAATCCGTTTCGCTGGACGTGTGTTTGAGAGGAGAGCTTTTTTTAAAAAAAAAATCAATGGAGACGCCTGGTAGGTCGTTAGTACAATGTCGATGGAGACGCCCGGTGGGTTGTGGTTGTGCCGTGGAAACATGCGACCCGGACTGGAAGACTGCCCCGAAGCGAATGGTTAGCACCTTACTAGGATTATGTACCCATGTATCGCTGCCGAGACGACGATGAGGGCGGTGGGTCGGTAAGCTACTTTCGGCTAGCAGTTCCAGCGCCGCCGATGTCGAAATGTCAATAGAAGGCTAATTTCGGGCTGCCTTAAGGGGCAGCGCTTTCTTCAGCAGCCGACAACCGACAGAAGAGCAGCCTTTACACCACCTGCTGGCTTTCGAATTAGTGCTCACAGTGCTTGCCCGAATGTGTCCAACATGAAGCAATATCGTTTTACGGAATGCAAACGGTTATGACTAAGTTAGGACAAACCTCGTTTCCCGTGCTTCGGGTGCTCTGTTTAATTAGGTAAGCCATTTGAGCCACCGTCCCTTTGGGACCATCAGGAAACTAAAGGGGAGTGGGGGGGGGGGGGTCCTTGCTGCACTGGGCTATCAAATATGGTCGTCCGAGCATGTTTGCTGAAGTAGAGGCGCAAGGGCACTTGTGTCGCGTTGTTGCCATTTAACGATTACGGAAAGACGTTTCGCCCGGCCGCTACAAGTGGTACATCCAGTGCGAGCACGAGCTTTTGTTGATGCCACGGTGGGTGGAGTGGGTGGATTTTACTGGCCATCTCGAAATGGATCCAAAGATCTCGAGATCAAGCGTATCATGATGCGCTCCGAAATGAAGTGATAGTAATCTACCATGACGAACACGTCCGACGCGATCCGGCGGAAGTTCTATTAAGCACAAGGTTTAGCGTGCGGCGCTTGTGCTGCGAAAGTGCAATCGACTTTTTTGGCTTTCATATTCAAGGATGGTGCTCTTGCTACAAAATTGAAGGATCTAGTCTTGTGAAGAATTTCGTCTTCAAGCGATGAAAGCGTAACTTCAAAGTTAAAGCGCTGAAACCGGCTCGACTACGATCCGTTTCGTGAGGCTATTATTGATGATGGTGCCGTAATTCGTTCCATCTTACGTAAACACGAAACACGGTGGGCCTGCTCATTGATTGTGATAGCCCGGTACATCAATGACATTGAGGCAGGGAGGGTTGTTAGGCTGTAAGGAGCATAAAATCAAAGCACATCGAATTTAAGGTGGTTCCGTGAGCTTGATTTTTTTAAATAATATATTTTGCATAATATTGTTTTACGTTAGTTACAAATATTTATATAATCTAAAGGTTAATATCCAGATTGTCGAGATCTTAGAGATTACGTTCATCTCAGATTACGTTCATATGGTATAATTCATTGGTATAATGCTTCTCATTCTAGAGAAATTGTTTTTAAAGGGTTTACCGTAGAGATGCTGATACATTTAGGTTTTCCTTTTGAATTTACCTCACAAAATTCGAATATACAGACAAACGCATGTTTGATCTATTGTACAAGTGTAACAACAGAGTAATAAAGTAACTATTTAATTATGAATGGTTGCATACTTAATCGGCTCGATTTAAATTTTTATTTTGTATTTGTTTTAAGAGGATGGCCAAGAATTTTTCGTCTCATTTTTGTTTTCCAGCCGTAATCAGCTAATAAGAGCACAAACTTATCATTCCACCCAACATCATGCATCAGCCACGTCGATTCTGTGTGCCACGCCGTGTTTCGCTACGGTTGTTAAACTTTCAAGAACCGGAAAAAACGTAACACTGACGAAAGAGCGCCAGAACGATTCATCCACCATCCACCCAAGATGTGTTTCGATTTCGGGGCTATTTAGCCTTAAAATACGCTTAAGTGGCGCTTACGGCTGGGGTAATAAACATACGGCTGGATGATACTGGAGCCATGGTAGGCCATGCTTCATTAATTAGATGGCACGGTGAGCCAGAAGCTTGAAGATCTGTGTAATATCTCCACTGACCATCGACAGGCGGGCTGTCAGTGAAAGTGTTCCGCTGATGCTCGTTTGATGGGAGCCAGACAACAAAAAACAAAAGCACCGGCAAAGAAACCGGGAGCACCCGCGTACCCGGCTGCGAGAGCAGCCGAAAGGTGCGCTTCTTCTTATCGCAGGCGGTGGGAAAACCGACCAAATGCGCCACATAAATCCGGGCGGCCCACGGGATGATGATGATGATGATGATGGGGTGATTGCTGATGCGAATGCGGGTGGAAACAATACTTTGAAGCATGAAATATTCCGGCATAATGAATGGGTACGCTCTTTGATCGTGGTGGCTCGAAGCATGAAAATAGAAACGTTGAAAGATGTAATGTTGAAGCACGCGTACTGAAGACTGATAAGCAAGCAATGAATAACAAGATTTTTTTTGTAGTATTTTTTATGTAAAATTGCTCAAAATACACAAAACTGCAAACAAACTCCAATGTAATGTAATTTGTCCAACACTGATCCATCGTAAGAAATAAAAGCACATAATCGGGCACAATTTGTTTGTATTACATCATTTAACGTGAGGTTACGTAGCACAATATCCATGCAAATGTGTAATAATGACGAAGCAAACAATCGTGAACTATAATCTAGCAAATGCTGTGAAAGCTGTGGTGGTTCTTCTGCATGCCCTGACATAGTGATTTTCAAGCTGATCGTCTTGCCGTTTGTGCTACAAATTCGTCATCAAGTTTCTTATTTTGATTCCATTTTAATACAACAAAAAAAACTTCAATTGTCTATCAGCTTCGACCGACGGCAGCAGCACTCGGCCAACTCGGATTCCCGTCACCGTCGTGAAACCGTTCACACTCACCGTGCGCCACCGAAGACGAGAAGCAATTTGTATCGGTCGGTTCGAGCGTCTGGCTGGCGTTGGCTTTTGCCAGCTTTTGCCCCAAAACGCACCCAGACACAATCGACAGCTCGGCAGCTAAGACGTCTGATGCGTCGGGGATGGAAGACTCGAAGCGGTTGGAAATGTTGTAGCGGGTAAATTGTGGGATGATTGGAAAATTTACATTTAAATGAAAACAACATCCGGATTATTTCCCATCCGGTTTCGGTGGTGCCGATGTTCGAACACGTCGATGACTCGTGTCTTCATGAACGGTTCCAGGCAGGTGCGTTTTCTTTTTCGTTGGCGTTTCTTTCTATCGTGAGTCAATTCAATGGGGGATTGAACGCTGCCGGTGCACCGGTTGTCGTCGTTTCAGTGGCTTGTCCTGGCTCCGAACGAACAGCTTTATAGCAATGAAGCAAGATAAATGGGGAGTCGTTTTTTTCGCCTCTTGCTTTTTGCAATGCACTCTCCACTGCGGGGATGTTGTGTACCGAAGCAGATGCTTTGCTGGTGTGCTGTTTAAAAACAGACTGACGGATGCTGTTTTAATTGTCATCCTAGGGGATTAACTGGCTGGCGTGGAGAATGATGGCTTTGGTTCAAACAGCATTATTTATTCATTTGGGATGCATGTGCAACGTTGAAGCAGATTGGGAGCGCAGCACAAATAACAAAACGTTTTTCAATAAAGCGAACTGACTGTTTGCTTTACTTTTTTTTCGTAAGATTTGCTTTATTGCCATATTGGTTAAAATTGGCTGACCCGTAATTCGGTTGCACTTTCCGAGTTGACACGTAGCTATTTCTTTCGATTCTGAAATAAAAGAGTTAGTACAGTCGTGTGGTTTATAATCACCGTCTATTCCGGTCGCCTGTCGCCGGTTGAAGATAAGAGAGCGATCGATCCGTTGATCGATCGCACGTAGCCCTCAAAGATCCTTTCCAGGAAGAGTAGAGAAAGTTCACGTAGAAACTCTCTCCCACGCAATCTCCCACATGACACTTTGACAAGCACGTGCTTATCACCGTGCGTTTGGAGTTGAACGCGCTTCTCGAAACGCCTCCGAAAGCAGGGGTCGTCGGTACATTCGAACGACGGGTTGAGTTCGATAACCCAACCTAATCCTTGGACATTTTCCAACAGAGTTGCTGGAAAAGTTCTTTATTTCCAGCCATATTTACTTAAAAAAACGTCTCAACTCAAAACTTCACTGTTCATACATACATCTTCACTTATAACGTACTGAAAATACGATCAGATCAGAAAAAAATATATAAATCGGTTCAAAGTAGTGTTGCTTAACAGAGTTTCAGATTAATTAATCTGAATGCATCTTTGAACTAAATGAATGAATCGGAATCTTTGAAGCAAAGATTCACGAATCTCTAAAGATTCATGAATCTCATGAATCTCATGAATCCCTGTGGATTCATGTATCTTATGAATATCTGAATTTGCTCTTTTTGAACGATTTTGATCCGACACACCATTTCGTGTATTAATGACATGCTTCGTTACAGCACAGTACAACCCGGCTGTTTGCTGGATCGCCTGTTTTTTGCCACTTTGACAAGATTTTGTTTCCCCACGTTTTGTTAAGAGATTCATTTTTCCATAGAGATTTATGAGATTCATGAATCTTTAGAGATTCATGAGATTCATGATCTTTAAAGATTCATGAATGGAAAGATTCATGAATGGAAAGATTCATGGATGAATCTGAATAAATCGTATATGAAAGATTCATGAATCTGAATATCGCCGAAAGATGTATAAGACACAACACTAGTTCAAAATAGATGAAAAAATATGTATTTTTAATAACATGGAATGAAAATTAGACATTTTTTCTCATAAAATAATAAAACAGAGTTGGACATAAAGAAACTCGTTATCATAATCATGCAAATTAGAATCATTAGCTTAAAAGTGAATTGATAAAGTATTATGTAAACTAAATTGATAAGTGAGTGCTGAAAACATGTACATTTCGTTTTGTATGGTAATTAAGTAATCAAGATACACTATTTACGGGTTTGGATATTTATCTCATTTCATAGGCCCGATGTATCTAAGCGAACCCTTTGTAATCGCTTAAGTACGAGTTTAAAAACGATTCTAAATTTGCAAGACGGAAATCTCAACGGGATACGATAGGATAGAATCCGTTTCATAACAACTGAGCTTAAAATACCAGATTTAAAAATGATTTATACCCACAATTATATCGATACCAGGTACGGCCGTCGCCCGAGCCAAACTTTGCAATCCCCCGTGACACGTTGGAAAGTGCACAGCTGGTGCGCCGGGTAATGTACGAAAAGAAAATGACACGTCCTTTTTCACGGGGACGTGCGCACGGGAAAAGCGTTTGCCAAACCCATGTCGCTGCGTTTGGCAGCGATGCGCAAGGATTTCTATTTGAAAATTTAATTTATCACACCACCTCCGGGCGCTCCCAGCTGACCGGGCCAGCTCGGAAGCCTAACAAGTCCGTGTGACACTCGCGGCGAGGAGCCTACCGGAGCAGGCAGAGGGGACGGGCTAAACAGCGGCCCGACACGTGTCGCTTCCCGCTGAGAAAGACATTACCGCTGGTGATCGCATTTGTGGTAATGATTTACAATCGCATTTTCGCGTCGCATGCGCCGCAAGCTCGCCCACCGGAGTGGAAAGTTCCGAACCGCCGCCTGGTTCGTTCCTGGGCTGGGATGGGCTCTGGAAGCGAAATGATGACGGGGCAGCAACAGCTGGGCTGAGGCCGATGGGGGATCAATATTAAGAACCTTTTGTAGATCGTGCCGTAGCGAAGCCAGGCTCTCTTTTCCACCGGCACAGGCTCCTCAAGTTTTGCCACAGCGCAGCGAAAACGAGAAAATAATGATTCCACACCGAACGCAGCACCAGCACTAATGCAGGAACGTTCGCGTTAAATGCGTGCTTGTGTAGGGTGAAAATTATCAAGCCATCGTGGGTCTCTGTGGCTACCAGCGGGAAGGGAACGATGCATATGTGGCACGTGGAGGGAAGGGCGCTTTGCGGATGGTAATGAGATTTTCACGCCTGGAGCGAGCGATGGAAGCATCTCATAACGTGTGGTTTGTTTGAGCGGTCTCCCCCCGGGGGCTATAACGTTGTACGCGTTGAATATGATTGATGGCGACGCTAATTGATGGGTTTGTTTGTGAAGATGCGTTTAGAGCGGATTCTGCGTGGTTGGAGCGAATGAAGACAGGATTTAAAGTGATATAAATGGTGTTTATGTGAAGGAAGCTTAAACTCCAAATGTACATAATTTATTGGCCTCGTATTCGTTAAGGCATTTAAGGCAGGAACTAATTATCCATGTAGAAAAGAAAGCGAATGAGCCAGGAAGAAAGGTAGAGTGCGAGGAATTGCGAGCGAACAGAGGAGTGAGATAACGACAGAGTGAGAGAGTGACAGAACAAAGAATGGTTAGAACGTAAGATGTGTACGAAAAGATGCAAAAAGAACATAACATTTGTTAAAAATATTTCGGATAATTTGAAGAGATGTTGATGTTTGACAGACTTTTCTAGAGCACCTCCATGCAGCGTAATACGCTTGTTCTTGTCGTTTGTCTCATCAGACTTATTCTAGAGCAACCCCTTACAGCCTCGTATCGCAGATCTAGCAGCACGTGTTAAAGCCCGTTTACATGAAGCGCAACTCGTCAAGTGCGAATGCTGTCAGTGCTGTCACATGCCCTTTTATCTGTCAAAATCGTTTTTGGGTTCGGCAGGCAAAACTCAAGCGCAACTCGAGCGCAACTCGATTCAAACAAACCTTTTGAGTTGGTTTGTCATCTAGTATTGACGTTTGTAGCAAGGACAGTGTATTTTAGTCATTGTCGTGTGTTCGTTTGGTGTATTTAGCGGTAAAAGTACACAAAATTTAGGAAATGCAGTCTGCTTCATCTCAAGCGCAACTATCTTGAAAATTGTCTTGCCTGGCTCAAAGCGATGCTAATTTGACGTTTTTTCGAGTTACAACAATATGCTCTTTGAGTTACGTGTTGGCCTATCTATTGTGAAGTGCATAACTCTCATGTAGACTGACCATGTTAGTAAAATAACGTCGGACATACTAGCCCGTGATGTCCTTTACGATCTTCCAATGGAACAGGATTAGACGTTTAGATGGTTTCGAAATCATTTGCAACAATCAAAGATCGCAAAAGAAAAGGTTTAGATTCGTAGTATTCATAGTCATATCACATGTATATGAATTTTAAACAGACAGAAGTAACTGAGATGTAAGTAACGCTGATCATCATAACACTGTTTTCAATTTGTACGGCAAAAAAATAGATATCCATATCCATATCCTATAGTATAAGCTGGAGCTTCGGAAGCATATGATTCAAGAGATGGTAGGACTGCAGAACGATGATCTTATACTCGATAGGGTCTATATCGATCAGTCTGCATAGGGATTTCCAACATTCAGAGTTGCGAAGGATTCATCTTTGAGTGTTATTAGTTGCATCCAAACATACATGTAAAGATCATCTATAGGAAAGACTTTAAAGATTATCGTTCGCTTTGTAGTGTTACTACAACGTGTTAGGCTTGAAGTTATAAGGACGGATTTTAACAAAAATTAAACATTTAGTTAAAATTTCACTCTAGTACAGTATTGCTACGATGTCTGATATTTATGCAACGTTGCATGCCTATTGTTGTTGCATAAATTAAATGATCTGTTGGTCATGTGATCACTCTAACGCTTCATTTACCCATTCACGTCGTTTCATTTACATAAACTCCATTCTCGGCAGCAAAACCATGAAACTACCAACATTGTTAGTATGCAAAGATCTTTCTTTCATATCCGGCGTCAGGCTTAAACCCGAAACCGCTCGTGATTAGTTTCGGAGTTTAACTGGCAAGTGAATTAAATTCTTCGCCTCCGTGCGTTTTTTTTTTGCTCTTCCACGCGCAAGCTTTTAAATCCCATTACTGAGCCCGAGCCCGAACCGGTTCAGCACGTTACCGCCTCCCTTGGGAGGGGGTCCAGTTCGGCGTTGTGTAAAAAGTTTATGTAACACTTTTCTATTACAGCCTGGGCCCGGCAGCGTTCCACCCCTGAACCTGGGCTTAGGGGTGGGGGCGATTTTCCGAATTGCGTTGTGTTGATTATACCATGCTGGGGCACACATTGCCCACAGATAGCAGGCAGACAGCGTTCTATTAAAAAGTGCAAACAAAGTAAAATAAAAAATCATGCAAAACAAGAAAAAAACCCGTACATACACACACAGCGTCGAGTTTGGTGATTGGGAACAACGAAAATATGCCGGGGAAATTAAAGCCCGACCGAGCAGAATAAAACAAAACAACAGAGATGAAAAATACTGTGGTTTACCCCAGCACATACACCGGTGCCCGTGGCCGACCATGCAACAATGCGGAATGAAAGTTAAAGCAATAAGCTCTCCTTCACCCCTTTAAGCTTTCCACCCGCTCCCACGGAACCATCCTAGGTGCCCGATCCTTTTTCTCAGTATCGGTTGCCCCTAACGAATGGATTTGCGTTTTTTTTCCTCTGTGTGTGTGTGTGTGTGTGTGTGTGTGTGTGTGTGTCTTGGTTGCTGTTTATTCGTTTGCGCTCGGTATGGTCGGTGTGGTGCCAAAGTTAGTTTAGGCACCAGTTTGCCCCGCTGTCTGGTGTGCTATTCGTTTGGCCTTTTCGTGGTTTATTCATTACCGCTGGTAAGGATTTTTTCCCCCTCTAGCTTCACTCCAAGAAGGGTCGCTGTCTTGGTGAGATTGGACTCGGTTGGGAAGGGGGCGGTACATTTGGGTAAATGAGAGATACGCTCGTTACTAGCTTGACACGTCGATAAAAGGTGGGTAATAGGAGAATACTCTTATTACATGATCGAAAACGCGAACGGTGAAGATAATCGAAGACAAAAAAGAACGAAAAAGTATGTTTTAATTAAAGAATAAAGAAATTAATAATATCATCTATTAACTTGCAACATCATAACTTTTCTCGACATAATATTTTGAGAGTTTAGGCATAGAGACTTTCTTTGATTTATATAACCAGGAATGTCTAGTCTGGTATGTTATTTGAACGAACGATCTCGATTTTTACATACAAGATTTCTCCTACAATTAAGTTTGTATTGTGCAGAAACACATGCATAAAATAGAATGCTAATTAGGTTTGATAAATTTGAAAAATCAGAAAATATATTAACTTAAAAAAACATTGATGATCTCTGACATTTGTTTGACTCTTTTTTGCAATTTTTGTGCTTTACATTACAGAAAATTATACGTTTTAAATAATTTTATTACAAAGTTCCAAACCCAAACGGAAAACATTGAACGGAACAAACTGTTCCGAATCCCTGATAGGCAGAAATCGTTCATGTATGAGTTTTAAAAAATATAATAATATTCAATCTCGGTAAACATGAAAGATTGCGCAAAACTGCAAACGCACGCAATGTTTTCCATTCAATGCAAATATTTCATTATACGGCTTTTTTCGGAGAATCCTCCGCAGAGAGACCGCTACGAGGGTATTATATCACCGGCACGTCCGTCCAGTGAAAACATACAAAACAAAGTGCGACGGAAATGAATGAAATTACATAATGAACCCACAGCGTGTCGTTTGCGATGGCTGGTTTCGCATTCATTACCGAAAGCTGTCGGCGAAATGGGCATTATTCATTCGTAACTGATTTTTCGTTCGACTCATTAACAATTAAAATGTATGCCCATATTTGTGTTTCCCGCAGTTTCCCGCACCGGATTGCTGAACGATTCGGCGGAAAATCCCGTGGGAAAAGCGACTGAGGTTTTTTACTATTTGCTTTCATTTGGTCTCCCCCATTCTCTCGTTCTATTTTACGGGAAGATATACAGAATAGTTAACCGGGGCGATGATTGCAACAATATTTCCTTCCGTTACACGCTGTCGCCAGTAGAGGACGGAAAAGTCGATCACCCAACAGGGGGAGAGCGTCACATTGTATAGCAACTTCATTTGCAGCCGAACCGTATCGACGGACACCGGTGCGTGTGAGTGTGTAAGTGTGTGCCCTGATGGTCAGTACCGATCGTAAACGGAGCGGGAAGCAGGGCTGTTGCGTGATTTTTGTTTGATTGATTGCCACTGGGGGAAAATGAAGTTATGCTATTTCGTTCCGTTCTCTATTGTTTTACCTTGTTTATGAGGTTGCTCTGGAGGATTTATGTTGCGTCGTTGTAACATTTGCTGCTTTTCCTCTTTGTGTGTGTGTTTTTTCTGTATATCGTGCTCCTGGCTCTGACTCCTGGCCCACCGACACCGTGCGTAGTAGGCGAGCGTGACCGGTTAGTGAAGCCATTATGCGAGCGGCCATTAAAAATGCAAATGAATCCTTAAACGAAGCGCACCGGTTTCACAATGGTTGCGCTGAATCGTGCCGAGACCAATCGGGCTTTGGAAGCCGTGTGTTGAATACGATTGAATTGTGAAAATTTGAAACAGAACAAAGACATGTTTGAGCAATTTTTATACCCGCGCGGATCGGTTCACTCCAAAGAAAACGCCCACTATTATTTAATTCAAAAACCTCAAATCATGCAATAAATTGACGTTATGGCTAAACAAACACGATCGATGCCGTTTCCACGGCTACAGAAAGTATTGCCGGAGGCAAACACGCAAGGAGAAAACTCAACACAAGCGTGAATCGAAGCTCTCACGGTTCAGGAGCGATAAAACATGCGAATAGCGCCCGCCGAATCCGGTACGATCAGGAGTCGTTTGCTGTTTGCTCGATATTGCACTATTATACACCTCTGCCCCACTATCTATCTTCGTAGATACGGCAAATCGTTGGACGATTAATTATTAATTGAAGCAATCTGGCTCGCGCCGCTGGCTCACCGTACGGACTGAAGCCATCGTTGGTGGTGCGCACCGCCAAAATGGCCATAAAAAGTTATCACAACAAAGGGCAGGATCTCGAAAAAAGAACAGGAACTAAGCTCATTAATAAATCAATAACAATACACACCGGGTTTTTTCCACGTTTCTTCTTTACGGTTTCATTTCGGAGAACCGAGTTCATTTTCGGTAGAGCGAAGTAGAAGATGTGAGCAGAGGCACAGTCGAAATAACGTGTAAACGCATTTTCACCGTCCACTAACGGAGAAAAGAGGAAAAGAGTGTGCATTTCGAGGTGTTGTTAGCGGCATGAAGGCCGTTCGGTGCCTAACAAGACTAGAAAGGGTGCAATATTAAGCATTGGGATGGGAAAAAGTGTGGGGAAAGAAGCTTGTTTAAATAATAAAGATCATAGTCAGATCAGATTCGATCAAGAGGGGAATTATGAGACCAGATTACAGAGTTCACTTTGCTTTATATTACTTTGTACAAATTATTCAAATATAAACCCTACGTTCGTAAACAACTCAGCAGTTATCACGATGTTCACTTATTTATTCTTCTTCTTCATTGGTCTTCTAGTATGTTCTAGAAGGCCTACCACTTCTGTCGCTTTCTTGACTTGTTTGTACCCGTAGTTCAGAGGTCAGTCAATGTTTTTTTTTTAACAGGTCAGGCTTATAACTAAGTTTTGTTGATAACCAATAGGTTAGAAGTTCCACAAGAAACGTTGAAATACAACGAACTTTCGAGAAAATGCTTTAGGACCTACGATTCTCGTTCTGAGATACCAGCTCAAAGGGTTCGAAGGCAGTTTTGTTTGAAATTTCAGCAACTTTTCACGACTCGACACAACAGATGTTACTAAACTAACAGATGAAGCGTTCGTGTTGCGTACATTGCATAATTTTTGGCGTAATTTTGCTTTCTTCTTATCTAATATGTATAATATGTAATCCGCCTGACTATTACACACTTTAATATACGCTTTATTATCGTTTTATACACTCAGTTTCTTGATACATTTTTCATTTGAATGTTCGTCTAACTTTTTAAATCATACTTCTCTTTTATACCTTATAGGGTAGCTAATTGAACTTAACATCCGATTTGAGATTACGATAAGAGATATTAGATTAATATAATTCCTTTTAGAATAAATGTAAAATAGAATAAAAGTAAAAAAAAAATAAAAGTAAAAAAGAAATGTCAATCGCGCTATTGAGAATAATTGCGTTATGGTGATAAAAGTTTCTAAAACTTTAAGTTTGTTAAATATGTGGGAGTGGACTCTATAGAAATTTTAATTTCATGGACTACAAGATTGATAAAATAAGCTGAATGTTAATCTAAAAATATAAATCTAGAAATTATTAAACAATTTTTTTAAAGCAGTTTTAGTTGAGTTGAATAGTGAACTGTATAGCAAAGCAGTTGAATAATAACATATAAAGGTATGTTGGTATGGGGTATGTTTACTGGCAGGATGTTCAGTTTTTTGTCTCAAGTTACTCAAAGTGAACGAAATAAATAAATTCACCTCACTCACTTTTACCTTGGTTTTGCAAAGTCGAAGATTTTTTTCTTACAAATTTGATTAATAATCTGTTTGATACAAATGATTGAATTATTTTTTTGTTTAATTACTAAATTTCCTTTTTTTATTACATAAATCTCCACATAAATCTTTAGCTTCTCATTAAACAAAGGTAGCTTAGTTTTTGGCACGCTTTTTGTCACGCTCAAAAACCACAGACACACAGCTCGACTGCGCGGTACCCATTTACTACCACTGCAAGGAAATTAAACTCCGGAACGCGTGCTTGCGTGTGTGTGTGTGTGCGAGCCCCACATAAAACTGCAAAAGGGCAACAACCGGGCGGCCGCGGTCTGTAATAGCCCCGCTACGGTAAACGTGCAGAGCGGAAGTTTTATTTTCCAACGCCGCAACCGACGCGGGCTAATCGGATGCACCATAAATTGGGTTTTTAAAACCCTGGAAGCCAGCGCAGCGTGATACCCTCCGTGCACTGCGGGTGAGGGATTTCCGGCACGAACGCACGACCTAAGGACTACTACGAAGTTTTTGTGTGTTGCAGGTTTTTGGAACCATTTTTTCCCCACTCCGCAACAGTACACGAAGAATCGATTGGTAGGGTGAACGGGAGGTTTTTTTTCTTCTCTCAACTAGAACGTTGATGATCGGGGTAGGCTACACCGCAGCACACATCAATATTGATCACCTTTCCACGCCACGGCATGCACGATGATCGCGGTGCTAAGAGGCTCGTGTCGTTTTTTTTCTCTCGTACAACACAAAACCTCCCCATTATCATCCATTATGCGGAACAGAGGGATCATCGTAAGCTGAATTTAATGTAAAACGTACCCCTTTTCCTCGACCCGTGCGGTGAGATATGACCGAGAGTAATAAAAGAATGATTTTTTTTGCTCTCTCTCCTGTGTTGTGTGTGTGTGTGTGTTGCTGTTCACTTCGGTATTGGGATGGATCGGTGGGGTTTTCGCCTTGATGTGCAACCCGAGGGACTTTTTTTCGGTTTCATCGTGCAGAGTGACGGTGAGCTGTTTGTGGGACGATACAACACGTGTCTAGTGGGAAAAACGCCTTTTGCTCGTCATCTGCACCGTGGCGGGAGAGTGTTTTAGTGTGATTGATATCGCGAGTGTTCTTTTTTAATTTCAACGAAGCCCCGAGGCACTAAAAGATATGCTGAAGTAATAAACTACAATGCAGTCACGAGACAAAGTTCATGTCTTAAGAAGAAAAATGAGGAACGGGATCATTTTTGTACAATTACTTGAAGACGATTTATATGTTCTAATATAAAACGTCTTTTTATGACTTGTCCCTGTATTCAACCTCATGTAATATTTTGCTAAAAAAGGACCAAACCTTTTTTTTTGGAAAACGATCCTTTTCAGTCCCTCTACCCATCTTGAACGACTAATGAACCGTAAAATTTCTGGCATCCATCGAACGCCGATGATTAAGTGAGTGCCTGCGGAGGGTGCTCCGATGCGAGACAAACCTAACACGTAAAGTGCATTTGTGAAACCGTTTATCGATGTTCCCAGCGTCCCCACTCACTCTCACACATACACAAGGCCCTGCCGTGAAGCATCCCATTTAGCAGAGCGATTGGTCAACCACGGATAGCTCGATTATCCTTCCCCGTAGGACTTTCCGTCGGGGTGTTTTCTTTCTTTCCTTCTGTAACCACCATTTTGGGGCAACTTCGGTTTTGTTACATTCTTTTTACGGTAACTTCAGCTGCACCGGGCTGGCAGTTTCGCAAGGGTTTTCTGGCCATTTTTTACTCGTTTTGTTTCCCTTCATCGCCGTCGTTTCTGTTCATATTACACTGACGAGCGATCGTCTAGCCGTCGGTCGGTTACCCACACCCACAGAAAGGTCTCGGATTTCGGCGCGACTGAGGCGAACGAAAATGGATGAAGTTAAAATATGGCCGTTATAAAGTTGCCATCATGCGGATGCGCACGAAAATGCGGGGCCCACCCACCCACCCCATGCCCTGCTTAAGTGAAACAGTGTTAACACTGATGGCCGTACCTATTTGTCACCGGCCTGGCCCTGCCGGGTCCGGGTGGAAGGGAGAATGAAAGGACTCGGGCAGACGAAAGAATGTCAACCCCATTTCGGTGGGTTATCTCCAAACAATTTGTTTTGCCAGAATAGATTCGGAAGTCCACCCTGTCCTTCGTCTGCCGGGGCTGGGCGCACAACCGAGTGCTTAAGCAGGATGCAGGATGACGGATAGAAAAAAAAACACAGTGGCGGCCTTTATCTATCGCCTTTCGGATTGAGAATTCATAACGGATTGGGGTCTTGCGGCGATGGCCGGCACCGGCTTTAGTTGGGAGGCTTAAATATGGCGATGAAAGCACGAAGGATGAAGTGTAAGAAATATTGACACGAGAAATATTTTTTTCTTTGCTCATGCTGCTGCTGCGTTCCGTTACGAACGATCGCCCCCGCCTAGGAT
Source organism: Anopheles dirus (assembly GCA_000349145.1). Classification (NCBI taxonomy): domain Eukaryota; kingdom Metazoa; phylum Arthropoda; class Insecta; order Diptera; family Culicidae; genus Anopheles; species Anopheles dirus. The sequence goes on along the minus strand of KB672902.1, from coordinate 1,821,040 downwards.
GTTGCGAGGGCAGTCGTGGACGATTGATGATAGTGCAAATGGGGTGATAAAATGTGACCGTCCGAAGCTCATTTTATTCAATCAACGGTTCGGGGAAGTATTGCTGCTAGCTTACCGATATCGGCCGGTTGTGATCCTTTGGATAATGCATGTCTGCAGCGACTAGCTGGGAGGTGTTTATTACTGACACAATAGTGTACATAAATTTACACTATTTATAATTGCATTTTAGTTCATTCTCCCTCTCATACAACATTTTATAAACTTGTGAAAAGTTATGTGTCTTCCAAAAGTTGTTAATTAATGTTAACACACATAGTTTGAAGGGCTATCATGGCTTGTGCAAAAGATATCGCATTTATTTATCTTGCCCTTTCTAGACTCTTATTAAAACTCACCTAAACTCTCATTGTTGTACCTCAACTTTAATAATATATTTGGGGCGACTAGATTGTTCGGAAAACGAGCTGTTTTGCAGAGGAAATGGAAAATTAGAGCAATATTTTCAATAATATCGCGTAGTTCTTTCGTTCAATTTACTATTCATTTTATTGAGTAGCATATGCACTGTCCCCTATCTTATGGAACTTATTGCAAGAAAATAAAAAGGGATGGGATGAATGAGTTTTATCATGAGCACGGCTTCCAACTAAATGCAATAATGTGATGATACTGTATGTTGACGTATCACAGAATTAGAAGGAGTTATACTCAACATTTATCAATTTTCCCATGATGAAGAGTCTTGCACGTTTTCTGAGAAGGATATCGATTGATATGAGCAAAAGATGATGACTCAAACTTATAGTAACGTTTATTATGCTTGAAGATCCTTCCGGGAAGGTAATAAAAGCCATATAAGATTGGTCCTGTTAGATTATGATGATAGTCAAGCGATTTTTTTTATTCAAAGCTTGTCCATAAGATGCTTCATGATTTCAAGAGTATAAGCAACCAGCGTCACTCCCGTGCTCATCTTACTTTCGATATCAATCTACCGTTTGTTGTGGTTATGTGATATTTCAATCAGTGCAAAAAAGGGCCACCAGAAGCCAGCCAACTGTACGAGCCGGGTTTGTTCTGTCTCCCATGAACCGATAAACCTTCACGCATCGTTGGTCGGGACGGCCCCACTCCACAACTCAACGAGCCAATATTTTGTAGCCCACTCCAGAAACCGCAAGCCGGACATAGGGGACAGCAACGCGTCCTTATCAGGGCACCGTTCGTTGATGCTACCGCATTGTGCCTGTTTGTGGTTTACGGTTGCTTTTGGGCACTGATACAAATTTATTGCTGACGTTGTGTGCGGAGGTCAATATTACGACTCAATTTTAATATCGCCCAACCACCGATCAAGTGGGTCCTTTTCTAGGAGGCGTTCCGGAACGTGTGGTCTATTGTTTTTTTTGTATATTCTTAACAAGCCTCCGTAATAAAGTTGATCGCACCAGTCAACCTGATGCTTTAAACTGCCTTCAAGCCGGGCTTGTGTTATTGACAACAAAAACACTTCAGTGCATACATTCTGCGCACCGGAACCTATACGGTGATATGTATGTGTGTGTGTGTGAATATAGTAATAAAATTTCCATCAATCATCTAGCCACCTCGAAGTTCTGCCTCGCCCCACACAAAACGTAAACGCTCCCGAAGGGCCGGCGCTAGTTTCGGGGTGGGAATGAAAGTTGTCGAAAGCTCTGCAGTTTTGAAGACGCCCTCGAGAGAAACCGAAACTACACGAACCGTGCAGGTTCATAGCTGCGGTGTGTAAGTCACTCGGATGAGGACGAAGGAAAGGACCACAAATCTCGCTTCCCAGCAGCAACAGCCCTGATTGCCTTTCCGAAGCGCACCATCTTCTGGGCGGACGCCATTGACAAGAAGCGGGAGCGCATTAAATCCTTTCAAATTTTCATATCACTTCAGACGCCGGAGCGTCCCTGCTTGCTCGGGTGGTGGCAGAAGCAACCCCGTGGTACCTGAAGCCTGGGCTTAGCGTGGGCACACGGGATAAGCGGTGGAAAGTTTTGTAATAAAAAAGTAATTTTACCTCAGCCGGCTTCTTCTTGCCGTTGGCAGCGTATCGCTGCCTAGGGTTGAACGTTCAGAATTGACGACGGGTCGTCATAAAGTATGAAGTGGTAACTATGGGCAGGTTTTATGAGGACGTTCTGACTCGTTTTTGTGCTGTTGTCACTTCTTGCCGTCTGTTCATTCGTACTTTTTCTTTTCTTGGTGCTTCCGTTTTGCTGCCACTGTTGCTATTTTTACAGCATCCAGAATCAGAAGAAGTTCCTTACGCGAGCAGTTCATTCCGCTTACTATGATCCATACATCCGAGCAAGGTAGCGTTTCTACGGCTACTGAGATGCGGGGCGAAATGAACGACAAAAAAGCTTAACTTTGCTTATTTATTTAAAGCTTTCACCATTCTTTTTCTGTCCGTTCCGGGCTTATCGATTTCTTCGGGATACTCTATCCGTTTTCTTTCTTCTCGATGGCGATATTGACTGTGTGTGAATTGGTTTGGTGCGAATTTCAGCGTAGAGTTTTGTTCTTGCTCACCGCATTCCGCATCCTTTGAGAGATTGTGCTGCTTCATTTTTCATCCACTTGATTGCACATCGCAATGTTATCTTGATGCCGCTTTTGTCTTCTGGTGCTACTCTTATTCCGTTTTTATCCATCGTCTCCCGCCAGAGCAAAGCTCTTGAAGATACAAGTGTAAACAAATTGTTTGCTGAATAATAAATTGACCGTAATCCATCGATAGTGCCGGGAGAAAAAAGAAAAACATAATCGGGAAACATCAAACAACCAACAAGAGCTGATAGTGAGCTTACCACCGGGTAAGCTTATCTTAGGGCTAAAGCACGCTAATCTTCGAACAGGCAAGAATGTCCTGCGGATGATTGCTTGACGTTCCGGGCCGTCCAAAAATAGTTTTGATCATCAGCGGGTGCGGGACACATCGTTCGATAAAGGATACTAAATGACGTAGTACGGGATGTCTGGAGTTAATCGAGGAGCTTCTTTTCAGATCAAGCTATCGATTATCATGTTCATGATGGCTGTTTAACTTGTTTTTTATCCATCTTTCCCACGCTCTAACCGGTCATGATATCATGCCTGTTGGATGCTACATGAAATGTCAAAACAGTAAAAACTGTTTTCTGCTCCGGTAAGTGTTCAACCTGGTGGGTAATTTTCCACTCACTGAGCTGAGAGCGGTAATGTTATCTAATAGGGCGAGATTCTGAGTATGGTTAAAATTAAACGCTCGGCAATTTGCCGAGCCAGAGTTTCCTTCGTGGAACTAAGTGTACAGCAACCATCGTCTGTTCTTGACTTTAATTTGATTACATTCTCCTTTTGAACGTAAAGGATCATAAGCATATTTTACGGTGCAACGAGTCGGTAAAAATACTGGTTAACATTGCTAGACGTATACAATTTGCAAGTAAAAAAGATTCTATGAACTAGTTGTAACAAAAAACATACATTAGGTAAGAGATTTTCCATTGGAGATGGATGCGTTTGTGTTGTTTACAGTTTAGTTATAAACTATTGCATCAGCTCATCGACTCACCGAAGAGCGACCAGATTCCATTAATCTATTAGTCGTGGCCAGCTAAGTTAGCGGTAGACGCCTTATCAGCCCTGATCCTGTGATAGTGAGAATGCCGCTACATCGGCAGTTTTCATGATGGAGAGTCATGCACACTGTGCAAATTTGTATTGCAAGAAGAGTTCAACATGCGTGAGATATCTAATCGACAAAACCAGCCTCGTCCGAACCAGAACCTTTATCGCTAATCACCGTCCACGAGGGACGGTGTGCTTCAAAAACGTCCCTATCCTGCACGATACACGACCCCGGCTGGCAAGGCTCGCCATCGGGCAAGCGTTTTTCCCGAAAATGAAACATTCCCTTCCGAGTTCCACGCTCGGAAGCTATCAGCAGCATCGGGATGCTTCAAATTTTTCACTTCACTCTAGCTTCCACGTAATGCATTGTGCTCTCCGCCTCCCGGCGTTAGGGTCATAAATTGAAGTGACTATTATCTGCACTCGCAGTTGCTTAACTGGCGCCGCCCGGTTGCCGTTGGGCTGCACAGCGCTGATCGCTGAGTGCATTATCGGCTCGGTTTCGCTCGGGAGGTGTGGACTTTCCGCAGCAGCATTTCCGTGACGCTGGCCCCGGTCAGAGGAGGCAGTGAAAGGTTAAAATAATATTAACGGTTGTGCACCAGCAGAATGGGCGGGTGGAAAGGGCCGGAAGTGCTGTCAAACGATTGCCCATAATCGTTCGCGGTGAATGGGGAGGTCGCTTCCGAAAGGGGCCGTGGTCATAATTACCGATTGAATGCCTTCCGGTTCAGCGGAAGTGGGTGAGCGCGCGCCAGTGTGTGAGTGTGTGTGTGGGCATTAACGTTGTGGTTTCGCGTTGGGTGCAAGTGCATCTAAAAGGGTAGAGCGACTGGAGATGTGTTTGAAATTGGAGAGTGCCAAAGTCTAGGCCACAGTGAGTATCGTATAAAGAATCCATGATTCCAGAGTGAAATTGATAAAATATTTTGTTTTTATTGAAACCGTTTGTTGAAATCATTCCATGAGGTTTAAGCAGAACTGTCTCGAGAAAAAATATTGTTAGTTAGGTGTTAGTTTTTTAAGAGCTGGTTAGTAAAAATAGCTAAAAACATTTTTGCATAATTTTTCCATAAATAATTTTCATTAAAACTTTGATTTCGATCCAATTTTTTAGTGTTAATAGAGCTTACTAGCTGGTAAGTAAATTAGGTAGTGATCCTGCTGAAAATATTTATTTATCCGGTAAATAATCCGATTTTTCGATGAAATTGATTAATCAAATGCAACCGCTCAATTTCGATGCACTGTTTCAATGCATTTTCTGAATAATTTTTCATGTTGGTTTATAAGTTACGTAACTTTGGAACAATACAAACCTTGTTTCACATCAACTACTTTCAGAGAAATGCTATTAAATTTGCACACCACTGTACCCGTTCGTTACACCGTTCATTTTGCGAAATGTAATTGTGTCGATTGATTTTATTGCACGCCCCGGATATTCGCCGCACACGCACGCGGAGCACCGAACAGCATACTGGAAAAACTGTAATCTCCGGGACGCTCGTCCTTGGCGGGGAGCGATTTTATTGTTTTCTCTGCTCATTTCTTCGCGAACGAAATGCTTAGTGCGTTTCGTTACACGCTACGTGTTCTTTTCCGTGCCAGAGGCGGGAAATTTAATTAATAAAACAAAAAAAACGCACCCCACCGTCCGTTGCCTGTACACGATACGGTTCAACGATACGGTTGCTTGAAGTGCGTCCGTGATAAGGACGGCTGTTGGGTTGTGTTCCCTTGGTTTAGCTTTTTGAGTGTTGTTGCGTTGGCAGCGGGCACCGGACGTCCCGAGTCCGTATTACGAAGCATAAATATTAATTAGGGAATGCGATAAGCGCGAACTGTAGCGTGAAAATTGATTCTTCTCGTTTGAAAAAGCGTAGTGGCGAAGTGCATTGTGCACTGGAAATGCACTTCACGCTGGGCTGGTGGTACTTTTTCCGACATAAATCGTCCTAACTCGGCACAGCATTCCCGTTGTGTGTGTGAGTTGCTTTCATGAGAATTCTATGGGTGGGAAATGTTAAATGTTTCAGCATAATGTGACTATGTGGAATGTTATTTATGTTGAAATAAAGTACCAACTTCCCTTTCATTGTTATTGTAGGGCAACAGCTCCTGCCTGCACATAAGCGCTGGCATGAGGCATTTGTGATCCATTATCTCATATTACAATATAAAATAAATTGTTTTTTTTTATTTCTAAGTATGACGGCCTTGGTGGCCGTATTGTCAGTGCCTAAGCGCACTGACCGACATTTTTGTTCTCAGAGTATTTCCTCCCTGTAGTTTGGCCTTATCCTGGGCTTACTCGGTTGTGCTGGATGGTGTGGTTATCCGGGTGGAGTTGTGGTGCGTTTCGGGTTATAAAATAAATTGTATCAGTAAGATTTTAGGCGATGGTAACTTTCAATATCCGAGATTATAATGGTCACATGTTACGGCTGTACTGTTTATACGAATCCTTATATTAATATCGATCGTGGCATGACCAAAATAGTCATCCTTGAGCCGAAGGAGACATGGAACAGCATTGAACCTTGAGTGAGACATATCTTTCGAATTGTGTATCGATGATAATTGAGATAATTTAGAGTTTTATTGTAGCAAAATTTCGATAAAACATTACATTAAAGCGCAGTTGTTTAACAATCTCGGGACTATAGTTAGGAAGATGTATTTCGAAAACAATGAAGCATTCAATTATGGATCGAGTACGCAAACAATCAAACTTTGTCCGTCCTGCCAGCAGCTGCACAGCGCGTCGCCATCGTTTATAATCGCATTTTATCCACCGTCTGTCCATTCCGGCACGCATTGGGTGCATCGTTTGCATACGAAGCAGAAACGTGATGAACAAAATCTTGTACGTTGATTGTAGGTCGACCGATTTGTTCCTAAATAGTGGGTTATTGATATAGGGTTTGTTGTGGATATCAAATGTTCAGTTTTTGTGAACACTCAACTTATATTTCAGAATAATAAGTAGTCAAAAAATGAGACAATCATCATCGTGAATCTGAATCTGGTTTAATCCCATTTCTGGGTGCAAAAATATTAAGGTCTTTATATATTATTTTAATTAAAGTGGCCTGTTTCGGATAGGTAGGAAATGTATGTCAAATGTTCATCGCTAGAGAATAAATTCCACTCAGTTTTCGTGGATATCTTTGAAAATTTTAATAAAATCACGTTATGCACCTGTCTATAGAGTATTTAGTATCCGTTCAGGTATTCATTCCCCAAACAAAATCAACAAAATGTATTTGCACGATTCTTGTTACCTTGATATGCACCGATATATCTAATACATATCAAAATGACGCATTCTGAACTCGTTTCCCAATAAACCAACGTTCAAAATGACAATTAAAGGGTTAGAAATAATTGAAAAAATTCAAGGAAAACCTTTAAATGCTGCTCTCAGAGTGTATTTGAATAGTTTCCTAACGATGTAATAAGAAAAAAACATGTTAAAATATTTTCAAAGAATATTTTATTATCAAACCGCATCAAGCACTAACATTTTCATATGAAAATCCTATCGAAATCAATTCAAATGCCCAATCGCTTCATATCACCCCACACTTTTCGTGCAACCCTCTCACCACACTGCTTACAAATAAATTCGCACACTGCTCGCAAAACAAAACAAAAAATCGGCAATCGAACTAGTCTGTCCCATGTGACCATTGTGCGTGCATTCGAAGCGACCGACACCGGACAAAGAATACCCGGCAATCATGGATTATGGAACTGAAGCGACACACAACCAACGGCACAGCCGACGCTTATGATGGAATTCGCAGATCGAAGCGCCGTCCGGATTGGTTTCGAGCGTTGGTTTTGTGTGCGATCGATGCCGCCGTACAGGCGCTTTCGAATGGACAGAGGCTTCGAGTCGGAGAATAAATATCGACGTGTTTCTCGTTTTCCACATAAGCGTTTTAGCAGACCCGGACGCGTTTTGTGTGGGTTTTTTTTGCGCTCGCTGCCACAACCGATGCCGGGATCAGTGCGCTGGATGGAGTGGAGAATTTCCGGCCGGCCAGCTGGTTTGCCTCCTCCCGGCGGTACCGGATGCAAATGATAGGCATTTCGAGCCGGTGCGGATTGAAGCACTCCCCGCCCTCGAAAGCAATTGCATTTCCGCATTTTTGCGTCATTTTCCGCCCGAGCGGAATTTTCGCTGCGGCCAGGGCCTGTGCTGACGTGTATTTGAAGCGTCGGGAGAGGTGGGAGTGAACAAAAAAGTCTATCCCGCCCAACCAAGGATACAATCCACCGGAAATGTAATGCAACGCCTGCTGGGACGAGCATAACGAGTGAAAACCCAACAACATCATGACGCGTCCCTTCCGACAGCCGGAAATCGACGATGTGCGCGATAATTGTTTTGAAGAACACTTGCTGCCACGAGGTGGGGGGGGGGAGGAAGGAAGGGGAGGAGTGTGCTTGAGTTTTCCGACAATTTTCCCCCGTCGCCATGCCGCTCTCCTGCTGTGTCTGCGCGTAACCGAGCCAACTCAGCAGGCAATCGGCCAAAAACCGAACACGGCATCTGTGGCTGACACGACGCCGGTTAGTTTTGATGTTGTTAGTGGTGGTGGCGGCCATACTGTTGCGGTGATTACAATGGCGGTGCACGAGGTTCGGCTCACCGGTAATCACCGAAAAGCTTTGAACTGTGCGCCATCTTGAGCTGAGCGGTGCACGGGATCAAGATTGATGGGATTGATTGCGCGCGAAAGCGCTGAGTTGGCACCTGTGTCGGCAGTTTCGCCACAAATTGGGTGAGCCTCAGCCTCAGAGCGCACGATGCGCTTTTGCGTTGAATGTCGTCCGGAGGCAGCCATGGACTGTGCACTTGTGATGGACGTTCGTTCGGTTTTTGTGATTTTCATCAAAGCCATTTCCGTTCTCAATACAGATTCGGAATAGAAATCCGATTTGTGCCGTTCGATAATCGTGGATGATCCACATTGTCCACATCGTACGGGTGGGGGAGCGCAACCATATGTGATTTCGTTAAAGGTTAATCATAGAAGCCCTCCCGCACGAACGCACTGCGACCGACGCTATTTGCATGGAGTGCATCGCAACACACAATACCGATTCATTGTGGTCGAGTCGCTTTGATGGAACGGTGAATAGGATTTATGCGCCAGAAACTGTCGTGCATGTTGCACGTGTGAAAGGCAAACGAAATGGAAGCGTTTCTTTGCGAGAGGAAATTGATTCGATTACCGGCTTCCGTAAGGAATGTGCACCGTAAAGATGTTTAGTGAGTGCTTTTGAAATGCAAAATTGAGTCGAAGCTGGAAAATTGATAGAGATGCGTTTTCGATTGACTTTAGAATGCAATCGTTGAATTGCATAGGTAATATTGAAGCAAATTCAAGGTTGGTCTTTGTTCATTTTCAAACCAATGCTATTTTAATTATTATACCAGCAGTAAATAATGATGATCCTTTAGTTCTGGAAGCAATGTGTAATGTTAAAGTGTAGTAGTTTGTACATCGTACACTGTGCTTTTTCGTGTAATTGAATAAACCCATTTACAAACCTTTCCCGTCCGAGACAAAGAGTTCAACTTTCTACTTGGATCAGCAAGCGTAGATATTTTAGCTTTACAGCAAAGATTTTGATATAATAAATGTATTGAAAACACAAAATGTTAAAATTGCACAAATAGTAACTGCAGGGCAGTGGCCTGATGTTCAGACTTACGTAAAGGCTATCGGAATAATAATTCGTATTGTATTAGAATCCATTAATATGCGATATGTCGTTTGTGATAGGATTTAAATATGGTTCTTATCAGATAAATCTGCATTTTTCATGTTGGATGTCCTACGTATTGAACATTTCTTATTTCGCGATTAACTTCAGGCGCTTATATTTTAAGGTTATACATATTGAAAAATGAATTCATTGAAGTTTTCTTCTTTTATCAAATTTTAAAATTCAACTCTATGTAAACACTCTTATTAACAGTATTATTAACAGTAAAATGATGTTTAAAGTAACCGTTTACATAAAAAAATGTTAGGCGAAAGACAGAGGCCGAAAAACGGCTCAAGTAACGTCATTATGATCAGTAAAACAGCTAAGCTTAAGATAGTCTTATCGTCTTTTTAAGATATTCCTGCAGCTTTAACGTTTTAACCAATACCATATTGATCGCTCTTGCGAATAATTGGTATCAAAAACTATCAAAATCTATCAAACCAGCTTAGCAACGTGGCACATGCCAGTGTTGATTCAAAATTTGTTGAGTGTGTGAGTGTCACACATCTATTTTCACACGAAACTATTTTTATTTTATTTTTTGATTAATTAATTATTTAATTAAATGACATTAGTGAGCTTGTTGTCGCTGCTAGATTTGCTCCCTATATTTCACCTAAGCTCGTTACTGCTCAGTTGATTTTTAGATGGGCATAAACATTGAAATGTTGCGTAAATGATCCATGGTATTCGAGCTTTAATAAAATAATTGATTTCCATTGTTAAACATAAACAGTTTCCTGCTCGCTTCAGCATAGCGAAACCATCTTCAGCATAGCGAACAGACTCTTTGTAGATAAGTTAAATTGTGTCACGCTTCCACGCCCGTATGACACCAACCGACCCAACGCATGGCTGCAACGTCCATGGCCGAAAGTATCACCTGAAGTTCTGCGACAGCGGTGACGCAGACGGCGTGTGACGAACTCGAGCTTGAACTTTCGCCCGGAAAGCGTTCCCACGCGGGTTTTTCCGATTGCTAGGCCGCACCGCGGGAAAGTTCGGGCCACCGAGACGGGGAAGAACTGGAAAAAGTTTTTAATTAAATTAACTCAAACTGAACACATTTTTCACGATCTTCTACGTGGCGTTCGAATGATTCGGTGTTGGCGGTGGTATGATGGGATAGAAGAGCCTTTTTTGAGGATGAAAAAAACAACCGGGTTTTCCCATTTGGGAAAGCAGGAACACGATGGTGACGGATAATTAAAAATGCATCTCATTTCCGAGAAAAATATGGGTGGTGAGGGAAGAAATGGACTGGATGGATTATCTCTACCTCGTCACTTTTAATTTTATAGCGAGAGAGAGAGAGAGAGTGAGAGTGAGAGAGAGAGAGAGAGAGAGAGAGAGTTGGAGATGTGGAAAATTTTGCTACATTGATTGATGTAGAACGGTACGCTACAAAATTGATTTGATTGTGCTTCCTGTCAGAAACTGATTTTCATTTGCGTCACTGTGACTCTTATGATTAAAAACAGATTATTCTGCTTGAGAGCAAGGAGCTTGCCGTGCAACAAATCGTTTTAAAACACACCGTAGTTAGGTTTAATATCGTCTGCAGTTTAATGTTCACGCGGGAAGAAACTCACCACTGGCAAATTAATGTCCCTGTGTCGCCTCTACCGAACAGCTTTCGCAGTAGATTTATTAAATCTCGAACGGGATAATAAATCCGTCGAACTTTACGCTCGGGCGCCGAATTCGGCGAAGATGAATGGCACGGGGTGAACGCGTCCAGCACAATCGGGTTAAAATGGAAGCAATAAGTTATTTTGTTGCGAACTCCGAGCAGCTCCGCTCTGCGCGTCGGCGTCGAATCGTTTTTCGAAGTTGACTTTACGAACGAATCTTCAAGCCCGACTGGCGATGAGAGTTGAGACTTTGGCCCAACCCGGGAGCCCAAGTGAAATGGAGTGAACTGAAGTTTGCATATTTGCAGCGCGCCGGGGCGTGTGCAGGGAAAAGTTTTCTAATCACTTCACTCCGACTCCGACGGGCGACTGACACTCGCCGGGGACGGGGTTAACTTGGCCGTACGTGGCGAACGTGGCGGCACCGGGTGCGGATGAAGTTCAGGACGATTTCCGTCACCATTCCGGTCATTAAATGCTCGTGCTAGCTCATGCTCGCGAGCGAGCGAGAGCGGATGGGAAGCGGAGAAAAAAAAATCAATTTGATACTTTCACTCTTTTTCGTCTTCGCACGCTTGCTGGCAGTAAAAGATGGGACGCCAGATTGCCGCTGGCAACAAAGGGTTCGATGGATGGTTTAGATTGTAATTGCGTAACTTACTCCCGTGGCTGCTCGAAACATGACTCTTTTATACGGCTCCACACTGGGCGACGTTCGCCCGAACGCTGGAATGTCTGCCGGAGTCTGGGGAGGCGAAGTTGGCACCGCATTCGAGCGTAAAAGTGTGCAAAAAGAAGCTTTTTCTGAAGGTTCAAGTGGCGCCGAAGGTGGGCGAGCGGGAAGATTTAATTTTAACCCAAAATTCGCTGAAGCGTACTGACTTTCATAATCCGATGTTATGAGTTGGTAGTTAGGTGATAGCCGTTAAATGGGCAGTAAAGCACCCGTGTGCATAAACAGTTGCTTTATGTTGATGGAAGGTTTTGAAGTTGATTATGATTTATTTATGTCCTAAGATGTCCTATGATAATAGCTTATATAGAGTTATGTGAATGTAGTGGGGCGGACTGTTTGCTAATTGCTTCATAATAGTTTAATTGTTTTAATAGTTAATTATATTTATCTACACGCGTATGCCCATTATCTTGGATATGGTTTTATAAAGTGTGATACATTTAATTACAAAATGTTACTAAACATCAACTAACAAATCGATCCAATTGATGTTACTGAACAGATGGATTTCATAACTTGAAGAAAAATGACAGTATACTGATCTTCATAGTGATTTCTGTAATAATTCTAGTAAAAAAAAAAACAATTATTGGATATTGTTGGCTAAGTTTTTGTTTACCTCACGTTGGTGAAGGGTTCTGAAACTATATTTCCATTGTATTACACTTAGTAACATTTTTACCGTGGTTACCGTGGAACTTTCTCGTCCGCTTCCTTTCCCTGGCTTTTCTGCGTTGCTTTACTGTCCTTTAACTGTCCTTGCTTTTCGACGACTCGATTGTTTCTTCTATCTTCTTTTACCACATCGTTTCTTCCCTCACTGTGTTTCGCCCGGCTGGGCGAATTAGAGCTCCAGAGGTGTCGAACCATCGTCGCAACAAATATAATATAATGTTAGTGTTTTTTTTTTAGTGAAAAGCTTCAAAACCATTTTTTTCGTTTTTTCTATCCATCTGATGTTGCCGTGTCGATCCAACAAGACAAACAAACAGCAAACTCAGTGATGAGACGAACTATATCTCAATAAGGTGCAATTATAACAAAAAGGGCCACTGAAAGCTTTTTATTTTGTCATACTGAGTCAAAGCTTCTGAAGAATTAGCCTACTATTCAAGATGGACAGCAAGATCGCAAGCTTCATTCATTTGTTCAAATAGTACTACACTAAACATTGTTGTTTCAATAATGAAGATCAATTACATTTCTTTATAATATACAAGCATATTAAAAGACGTTTTCAATAGCTATAACCATTATTGTTCACTAAATAGTTCTAGATAAGCATTCTGGAACACGAAGTTTTTCGAAGGGGTTTCTCTTCTGCTTTCACTATTAATTTGTATAAATCAAGAACATTAATAATTGATATGCAATCGACACTTTTCATTAACTAACAACAGCGCAAAAGTCGTATTGACAGTGATATAATGATATGCTTTTACGCAAAATTAACGGCAAATTAACATAGTTGCAGTATTTTGGATAATAAATGCTGCTTGAAACAATAAAACACGTTGTACGTACAAAGGAAAATGCAAATAAACCCAAAAAGAGTGTTAAATAACAATTAAGAGCCAACCATCAAACGATAACCTAGAGAAATAATTGCGTTTTACTACTGAATTTTTCTGCCCCGGTTATCTTTACCCTAAAAATAAATTAATATCGCATGGGTCGTAAAAAGTTCGCATGATTTTTTTCCATACCCATTTTTCTACACTGCGATCGCTTACTCGCTCACCTTCGCAGCTCATGTGGCCCTACTGCCATACAACTATCGTACAGGCTTGAAGCACGCGCTTCTAGATGCTGATCGTAAAACGCGGTCAAACAGTAGGCCGTCCGTTGCTGCTTGAAGAAAAAATGCTTGAAACGGATGTGCCGAGCGAAAACGAGAAAGCAAAAACAAGTGCTTACACAAAAAAGTATATCGTCCATCGAAGCAAAGAGGTCCACGCGCTTCTGGGATTTGCCGCTCGTGTTTGCCGCTGCCGGGGCTGCTGTTTCTGGCGGTTATGGATTGGTGCTGTTGGTGTTGGTGCAGTGCTGAAAATTATTACTCCTTCGTGCGCTTGGCAGACTGGGGGTGTTGTTTTTTTTATTCGCGTTCTCGACTATTTCATCCGTATGTTCACTTCGTCCGGCCATATTTCGCTTCTTGCGCCGAACGGTGGTGCAATTTTCAAAACACTCGGTTGCGTGCGCCGTGGATCGTGTTGCGAAACTTCAAACGAAACACGCCCCGTGAGGATGGAAATACGGGGTCGGATTTGCAGTAACAATTCACTCCTGGGTGTGCTGGGCGGATGGAATCCGTTTCAGCACGCGCTTTTGACTTCAACTTATTGTCATAAAAATGGGCCGCCTCTAGTGGGCTCACGCTGATGGAAAGGCCGCAGCTTGAGGCGAGCTTTCGAGCGATCGTAAATTATGAGCGAGCGTGGAGTTGGGGAATATTGTTGCCAGGAAAATGGATGAGCATTTTACGCTTTCGACGGTTGCCAGAATGCGCCGTATAAGGGGCGTTTTTTTTTCTACGTTTTCTTTTCCACCAAATGCGAAGAAAACCGGTAATGTTGATTATTACCAAATGCCGGCGAGCAATTGAATGAGCATGATTGCGACGATTATGGTATTAGAAGCAAATTACTGATTGCATGCCGTTGACCAATGTACCGAGCAGACAACGATCACGTGCCCGGAAACATACTGTGTGATACACAATTTTGTGAGCAAAAAATGCGAATTATGATCCGAAAAAAAAACTCCCACCCTTTTTTGCGCGATGCCACAAACGACCAGGCGCCTCCATCGGTTTCCCTCGGGGCAAAGCTTGCGCTGCGAACCACTGAATGTGGTCGGTGATTGCGAGCGGTTGTGTCTCGCACCCCTGACGAAAGCAAAAAGAAAGGCTGACGCTTTATTTACGTCCGGCATCCGGTGGATTCCGTGTCAATCAGACGAAATTTCATGCATTCCACCTGGTGGGCCGCGGCCGAGGACAAAGCATTTGCATGATGTCCGGCTACGAAATGTCGATGAATAACACCGGGTCTCCGAGACCTGGCTGGTGGTGCGCACTCGGGACAATAGTGGCACACCGGGCGCACGACATGCCGGTGGAACAATCGCACAAACAATGCGAGAAGGACACCGAAAACTAAAACAAAAACTTAGTTTGGGGGGGGAAAAAATGTGTACCGAAAGCAATTCGTGCCTGACAAAACAAACCCAGCACACAAAAGAAAAGGTACGCGGTACGAGAAATTCAGTGCTCGGAAGACAAAACAAAACGCAAAGGGCATTTAAAGCGAAATGAATAGACGCTTCTTATTCATTGGAGGTTGGCATGCGATATTCCGATGCCGACTGTTGATGAGTGTTGCTGCCGCGATTATTATTTGCTGTCTATTTATTGTTAGGCGAAAGTCCGGTTTTTTTTTCTCGTGTCACGAACCATATTTACGGGCTCGACAATGTTGTGCAGCTTTAGCCGATCGAGTTTTGTTCCCGTTCGGGCGTGATGCCGCGCTCAGCGACACTGCCGAGACTGATTTAATGCTTTCCGTTTTGCGCGTCAGGTGAGGCGTGCGTGATGAATATGTTTTTGTGTTATGCCACCGAAAAGCGTTTTAATTTTTTAGGCTCTATATTTGGCGCAACATAAGCTGGAAAGTGTGACTGTCGAAACTACACCCGTGCTACAATGGGGTGTGACACGTGACATGAGGGAAACGGTGAGTGAATATAAATCATGCGACATTTTGTCCGGTTTCGGTCGACACCAAATTGCTTTCTAGTTGCAAGCGCAGTAAAATATTCGTTACCAAGGCATCTAAATTGTACAGGTGATGGAAATGAATGTGCTACCGAGATTTATAGTTTTTATGTGCATACGCTGCAATCGCGTGGAGCCAGTTGTCCATGTTAACAGCTTTTGCATTCAAGCGTATGCACTTCAATGGCTGTTGAACTCAAACAAGTTATATTGAACGATTTTTGTCAAAAGATCCATATTTTGTAGCGGAAATATATATATGGAGTTTATCTAAGCTTATGGTAAATTTTATACAAGAAAAGTGTTAAAAAAACAAAGGTTATATATGCGCTTGATGAGTTATTTATTAATAATAAAATAGATTTATAATTTTCACATAAATTTTAAAATCATTCATGATTTTTATGATTCTATTTAGATTGGATTTGACGTTTGGTTTTGATGATTAAAATTAACAAGACTCAATAAAAAGGAAGCTAGAACAGTTTCGTGAAAGGTATTTTTATAGATGCTTACTTTTACATTACTCTTAATGATGTTTTAATGTGTTTTCGCCATTTTGTTTTAGTAATTACGTTTACATTGTTAGTACAAGTCGGAATTGTCAAGTGACGCAGTGGTGTAAAATTGGTGGAAATTCACAAAAAACGTCATAAATTTGCTAGAACTTACTCATTTGTCGAAATAAAATATTTAAATTCATTTTTATTTGACATCTTATGTACTAGCTGAATAGAAAACAACCTCAAAATCAAATTCAAAACGTATTGAGATACACTTTGTCACACTAGACAGAAAAGTATAGGCATCCTGCCGTGATAGCTAGACCACTTCTATTGAAACATTCCTCTATTGAAGATCCCCCATCGACACATTTGAATATTCGTAAATGAATTAGAATCACCGTTAAAACCGATCGGATCATTTGTCCTTCCAGTAAAAACAATTAGGCTACGGGTTGATTGGATTTATGCAAACAAGCCATGCCATTACAATATCGGTCGTAGTCAACAGGGCAGATAGCCGTCGGGTATAGTTTCATATCGAAACACCCACCTGAACACTCGTTTTTATGATTTTTTATGATCGCATTTGACAAGCACATCATATTGGAGATTGAACATCGGAATCCGATACGCCCTTTGGGGAACGTTCGGTGAAAGAGAAACCATTTTTCTTCCGTCTCGACTTGTCAACGAAGAAAATGCTTGATTTACATGGAATCTGATGAGGTAAAATATAATCTTTACGAATCCTTTCTTCCATGTGGCTAGGGATTTCGCTGTGCCTACAAGATGCACACATTCTTGTGACTCGAAGTTTGCCGAGAGAAAAAAAAAACTAGTTATTTATGTTTCATGGTTCTGCTTTGTGAGGAAAGTCTCCAGATGAAGAGTTGCTTAACGAAGGCAAAGAAGAATTGGAACGCACTGGTTGAGGGCCCGGCCGTTGTCTAGCATTACCTCGCTCGAGGGATTTTACGAATCGAGTTTAGCGAAAGGCCGCCTGGAGCGACCTTCGTTTCGAATGCCGTCTGCCTTGTGTGTCATGAAAAATGAACGAGGCAATTTGAAAATTCATCCCAGTGACCCCGCCGGGAGCGCCTGCGTTACACGCTCCCGGGGGCTTTTCGGCTGTTTTTTTTTACCTTTACAGCAGCTCTGGCAGTGGGCCAACACCGAGAGCAGAGACGCACCCACTGCCGGGCGCCCTGAAGCGGTGGGCATTGTTTTATAAATGCATGAAAAGTGTAAATCGTTTACGAAGCCAGGTTCGGGTTCGGTGGGTTCAATTTGTTCGACAGGCGATGTGCTTTGTACATTCAATTTGCCGGTCAACCTTTCTGGCACGTCTCGGCGCTGGGTACGGAGCATTTCTTTGTACGCTCGTATGGGTTTCCTGCCGCTGGCGCGAACGAAGTGCTGCCCATGGACGCGGTTGGCGGTGGCTCGTTTATGCACAGCTTAATCCATTTAGAAGGAGCGTCTGCTGAGACATTGGTGCTACGGCAAGGCATCCCGTTCGAGTTCGAGTGTGCAGATAGTTTTATGCGCTCGCTAGAGAGAGTGAAGGGCACACACCCATAAATCGCTACCGAAGGACCACCGAGATGTTTTATTCTTATGAAATATTCAGCAGCCACCGGCAGTCGTCAGGTAGGACAAAAAGAGCCAACGTTTTGAGTAATTGGGTGAACCAATTTGTGTGCAAATTTATGGAGAATTATTTGCCTCACACGCGTCGGGGGGGCCGTGCTGGAAAAGACGTGTGTTTCGTGCGAAGGATATGTCCGCTGGCCATTTAATCTGGGAGGTAGTTACTGCGTTTTTAGAACGTCATCGGTGGCTTGTTGGTTGAAAATGTCGCTTTGTCATATATTGTTAATAGCATCCATTTTGGTGACGACACTGGAGACAATGTTGAGTGATTAATGTTTTTCAGGCAATTGTTTAACGTACCTTTACAAGACATAGCCCTTTGACATCTCAGAAAGCTCTGGAAATAACTCGGTAAATTGTTTCTTCGTTTGGTTGGTTCGTTGATAGCAAGTATAACTATCATAATAATTATCATAGTTATTGTGGTTGTTATTTTTTACATTTATTCAACTACATGCGCACCAACTAACATAGGGCAAATTTCACTGTAAGTTAATAAAAAAAACTTTGATATAAGGAAATGTAATCTGTACATCATGCTCAGCACATACTAGTCTGTATCATATTCAATTATGTAAATTTCCTAAGAAAATTCCTAAGAAGAACAAGAAAGACTTTTAAATTCATAGCCACACCTACCACACGATGGGAAAATGCTTTTTTTGTTCTTTTTGTGAGTTTTTATCATGTTTTATTAGATTATTTTTATCATGAAAAACATTAGGAATAGATATTTAAATGAAATACCTTCTAAAACGTCCTCAAAAGAAAAGAGTAGATATATTCAATAATAGATAATAAAAGATAAGATAATAATAGATGTTAACAAAGAACACAATCTACAATTTCTTCTTTAAATATTGTATAAAATAAGTATTTCAATTCATATTCATTCAATTCATGTTAGATATATGGAAGATAGACAATTAAAAATCACAATCTCCTCAGAAATGTAAATTAAAGTTCAATTTTGTGAAATAAAATGACATATCTTATATTTTTATAGCTAGAACATTTTAAAAACAAAACATCATCATAAGACAGGATATTTGTAATAAGATATAGGGTTTTCGTATTTTGTAAAGCTATAGAAAAGCGAATGATAAATACCTAACAAAAATTTCGACAAATGTGACAACCCTTAACGAAGAAGCAAGAAAGAAGTATGAAGTATGAAGAAGCAAACCGGTGTTAAAAATACCTCAAATATTTGTCAACGATCACAAAGAAAACTGTGGCGACAGAAATAAATTGGAAAAGAAAACGCAATGTAACTCAATCTCGCCGTAGCGCTGTTCGGTTTCCTCTCGCTGCACCGGAGACGACACAGGAAACCCATGATTCGGTCGTGGAATGCACCGATGCACGTTCGGTAATAGACATTTCCGGGTTGACGGTGGCTGGCTGGACTACGAATTCTCACGCGAGACGCTTCCCCGCAGTCTTCGGAAGAGCGAGCGTGGCACGCCGTGCGGATTCTTCTAGCAGAACGCTTCGTTGGCTTTGATATTGGGAATGGTTACAGAATGATGAAGAATGGAACGACCTCGTTATGCGGAAAGGTGTTCGATGAAGCGGAAGTGGTAGTTTGAGGAAAATTGTCGCACCGTGGAAAATGCATTCTAAAGATGATTCTTTTTGGGGCGAAGAAAATGGAGCTTTTTACACTTTTTCTGTGACGAGAAATAAAGATATGATTGGTGTTTTACCTCTCCGGCGGTTGGCGTTGCTATGTCCATGTCACAGTCGCTCATCCGGTTGAGTTACTCCTCATACCATTCAACTCCATTCGTGTCCAATAAGTTCCACCAACATGCTTGTATGATCTATCCTTCCCGACGGCTCTCAGAATAATAAAGCCAGGGATTAAGGGATTTGCAGAGCGAGTATCGAAAAGCTTGTAAAACGAAACGCAATGATTGAATGGAGCGAGTATAATTTACATAAATGATCGGTTCACTTTTCCGAGAACCGTTCTTTGCATCCAAAGCGCAGCGAAATGATACGCACGGTGGTACTTTCGTCGCGGATGCGTGGTGGAAGCATCCGCCTTTGGCGCACATTCCAGTCCCGGTACCTCGGACTTTGGCTCTAAGAGGATTTACCTGATTGAGCAGCAACGTCGATTGACCGTGAGGGAATGATGTTGCTGTCGGCTTTTTTCTCCTTTTTGTTGCCTTTCGGAAGCGATAAACAAGCGCGGCGATATTTCCGCGCTTCATTTCATCTTTTTAGCCGATCAATCTGGGCGAAGATTTTCATTTCACTTTGCATTGTTCGTTTTCAAACGATGCTACGGGTCCATTCAATTCGAGAAGATTAGGTAGTGGGATGGCTTTTTTTCCCTCCCAAACGTGAACGTGCTTTTGACGAATGGTTGCCTCCGTTTGAGATTGACTCTAAGCGGGCATAGCGATCGGTTATTATTAATTTCGCTGATGCAGCATGATTAGGCTTTAGAGGTTTGAAACGATTCCAATTGATGGGTTCTTGTGGGTAGGTTCATGTCTGTTTAACTTCTTGTTATATAATCGTTTACATATTTTGAAGATTTTATAGTATACTCATAGCAATATTTGTTTCAAGAGCATTTAAAGCTGTTCAATTTCATGACCCAATCAATTTTATCATATTTTTTAAATCAAGTTTATTAAATTTATTTCTGTTTTCCTTTCATCTACACTACAATGAAACAACAGTCCAAATGATGTATTACCACAGTTCCCAGGATAGTGAGTTTTTTTTATTTCGTTTTGTTTGCTGGACACCGGCATGCAAATAATGCTCGGGAAAATTAACTCCCGCAGCGGATGCTGTTTGTGATTCTGAAAAGGGATTACTGCAAAAGGTTCGCCATGTTACTGAAACGACCGTCACGTACATGCACACATGGTAAAAGGTTTATTGTGTAACCGAAAACGCCCTCGGAAGGGGATCGAAAGTGGCTGATTAATTGTCAACAGAGCCGAGGGCGGTATTGAATTGATTTTTTTTTTCCAATGTTCCATTAATCTAGGCCCAATGGAATCAGTTGGTGCTGAAAAAAAATATGCTACATGATACAAGAGGTTTATCAGGGACAAAGATAAATAATTAAAATGAACGATATTCTATGGTCTGTAAACAGAACTTTGATGGTTCTGTTGTAATGAGGGGTATTGACTTTCCATTCGATTTGGTTGTATCTACAAGCACGGGTTTATTTGTGTACAAAAAAGCAACGATAGGAGATTTCCTTTGATACTACTTTGTGAAAAGTATGTGAAAAGCCCTGTTTAACAAAACTCAACTTTGCGAGTTTCAAAATATTGTATAAATAAACAACAACTAATGATAATATTAACCGTATACTCTCTAGTCAAACAATGGAACCATTTTAGTTGGACTGAAATGTCACAATTAAAAATCAAAATTTATAACCTCATAGTACAGTTTGTAACCATCATCTTGAAGCGCTACAAATGATTCATAATGCTTACTTTTTAGTTAATATAAGCCTTAACAAAGCAATAACAAAGAATAACAATGTAGGAGCCAGTCACTGGATTGAACTCAAGATAATGGGAGTACTGGTGCAAGACGAGTAGCAAATAAATTTGTTTACACAGCCATCTCAGTTGAGCGCGATCTAACAATCACTGTTTTTTTTCTCCTCCACAGCTTGCTACGATTCGATGCAGGTGGCGTTCCCGGTTCCACTCGACACCCAATATTCGGTACCCGTTCGAGGCAGCCAAACTGCGAACCGTTACGTTCAGGTGAATTGAGAAAACGAACCTCTGTGCTGCGGTGCTGACGAAGCCAAGGAAGTAAGGACGACAACGGTGACGCCGCTTGCGATGCAGTAATGAAGTGCATGCTCGGCGGAAGCAGCATTAGCAGCGCCGGCGATGATGACGAAGCGAGCAGTTGACATGCAGAAAGTGCAGCGAAGCGAAGCGACGCATTCAATCGTGGCGATCGGGTCGAAGTCGGTGTCTGAAATTCAATCGCCACCAGCGGGAGCAGGTGGTGCCGTGGTGTAAGCCCGTGGTTGCAGCGCAAATTGGTGTGCAAGTGTTTTCAAACCCAACCCGCCTACCACGGAGGGGGTGTTGTGTGCGCTGTGCCGGGCGCTGCATTTTTGTGTTGCGACAGTGTTGCAAATTGAAAAACCCGAAGCGAGGAATTAATTCAGTGTTAATTGGGGTAAAATATAGCCCGGAGTGAACGGAGGTTTTGCGGTTTTGAGTGGATAAAATGGTCGCGAGAGTCGTAATGATGTCGCCCGTGCAGTGCTTCTCGTCGATGGCAGTTCTGCTCATACTAGCAGCAACGGTGACATTGTGCGGTAAGTTTGCATCCTGCGAAATGCACCAAGAGGCACTACCATACCTGCGAATGGCGTTTTTTCCGTTTGATTGATCATAAACTTGCTATGATAAGTTCTCACTAAATCGTTTTCCAATAACGTAGTTAAACACTTATGACATACCTTGTAACATAAAGATACTGAACAGATTACGACGAGCAGGCTATTACAAAGAACATATAAGGATATTGATATCCTCACAATTTTCGTTGTTTCGATTATATGGAAGGCATAGTTAGCAAACAAACGTAGGATAGGAGCTAATATTTCGCGATGCGAGGTACGATTTTCTGGACTGCTTCTTGTAGATATTTTTACACTAGACTCTGAAGAAGTGCCTGGAACAACTAGCAAATGTTCTAGAGAGTTCTACATAACAGAAGCTTTACGTTGTCAATGAATTCTACTAATTAGTTATTCATGTTGAGTAATGTTGTGGATCAACATGTGAAGAATTGTTTTCGATTGAGAAAACAATCGGTGACAGTGGTTGGAAGGTAGGAAAACTTTCCACTACCTTGTGATTGGTATAGCTAAAGCTCAGTTCAGTCATGAACTGACGCATCCATTTGCATGTTACAAAATATTGGGAAGTGTTGGAAAGCAGGCCAACTGCTGAATCACCATCCTCAAACATGGGTATATAAATAGAAAACAGTTACGACGTTTGGAACACTCTTGGCCAGCACATGGCCTGTAAAATTCTTCATCATCGCCCTGGAGCTTTGTTCTACACGAGTTATGAGGAGATGTAAACCCAAGTGAGTCAAGTCCCAAACTCATTAAAAACGCAAATTAATATACGTCACTACATCAAACAGCACCGTCACGATTCTGCTTAAACTTCAATACCGCCAGACGTTCCACCGATAGCACGAATCGATATTCGATCTTTGTTCATCCCTCCCACCCTCCGGAACAGTTTACAGGTTGGAAAGTCATACCACGCGGTCTGTTCTACGAAAGTCGAGATAAATTTTCCATCCATCGGTTCCGGCGAACTCCAGGTTCGAGCTTCATTTTCGTTTTTTGGCAAGCTGCCACGCTCGAAACGGAACTGGGTGGGCAGGCGAAACATAATTCAATTTCGTAGAATTCGTTACTGCTTCGAGGAAGCGAGCGATGATATGGGACGGGGCTGATGATTGCGTTGCAGGCGAACATACGATTTCTTTGAACTCGGCACGGAATTGGTGAGGGAAGTGCAGCGCAAAAGTGTGCGGACTTGTAAATATTTGCGTGCTCTGCGCTTCCGCCGAGAGTGCAAAACTTACTGTAGGTTTCTTGTTTAATCCGAGAATGGTTTCAGTTATTTTAAGAAATGTTCAAGCTAGTTAGTTCTAGTTCTTACACACCACTGTTTGTGGGTTTTAATTTCAACTCGGGCGTCCCCCCTGTACGTCGAATTGATTGTCCCGCTACAGGTACAAGAAGAAGAGGTTGAAAGCAATTGCTGACCAGGGAGTGACCAGGTCCATATGGAATTTCGGTACTAGTCCTGTCATGTGACAGACTTTGCTGCTATTAAACAAACGGGCTTCCTTTGTCTTTCAAAACTGGTAGTTGAAGAATTCAATTGACAACGTTTTTACTAGTTATAGAATATGCGCAAAATTTTGTCATCCTTCAAGACTGTTTATTGGACCGCAATATGAGGTGCGACCTATGATAAATTCTTCTTTAAATGTTGTCGTTTATACTGACTCACTCGTCAGGTTGATATGGCCGAATCGCCCTTTGCTCTCCAGGATACTCGGGTCTTGGCTGGAGTCATCTACCAGCGGACTTTTTGCCGACAATGTTATATTCGACTGACAACTGATTTGCTATTTTGAACTCAAACTCAACTCTTTTGTTAACTAAGGACTTAAAGATATGCTTCGTGAAGGAGCCTTGGAGTTTTCGTTCATTAAGACTCACTAAAGTCCAGTAACTCTTCAACCGGATCTGACTAGCTGCCACCACGCTGCCGAGAGCTTATGTAATAGTTTTTTGCTGTAAGACTTTAAACTTTTTCGACAAAATCATGCAACGATAGAAGCAAACTATACAAACGGCTTAGGAGGCCCAGACTACTAGATGATGAATAAATGTACCAGTAAATACTGATGGAAATTGCACAAGCATCGTCAAGTTAATCTGAAGTCCTTTATCAAATTTTCTAAATTTGCAGCGATACAAAAGTCACAAAACATCCGCATCTTGACTAGCCAACAATTTCTCTTATGTCATATCAATTCCGATATACTTTTTTGTACTTTTGCTGCCTGTTTCAGTAAAAAAAACTGACAAAAGGACACGGTTGCTATCTGGATCGAAATGAAGGGAACGAGAAAGTAATTACTCCCAGCCTCGCATTTCGTGCCAATAAATGCGTTTGTTTTCGTTACGTTCGAGGCTTCCGGAAGTGCACTCCAGCCGAAGCGCAAATCGCGTATGTCCGCGCGCGTGTGAAACGAAAACCCTCCAAAAATCGGCTCTTACCAACACCGCCGGACGAACGGGGCCAACTGATGCTCCTGCGAATGCGCTCGCTAATGAGCTTGGCGCTTTATCAACTGCTCGGTTTCTACGTGCTTTTGCGTGTGCATGTGTGTGTGTGTGTTGATTGTGTGTCAGATCTCTCATTTGTGCATGCACAAAGGGCGCACATCGGATGGCGGCGTCGAGAAATCATTCCCCCTAATGAGATCGTTGACAAGTGCGAGGAAGCGGAAGGAAATGAGCATTTAAATTGTCCATCCGGGAGGCCCCATCGGTCGGGTTTCGGAGAGGGCTCATGGGGTAAAGTGGGGGGGAGGAAAAAAACTAAAACGCCTGAAAGCAACTGACAGTGGCACGGATGACAAAAGCAGCGCAGAGGCGAGCGAAAAAATGAGGCGAAAGTGTTCACTTCCGGATTCCAGATCGCTCTGCTCCAAAGCCCGCCAGGCCCGGGGTTGGTACGTCGTTGGCTGACGGTGAAAATGAATGCCAGCCTCGCCGGCGTGCTTAGAGAATTCGATTATTGCTCTGTGCTTTTGCTCCGCGAGGACGGCAGCGATGGGTTTTACTAATGAGAACTGAAGTGTAATGGTAGTGAAGGTAATGGGACGGACGCCTGTGACGGAGTGTCCTGATGTTGGTGTGTAAATTTTCCTCTCGTCCGAGCGACGCAAAAAAACCGCTGTTCTCGTTTCGGTGCTCTCTTCTGTTCGCTCTGATGTAGCGTAATAATTAAGTGGTAAAACATTTTCGAAGGGAAGACAAAGAATAACTTGCGCAACAAGAAGCAGCATGAATAATGTAAGTCAGCAATTCAGTGTGTGCTTAAATCTTTGTGTGAGTCTTTAAGAGTATTTTTCTTTCAAAACAACGCAGTATGGTTTGCGATGGAGCATCAAACTTCTAAGCTTGTTAACATGCCGTGAAGTTCACCAGCTGTGTCGGTGGATGTTTTTTTTGTTGCAAAATTATCTAGGTTACAAATTCAATGGAGTCGAAAACGACAAAACGAAACGACAAAACGACAAAGTTTCTTAAAGAAACTCTAGCTTTCGACGAGGCGTTTGATGCGTTCGTTTTTTATTGCAGTCCGATTGAACGTAAATTGCTTTTCTTGTGTGAATTTGCTCAGAGTTTGAAAGCGTTTAGTAATACGATGAGCATTGGTAGATGATTTTGTATCATGAACTTCCGTTCAAACGTCTAGAATGAAGAAACACTCTAAAGCGGCTGCTCGTCAGTACGTTTCGTAGACGTTTCATAACAAAAGCTCAGCAGCAATCACGGCTTGGCTAAACGATCCTAAAGCGCCACCAAAGGGTTCACCGTAAAGCGGTTGTAATTTAGCGGAAAAACTTTCCTATATTCTTCCGCTGGCCGGGCGGGGCATCGAACAATCGTTCTGAGAGTGCCTGCCCGCCCGGTAAACGATGAAACAAACGCGCAGCACACATTACGTTCGGAAAACGGTTCGCCAAACTTTGCCAAACGGGTCCATTGTAAAAAAAAACTGCTGGCAAAGGTGCAGGCTTGATTAACGACACTTTTATTGCTTTGTGTGCAGGTTTGGTCGTTTCCGGATGCAGCATAAAGAGATTGTGCGACTCTACACAAACTCTCGCACACACACACACACACACAAGCACACTGTGCCAAGAGGGATACCGAAAACGGATTACCACCGTCCGGGCATTGTTTGTGGCATTCCGGTGGCTCACATGATAGCTCTGTTGTGTAGGGAACTTTTCCTATAAATATCACCCAATAGTCAGCTGCACTTGGTGTTGTACAGAGCGGAGCAGGCGAACGGAGGAAAAATGATTTAGCGGGAGATTTTAGGCGTGAACAAGAAGTATTTCAATAAAAGGAATCATTTGGGAGTTCTGCTTAACAAGCTGGCTCAGGCAGCGTGATGTTTCAGATAATCGAAAACCAACGTTTAAATTTGGATTAGTTGTTGTGGTTATTAACTTTATTTCAATAGAATTTATAATAATAAAAACATAAACTTATATAAAGAATAGTAAGTACTTTTGTTTATAAAAATATGTTTAATGTATTAAACATCTTAATTACTAGATTACAATTATGTCAAACATTAGGGGAAACATGGCAAGACGTACAGGATTACAAAGCACATTGAAGGATTTTTAGATCGATCACATCATCGTTGTTTCCAACGATGTGGATGATGTAGTTGGAGAACAAACGAAGGATAGGAATCCGTTTTCTTGAGCTATGCTAATTAGCTCAGGAAAACGGTGGGAAAGGAAATTTAGGGTTTTGTCGGGTACAATGGCTTTAATTTCTTGTTGTAGAGTAGCCCACGCTGGAGCTACTCTTGTACAACAGGCAAGTTTGTGTTGGATTGTATAGTATTAGTCTATTAGATAGTGAATTGCATAATGAAATATATTAAATTTACAACAAAAAAAAAACACACAATAATGTAACAGTTTGGTCTAATCATCTTCTTCTCATGGTCATTCGGCAGAAGATAGATTGGAAAAGAATACTCTTTTACAACAGGAAACCCGTAAGTCTCAAAACACATTGTAACAGAAATTGATATTCCCCTAATTTAGTCGGCTCTTTTGCAACCAATCCTACTCCTACTTCTCGCCTTGTGATGTGTAAGATTGGTGTTACATTTCTCATAAGCCGCCTCTGCTGAAGTGATAGATTGGGGATGAAACGTTGCTCTGTTTTCGTATAAAGCCATACGAAATGCAAGCATCACTGGTGAATAGGATGAATAGAATTTAGCAACGGCCAAATGGCTCATGATACTGCACGGCATCAAATCATCCTACTTACTCCGCAATATCCAACCCAACGTATGAATACGAGATGAAGACCGAGCCTTGACGGAGCCGGGAAGGCGTTCGGTGAGCAAAATCGATTGTTTTCCCTGGACTGCTTCACGCCAAGGAAGCGGTGGCAGCAATGTGACAGTGAGTGAGATGCCGGAGGTTAGCGAAAAATCGGAACGTGCTTGTGTGTTTGATGCAGTTGTTGCAGTTGTTGCCGTATGCAGCGCGCCCGGTGCCGGAAATGTCTTCGAAGTTCGAAGTACGAAGCGGCCGGTTGTAACCAGCTGGTATCAGCAGTGACACTAGGTTGTAGTGTAATCCCTTTGCACAATCACCACGTTGGCCCCGAAGAACCGCCGGAGCTAGAGAAGGCCAACGGGCGGGAAAAGCTGAGCCCGACCGAGATATGACATGCACAACGGCACCATGTGGTGACGACACATACAACTCGCCCGTGCAGCTGCTGTGCAACCATTGCAACATACAGTGGGCAGCAATGGTGGCGGAACACGTGGGGCAACATGGGGATCTCCAATCTGGAATCCCAAATCTGCAGCTTAGAGAGAGGGTTTTCAAATTGGCTTAGTTTCTTGCGGTCGCTGCTGCGATGTCTACCGAGGAGTGGTCTGCTCGGGTGGAAAAACAGGACGGACTTTCCGAGAACTTGATTTCGGCGTACACGATCGAGTCGAGGTCGATTCGTTGTGGTTGGGCAGTCCTTGCGTGTGTGTGTGTATGTACCTAGTCACATCGAGCGGTTAGGTAATGGTCGCCGGGGCACGACTTTTGGGTCACGGAGTCGTTGGTCCGGAAAGCGGAAATCGAATATCGACCGAGAGCAGCAGTGGTGCCATTTTCCATCATATGCTTCACCGGTGCGTGTTGTTTGCGGGCGGTACACGTTGGACGGCGTGTTGGCTGGGAGAAATCACGGTCACGAGCAATCGCCACAACAAAACGATATACACACACTCACACACGCTCACCGATGATTGTCGCTGGTTGGATGAAAAGAGGAAAACAAAAATCGCGTCAGACAAGGTGAGACATGGCAGGTTCATAAGCAACGCCGAATCGGTTCGACTTCCGAGGACTGGACCGACGGGGGACCGGTTGGCTACGGTTGAGCGACGGGGCTGATTAACCTGCGCTCAATGGAACGCAACGAAATGTACAATCGTAGAACGATACGGCCTCGAAACCGTACGTAGCCTTTTCACATGCTTCGGGTAGCCAAAAACACGAAACACGAACGTCGTTTGGAGTAATCGTTAGAATCACTTTACTTTATTCGCTAAGTGGAGTGAAACTGCCGAGAAATTATGGTGCAAGATTTAAGATTATGTTCGGGGAAACCCAGCTGCGGCGGATGACGTTTCAGGAAACGACGTGCCTGCAATCCCAATCACTCGCTGGGAACCATGGTCTTGAAAGAAAGGAGTTCGAGGTATAATTTTCACTTTAGGGGGTTTTCGTTTGTTTTTTGTTGTATTACAATCAGTCTCTCTGTAAATTATTAATTTACGAATATATTGGATTGTTTATTTGCAATTTGGATTTTTTTATGTTTATCACAAATGATAAACATTTGTTATAGTATTAAGTCCATAGTAAAAGTTCTTACAGATTAGTAACAAGAGATGAGGAACTTAATTCGGGAGGTGATCTGTTTGACCACAATATCACCATTAATAGTTTCCGATCTCGTCTCTAGTCGTCCTTGTCCTAAAGTTCGTCTATATTTTCCCACTCTCCCACTTCTGACACTGTCCTTTTAATTAACCCTTAGTGTTTTATAACTATCTAGATCTAATATGTATTGACGTGTATAGCCTTTGAAAAGCCTTTGAGGTAAACAATTGTAAATAATAAAATACAAATACAAATTCAATGATCAGAATAAGAATAAGTTAGGTCATGAAAGCATGCTGAAGATGTTTTAATTTATATCCTAATGAAATGCTTTGCTAACAAATTACTTGACGATAAAAGTAAGTAATTTAACGACATGGTTTCATTGTACCAAAGACTAACGAAGATGTTTTAAACGAATAAAACAGTAAAATATGTAACCATATAAAAAGCGAATTACCTTCGGCGGTGTTACTTACGGATATTAAGAACAAATAGTTAAAAAGGACTGTAGAAATCAACGACTAATTATTTTTTTAATGGTCAATAATGAAAAACACACGGTAAAAAGCTTTGCTGTGCAGATTGCATACTTTATGGCGCTTATTACTCATCAGAATATTGTACATTAGCACTCATTAGGTGGTTTCACACGAGTCGAACTTTTGATGACGAACTTCACGCACACTATTACTGGATAACCATTTCTACTTGAAACAGACTCGGCGAACATAGCTCGACTCACTATTACATTGACAAAAAAAGTTCGCAAATCGTACAAATTCGAGTAGAGTTCGACTCGTGTGACCCCACCTATTGAATCTGATGGTTCACGAAAAATGGCATGTCTATATCTAAAGAAAGCACAACAATCGTTTTCCTTGACATATTTTACTGTATTAATACATTGTAAATAATCTAATTTGGAGCTTCCATTCCACATTTAAACTGAGTTGATTCTAGCTTTAAGAAACGTGTGTATGATGTGACAAATTGATTTGGCTCCAATGCTCATACCAGCATTCTCAAATCACACTACGGCTTCCGAGTAGTAGCAACTCGTTATTTTTTTTATCACGCAAGTCATCATATTTTCGCTTTCTTTTTCCTTCCCTCGTCAGCTTCCTCTAAGTCGATAAACTTCACACGCGAAGGAAGCCAAACTTCCCGGTCCGCCGGGCTGGTGGTTTATTATTTTAATGAGCCTTACTTTGACGGCCACGGATCGCGCTGGCGGCTGTTGGCGAAACAGTCCGGCGCGACCGAGAGGTTGCTTTGGCGCTGGCTTTCGTGAAGCGAAATTCGCCGCGGAAAGCGTTCCGGGACGGGGCGCGTGGGAAGAAAAATGGTGGCAAGGCCAAACTTTCAGCCCGGTCGCCACTTGCCGGGCCGACGATTCACTTGGTTTCTCACCAGAAGTTTCCTGTGCGGCCGAAGTTGGTGAGCGACGTTCGAGCACACGAAAGTTAGACCCGAATCTGTTTCGCTGACGCTTCGGTGTGCGTCGAGAGGGACAGGGACGGGCAGGGGTGAAATTTAGGACTCGTGGACATGCTAAGAGTTCGCAACGTACCGCACCGGCCTTCTGACAAGCAGCCTTCTCTGTTCCTCCCCATGGCAACCAGATTTGACACTTGCTACCGGTGGCGCCCTCTACCACCGGGAGCTCTTAATTCAATCAGCTGGAAGGCTATGATTTTCAATCCCCCGGCGAGAAAATTGCCGAGATAACAGACGCAAGAAAACGCAAAAAAACCGCGCGCGATAAAGAAAAGTACAATTGAAAAACAAAGTAAGACGAAAGAATCTCCGCATCCGAACACTCTCGGTTAGTGCACCTTGCAATGGCGGACCTCCCGCTGGCGGAAGCTCAAAACCACCATCCGCGCGGTAATCTTGCGTGAGGGAAAACAAAGTTTCCATAAATATTAAAACTTCTTCTCGCCAACCGGCCGCGCGCCATACACACGGCACCCGGAGGCCTACCGGGCGGGTTTCCGAGATGGATTAGAAGGTCAATAGCGTTACCCGGTGGGTTGGACGGGGTGGAAATTTGTTGGCAAAGTTTAATTGCATCTTATCAGCGCAGCTGATTAGACTCTCACCAACGGTTTTGGCTGCCGGGGTGGAAGCACCACTTTGTGTGCGCTTGGGCCGGACCGGGCGCACATCCTTCGCCGTTCGGTGGCAGATCCGGTGGTTCCGATAGTGCCGGCACAAACGAGAAAACTACTTCCGACTGCCAACTTTCTGTAAGCGATTGCAGTGAGCCGGGGACGAATTATTGAAATTTTGCCAACAAATCTCATTTCGGTCTTAACTGGGATGACGAAGAAAGCCAAGACCGGCAGATTTATGAGCAAATCTTATAGTGGACTTTTCGCTGAGTCTTCGCTCGGTTTGAGGAGTTTTTAATGCGATTTTTTTTTAATTTTGTCTTGTATGCTTCCCTTAGTCAGAGGCAAGAGTCCTTCAGATGAATAGTGAAATGGAGGCTGACGTTTGAATGTTAATTAAAGGAAAGTATTTTGGCTTTCAAGAATGAAAAGACGTAATAAACGTCATTGAGATAGATCCGCAAATTAATAAACTAAAGAAATATCGTTTGCTTGTCTTTGCTGGATCTTGTTCAAGAAGTATCATTTCTGGTCGAAATCTCAAGTACCAGGAGACTTCCGCAGTGGTCAAGAAGGCAGGTCAAGCGCTTTTGTGCTTCAAAGTAGATGAATAAAGCAGCTCATTCACAGGTACTGGGAAATTGCATCGAAATGAGAAGCGAAGTTGAAGTGGGCACTTTGGAATATTCTATCGGGCAAAACTTACCTCAGAAAACTTTTACTCTGCCCGGTAACCACCTGGGTTGTTTGAATTCATGTTATCGCTTCAACTGCACCATTCTTCCGCTTTTTCTCTTCCTTTCACGCTCTGCTGCGAGCTGTTTCTAACCTCAACAGCGAACGAGTTGGCTAATATGCTAACATGTGCGAATGTTGTAAAACCTCACCGGCGCGTAGGAAGGGGTGATGTCTTTTTCAGTGATTTTTCAACATAACTGCGCTCAAAGCAACAGCTCGGCGACAGATCATCCGCTTACCGGCCGGCCGGCAGCGAAACCGGCAGGTAAAGTTTTGCCCAACTGTTTGCCCACGTACCGGTTCAGATGGAAAGCTGGATGGAAAGTTCTATAAGTTTCTTCGGTCGGTTGAAGGGCAACATCGGGAGAGAGAGAGACAGCGAAAAACGGAAACCATAAGCATCGCAGCTAAGCCAGGCGAACCCTACGATAATTAATCGATCCCGGCAAACAATCGACGACGCTAAAGCCGCGGATGGGGCGCGAAGGGAAGGAATAACTTTTTGTTTTCAATGTTTCATCCACCGAACGAATCACGGCGTACAGTCGTTTAATCCACTTTGGACATCATTCATCATGGGTGTCTGGAATTGAACCGACAGCAAGCAGCGAGCCAGAATCCTTCCGGTGAACAGATTGAAACTCAAAACAACAGTGCAAGAGGAAAAGAACAGCTGGACACAAAGTGTTCATTCTGCTGGGCTCTTCCGCGGAGTCCTCGAGTGTAAGGATTCAATCCCGACCCGGCGAGATGGTCGGATCGGGAAAAACAACAACTCGCGGCCCCATTTATTTCCCACCACAAACGGCTCTTTGTGCGCGAGGCTGATGCTCTGGTTTTGCCCCTTCCGACGCCATTGCTTATCGTTATTATTTCCGCCTGAAGTGAACAGCAAAAGCTCGGTAGATAATACATGCCGGGCTCATTACACAATCGCACACAAACACACACATGAAACGCGAAACCAAAAAATTCCGAGATACGGTAGGAAAATCGGAAACTTTTCTTATCGTCACCGCAAAACTCGCCCGCTTCGGTTCGGGTGAATCTGACGGTTCCTATCGGCGCACTTACAATACTCTACCACCCCTTTTTGTGGCCGTGGCTGCGCGAGCGACACAGCTGGGTCGCTTTTCTTCCGCCAGCCGGCCGAACAAGCTGAAGAAAATTGTATCAGCGATAGGGGATGCCCCGCAGTCGGTATTCCGAAAGCCACAAAGTGCAGCTGCACGATCATTTTCCGGCACGGTTCCACGGGCGAGAAAATTGGGCACGGGGCAACAAAAAAAAAACTCGCACCGGGAAGTTTTCCGCCCACTCGCGCTTTGTTGGTCGGATCGTCTTCCCGACGATTTTTGTGTGGATGTGTGAGGGTGGTTATTTTTTGCGTTGCGTTCGTTCGTTCAACTTCCGCTTGATAATTCCATCTTCTGCTGCACGTCCCGTCTTACGCCGGCTTCGTTCGTGCAATTGTTCCACGCTGATGCTTTCGACTGCTTTTCAAGCAGCGAGATGAAGGCGGAAAAGCGTCAACTTGCTTACAAGTTGCTGCACGGAGACGACGCTCGTGCTGCACACGGGCAAGTCCTCGCGGCATGGAAGACACGGATGACGACAGCCGTGCCGAAGGAAAAACTCACCGAGCGGCGACAGAGCGTTAAAGTATTCACGGCTTTGCCGTTGCACAATTCGTTGCCTGCGCACTTGAACCCTTCTTCCGGAGGGTTCCTTTTTTTACTCACAACAGCCAGTGTGAGCGTGTGTGAGTGTGTGTGCACGTGTTTTTATCTCTTTGCACTCCCGCTGCTATCGCCAGCGGCAGACGAGCCAGAGTGCATTGGCTTTTTCAGTTTGGTTTCGAGCTGTACGAGATTCTGCTCAAAATGCAGGGTTGTTCGCTTTACTTTTGAGCTCAGTTGATATATTTGTACATTTAATATACACAAACATATTCTAGCGAGGGGCCTACAAGTAATTACATTTTATTTTCTAGAATACTTTATATGACTCAGCTTTAAGTGAGTATTTGTAATCCTAAAATCATGTTTCGTCTGTTGTCTTTTATTCTGTTCAATGTTACTTATCATAACTTTATTTAAATATAGTGTAATTTTATTTTATTTTTAACATTCTTATTACAGTTTTAATGCAATTGAAAATCATTTACAATTTAACAAAAATCAAAAAGCTATTGAAAAAATGTTAAGTGCCATCGTGTTTCTGCTTCATATACCGCTTGGTTGCTGATTTATTTTAAACAAAACTATATTTTTAGGTAATTCCAAGCATCAAGTATTAGCTCGTTCGGTATAATTTGTAATAAAATATAACGAATATAGATAAAAAAAATACGGTTTTTACTTTATATATCCTTATATACTCAACGTTGAGCTGCTGGTCCTAATGTACAATGGTATGAGTTTGTTGATAACGACTTCAATTTGTCTTCAGGAACCCAGGCGTTATATTAATCTTAATTTAGTTCCAGCTATATATGCGTTGATTCTGGGGAGAGTTTGCCAAACTGAGTTGAATTGTATATTGAAACAATTTCGAAGAAATATCATCGGTTATACATACTCTCTGAGTTCAATTCCAAATTTGTGGTATGCTGTTGAATTAACATTTTAATTAAGTTTACCACATTGTATCAAACTGCTCCAGAAGCCCTGCCCAAAAGTTCAATATGATTTAGTACGACCATTTCGTTACGACAGTGAGGCGTGATCGGTGAGACGATGCTTGAAACAGAACGTCTTCTACGCTGCATCACCAGCAGTGTGTGAAACCTATACAAACGAAACGGAAGCTTCTCGAAATCCAAAGCAGTACGAAGCAGCACGGTCGATCCTTTATGCACAAGTTATGGTTGTCTTTATTCTTCTTTAAATATCATAAACATACATACACTCACCCCGCCCTGGCAGCATATCCTTGGCAGCTTACAATTTGTCGCTTGTTCTACTTACCCCTCGCGCTTACCGTCCAATCAAACCGCCCCTTCCACAAACAACGCACTCGAGCCGGAGAAAGCTTTTAAACCGGCCGAGCAAAATAATGGTCCACAGTGTTTTCACATGGAGTGATAAAAACTCCCACAGCTGGCCGACACTTTGCCGAAGATTTCCCCCCTCCCCCTCCCCAAACCCTCTGGCGCTAGCGTGTCCCAACACAATGGGGCATCTGAACTTCGCACCAGGATAAGGATTTGACCAGCACCAGCCACCGGGGGACCGGTTTTTGCACAACGGGCCGGAATGGGGAAAAACTTTCGACTGAAGTTTTTCCTCCCATCTGGAGAATGTCTCGGAGCGATTGTCTACACAGCCAACGTCGCTGCATCCGGCATAGGGGAATGGATTCGAGGGAGTTTTTTTGTTCGCTCTTCCTACACACGCAATGGTGAGAGCTGAACTGATTGGAAAGTTTCCAGTTGCCACCCTGCTTAGCAGGGAGGGGGCGCGATTGGTTGAGTTTACGGTTATTTTTATAGCAAATGTTTTCGTTTCGCTTGTCGAGAATTTAAACATGATTGGAACATAAAGCGAAAAATTAAGTTGTAAAACGGTGGTGCTCAGGATTCGATCCACGATTTGATCGGTATGCTTACGTTGGCATTATACAAGACATTGCCGAGTGCTTAAGCATCGAACGAGATCGTTGCGTTCGCTGATTATGGGGGTGTTATTTTTAAACATTATTTCAAGGAAGATCTCGCCTTCTGGCTGGCATTACGTCGCGAATTATGTCGCATTATAACCGGAAGCTTACTGCCTCTGGACCGAAAGTGATTTAGAATGTATACAAGAATGTGAAAACAAAAGGATTTCAATTCATGAAAACGGATTAATGGGAAATGTTAGAACTACGTTGCAATCCATTATTGCTACACCAACCGGTTGGAGTCATACATTCCAAGGATTTTTATTCAGCTAAGTAGAAGGCGTTAACGCAAGCACATTTATTAGGATATCCTATATACTACCAGGAATTGAAACATTGAAAGAAGAGGGAAGAGTTCCTAAAGCTTCACAAAATAAAATATTAGATTCACTATATTTTTTCCATATTTGCCCCAGTCAATGTAACGAATGTAAAAGCCAATAAATAATAATAATAAATAATGAACAAATAACAAATAAATAGAATGTAAATAACGTTGAACAATGCTTCAAATAATACATTTTACATACATTTTGGCTGAAATATAATGATTCAGCAACAAAGTATGTAGACTGCATAACAGAGCGCCTTATGATCGGTCGATTTGTTAAGGCTTTATAAAACTATCCTATAGGGACTTTGAAAGACTTTGAAATATATAATAAACAGTTCTATTCAAAGGATCAAAATTTTAAACCCAACCGAACGATTCATCATCGTAATATCAGAAAATCCTTCTTTGGCCTCGATCTTCACTCATAGCAATTCAATTTGAATAAAATCGCACTGTTGTAACAAATTTCACATTGAAACTTATTCCTGAGAACAATCAACTCTCTCACAAGATGAAAACCCTCAAATGAATCGTATTATACGCTTCTGAAACAGCCAAGATGTGCATTGATAAACATCCTTGAACGAACATTTTACCAGGAAGACTCTCTCCTCTGCAGCACCAGTACCTGCAACAGAAACTGCATCGTTCCCTTGAATTGCTCCAGCACAATGGCCACAGGAAGGCACAGGCACGGAAATGAGGTTGCGATCGTGCGCTACGCCCACCACTGTGGAAAGGAAGTTTTACTTCATATTTTTATTTTCCATCACAAATTTTCACCTCATTTCATTTCCCCCCCCCCCCCCCCCCCATCGCCAGCGTCTT